>CM040406.1:74545997-74742924 GCA_022702515.1 Ilyophis sp. 1 JC-2022 | reverse complement strand
TTTTATGTTCTCTTTGTTGCTTCGCTCCTGGTCCTTCATCTGCTTCTCCAAGATCTTTCTCTGCTCCTCATCAGCACGTCTCGCTTGCTCCATGGCCTCCAGTCTTGCCCTATTTTCTGGAGGAAGAAGCAAGGCTCTGTCAGCTTTCAATAGTGATTAAACATGGAGCAATTTGCACAAGGAAAGGAAATAGCTCAGGTGTCTGCAACCCTGGTTCTGGAGGGTCACATGGTTTGCAGTTTTTCTTTGTTACTCAGCAATTAATTGATAAATCACATAGAAAAATCACCCCACCTGGTTTCTTCGGTCTAAATTGGTTACTAATTTTAAGGGGTGAAAACAAAATTCAGCAGAACATGTGGCTCTCCAGGACCAGAGCAGCAGACCCCTGCCATAATCAATAAATATGTAGAATGACATTTATCTCTTTGGTGATCAATTTTCAACCATTTTTTGATGAAATTAAATAGTATTTTGTTGCACGATGAGTAGTCATGTGCTTTAGGTGAGAGGTCCTTGCGATAGAAGTATGCTCAAGTGCTCGTGCATGTTAATGTGATGTGGTCAGTACTGTTCAGTACTGAGTTTCAGCACGTACAGTAGCTATAGAAAGATGAGTACCTGGTGGGTCTGTAGAACCAGGTATTATTTACATCGCTGAAACTGGTAAAGTATCTCAAAAAGTAGACATTATGACTATTTAGATCCCCTGAGTATATATCAATAAATATTATTCTGGACTAGCCAGCTGGATGACTGTATTTTTGAAAGAAGAAAAAAACTCTGGCGCTACTTCGCTACACAATCAAAGTGCAAGAATAAGAAACCTGAGCAAGAATAAAAAAATTCCAGCTACACTTGAACTATGCTATCGGGAGAACTCATCGAATGAATCCTTTGTGACATCACCTTCTTCCTTCCGCTGTGCTTCACTGAGAGATCGGTCAGCAAACATTATGGCTTGCCCAAAAGATCCTGTCTTGGCCAGATATTCCTTTAGACTTTCCTCACCCTGTAACCCAGCACTCATATTATGCATGCAGAACAGAGAGAACATTCATTTAAAAACATCCAATCCAGTTAAAGTACAGGGCTGTGTGGGTACTACAGTACATACATATATGGTAGATCACACATCAAATGTCCTCCAGTTACCTAGTCCAGTGTACTGTACCTTTATTCCTTTTCCCTCTGCTGATCTGTATTTGGAGATGAAGTTGTCTAAATCCTTGCAGTACTGCTGGTATCCTCCGACTGTCATGTATTTGCCAGATGCAATATTTTCCTCCAGAGGCCCGAATATGCGTTTGATGATGGACTCACAAGCCTTCTTCGATTCAACAATATTCTTGTCACAGATTGCCGCATACTCTGCCTGCAGCAGTTTCTACAATAAAGAGGAGAAGGATGACACAGGTTATGGTCCAGATGCTGTCTACCCAAAATGCACCTCGGCCTTGAGCCATGTTGCCCGCTACAAAATAAAATGAAGAGTGCAATTTTATCAATGGGGCATAGGGACTGACCATTAGCTCAATTTGGCATTTCTGATCCTCATCCTTGAAGCAGCGGTCCATGAACTTCTTCACAGCCTTTTCCTCTGCTTTGCCATGTATGTCTGACAGCTCGGCCTGCGTCTCGGTCGGGAAGGCAACCCAACTGGCCATATTCTCCTTGTAGAACTTCACAGCCTCAGCTACGGCATTGGAGTTCTCAATCTGGGCCAGAGCTACAACTGCATTTTCCAGGCAGGGAATATGGCCACTGCAGATGGCATCCACATACATCTTTGCAAGGCTCCCCAACACTGCAAGACACAGTGATTGGTCTGTTTATTTTTTACACACAGTGTCAAGATTCCTGGCATGAGTCTGTTACTAAGGGCTTCGTGTAGCCTCTGACCCATCATCCTTAAATTTCAACTGAAATAAACCCACTTAATTTCCAAGATGGCTGAACTCAGAATCTGCAAGAAATTCTAAAAGGTAAATGTTTTTATTTAATCTTACATTAACAATGAAGCACATTGAATTTATAAGGAACAGAGGTCCACATCTCTAACAATCATGGACTAGCACAGAATATTTTGAGATCCTAAAATAGAAAACCCATAAGATTTTTGTCTTTTTGATTATTTTAAGAACAGTTTTGATTTCTTATTAATATAATTTAACTTTCCCTAAAAAATAAATGGGATGATAAAAGGCGATTGGTCAATACTCACTTCTGCCAGTCATATTGTAGCCCCCTTTCATGGTTTTGGTCTTGGTTTCGCCTAAGATGTAATCATAGAAGGTCCTGGCTTGCCGCACGAAGGAAGGTTCCAAGTCTTCGTCGCTCAGGTCATCCATGTGCTTCATCTTCTCTGCACTGGTTGGACGGTCGAACACAAAGCACTTCCGCGTGGGAAAGTAGTTCCGGAGGCAGTTCCGTGGCAAGTTGTAGGCCGTTACTTGCCTCCCATGGCCTTGTTTTTAAAAGACAAACCAGCAAGAAAGCTAAAAAAAAAACTTTGATTCCTTTTGGAGCTTGTGGCTTTAGCTATCTAACGCAGCTGGATAGCTAGAGGTAACATTACTGACAGATCCAACAGGAAACACACCAAAGCCACTTTGCTTTTTCGTCCCTTTGATGAACTTCAGCTTCGCTTTGCTGTAGCCTGTACTTCTTCAGTAGCTAGCTACAGTGGGCAATTTAGCCACTGAAACCGGATCCTACCCCTACAGGCTCTGTAGCCACACCCACCCCTCCCATGCACAGAAATGTTGTGAACATATGTTCGAAGAAGAAATACAGGCAGAAGAGCATGAATTCGGACAATGTGCGCAAACATGTGTGCAATGTGTGCATCATTTATGACTGAGCAAGGCTATTTTATAATATTTTCAAGGTAAAAATCCTGCATAGTATGCCTTTAAGTGGAGGTAAATGAATACTGTAAATCTTAAAAAATCGGCAGTATATTATATCTCATGTACTACAGATACTGCTCAACAGAGGGACTAAAGTTTTTAAATTAAAAGTAAGAAATTAATACTCTGGTATGTCGCATATATATGTATATCCATCCATCATCTAACCCGCTTATTCCTGGTAAGGGTCGTGGGGGGACTGGAGCCTATGCCAGCATGCAGTGGGCGAGATGCAGAAATACACCCTGGACAGGTCGCTAATCTATCGCAGGACACGCACACCATTCACTCACACACTCACACCTATGGGCAATTTAGAGTCTCCAATTAGCCTGATAACCTGCATGTCTTTGGACTGAAAGAAAGGCCCTTGGCCGGGATTCAAACTCAGTCCCTTGTTGCAGTGAGGTGACAGTGCTACCCATTGCACACAAATGTGTACTGCTATCAAACTCACCAGGCTTCAGCTTGAGAGCATTGTCCAGGTATTGGTCAGCAGTTATCTGCTCCCCATCATACTCTAGCTGTAAGGTGAAATCCCGAACTGCCCAGACAAAGGAGGGAAAAAAGCGCATAAACTCGGTGGATTCGTCCTCGTTATTGGCCTGCGATTTCACCTTGATGTGCTCAGTCAGTTCCGTCACATAGCTGCAGGTTCAGTCATTCAAGGAATAAAATCAACAGCAGGGGTACACTTGCAAATCATTCATTTACTGTATGAAAGAGAATATTCTAAAATAAAAAGTATTTTAAGTATACATTATATTAAAAATAAGAAATAATATTAATATATTTTAAGTATTATGGGAATTTTTGAAATTGTAATGTGTAATACATTTCACAGCATTGGTAAATACATAAATATAATGTATATAGTGAGGACCAAAAGTTTGAGGGCAGTGACACAATTTTTGTTGTTTTGGCTCTGTATTCCAGAACATTGGATGTGAAATGGAACAGTGACTATGAGGTTAAAGTGCAGACTTTCAGCTTTAATTTGAGGGTTTTTACATACATATCGGGTGAACTGTGTAGCAATTGTAGCCCTTTTTATACATAGTCCCCCCATTTTAGGGGACGAAAAGTAATTGTACAAATTAACATAAACTTAAATAAAGTCCTCATATTTAATATTTGGTTACAAATCCTTTGCATGCCATAACTTCATGATGTCTGTTACCCAACAACATAAAAAAACTCTTGATATCTTATTTTCTGATACTCTTACAAGAGTTACTATAACCTCTCTGCATTTGAATGGGTCTCTATGGGAATTGGGGTGGGGGGGCTACATTAAGCTGTCAATTACACTGGAACAGTATGGAACACATAGTTGTCTAAATGGCTGTAAGTCTTCAAGCCTCTGATGTATCAAACCAGCCTCAAACCATCACTCAGCTGCCAGATATGCAGTAGATATGGATGGATCACTTTAAGGGTTGTTTTTCCTCACTCATTTTCCTATCGAACTCTATGGAAAAATAAGTCAGGAAAAGAAACCCTTAAAATTATCCATCCATATCTACTGCATCTCACAGCAGATTGATGGTTTGAGGCTCACACTTCAAATCCAGCACATTGGATTTGAAGTAGAACAGTGACTATTAGGTTAAAGTGCAGACTTTCAGCTTTGATTTGAGGGTGTTTACATTCATATCGGGTGAACTGTGTAGCAATTCTAGCCTTTTTGTACATAGCCCCCCCCCCCATTTTAGGGGATGAAAAGTAATTGGACAAATTAACATAAACTTAAATACAGTCATCATATTTAATATTTAGTTACATATCCTTTGCATGCCATGACTTCCTGATGTCTGTGACCCAACAACATCAAAAGACTCTTGATATCTTATTTTCAGGCACTCTTACAAGCGATACTATAACCTCTCTGTATTTGAATGGCTTCAAGGGTCTGAGGTATCAAACAAGCCTCAACCATCACTCGACACTCTGCTGCCAGATACGCAATAGATATGGATGGATCACTTTAAGGGTTGTTTCTCCTGACTTATTTTTCCATCGAGTTCAATCGAAAAATTAGTGAGAAGAAACAACCCTTAAAGTGATGATCAAAACATGCCTACACTGTAAACTATTATTATTATAAAGCTATTATAATGATCGTTATTTTTTGTATTATTATTGTTTTTATGTTATTTATGCTGTTCTATAACCTCAGCAGTGGGGGAGCCCATAAAGAGTAGCTAAGTGCAAAGAGCCCCCAGTAAAGGATACTGAAGCCGCTGTAGAGCATCATTGTCGATGGTCCCCATACTGTTGTACACCAGAGCGCTGCTCAAGAGGACTGCCAGAGAAAAGACCCAGTTGTCGTTCTTCGTATCTCCCTGGGTATATAAAAATGGTAGATTCCAAGAATCAGACCTTGCCCTCTGTCAACTGCATGTGAGAGGACCCATTACATGACTAAGCAACATCACAATACATTCATTTAGCAGGCCCTCTTATCCAGAGTGACTTGTAAGACAATGTAATCTTATCTAGAGTAACATGGTAAGATATAAATATGGGTCACAAGCTACAAAAGCATATACAGGTGCAGCTCAAAAAATGTCACTCATGTCAGAAAGTGAAACTCATATATTATATAGATTCATTACACATAGAGTGAAATATTTCAAGCCTTTATTTCTTGTAATTTTGATGATTATGGCTTACAGCTAATGAAAACCCAAATTCAATGTCTCAGAAAATTAGAATATTACATAAGATCAATAAAAAAGGATATTTTAAACAGAAATGTCAGCCTTCTGAAAAGTATGTTCATTTCTATGCACTCAATACTTGGTTGGGGCTCCTTTTGCATGAATTACTGCATCAATGCGGCGTGGCATGGAGGCGATCAGGCTGTGGCACTGCTGAGGTGTAATGGAAGCCCAGGTTGCTTTGATAGCGGCCTTCAGGTCGTCTGCATTGTTGGGTCTGGTGTCTCATCTTTCTCTTGACAATACCCCATAGATTCTCTATGGGGTTCAGGTCAGGCGAGTTTGCTAGCCAATCAAGCACAGTAATACCATGGTCATTGAACCAGCTTTTGGTACTTTTGGCAGTGTGGGTAGGTGCCAAGTCCTGCTGGAAAATGAAATCAGCATCTCCATAAAGCTTGTCAGCAGAAGGAAGCATGAAGTGCTCTAAAATTTCCTGGTAGATGGCTGCTTTGACTGTGGACTTCAGAAAACACAGTGGACCAACACCAGCAGATGACATGGCACCCCAAATCATCACTGACTGGAAACTTCACACTGCAACATGGATTATGTGCCTCTCCACTCTTCCTCCAGACTCTGGGACCTTGATTTCCAAATGAAATGCAAAATTTACTTTAATCTGAAAAGAGGACTTTGGACCACTGAGCAACAGTCCAGTTATTTTTCTCCTTAGCCCAGGTAAGACGCTTCTGACGTTGTCTCTGTGAACAACCAGCTTCCTTAGCAATGACCTTTTGTGGCTTACCCTCCTTGTGGAGGGTGTCAATGTCCAGGTGTCTTCTGGACATCTGTCAAGTCAGCAGTCTTCCCCATGATTGTGTAGCCTACTGAACCAGACTGAGAGACCATTTAAAGGCTCAGGAAACCTTTGCAGGTGTTTTGAGTTAATTAGCTGATTAGAGTTTGACACCATGAGTTTCCAATATTTAACTTTTTCACAATATTCTAATTTTCTGAGACACTGAATTTGGGTTTTCATTAGCTGTAAGCCATAATCATCAAAATTACAAGAAATAAAGGCTTGAAATATTTCACTCTATGTGTCATGAATCTATATAATATATGAGTTTCACTTTCTGAAATGAGTGACAAAAAATATTTTTTCACGATATTCAAATTTTTTGAGCTGCACCTGTATATGTACATTCTGAATTAGCAATCAATTATTATATTCACATTGGTTTTGAAGAAACTGTAGAAAATCAATATGTGGAAGGACAATGCTTGAGGAGATTATGATGCAACAAATTAAATGTTTATTCAAAGAACGGGTCATATTTTTGTATCTGTCTATTCCTGTTTGGGAGACAAAAAACATTGAATCGCCCACCTTCTCCACATCTCCCAACCCTTCAGTGTCCAACAACACCAGGGTGTGGTCCGCTTTCTTTGGGTGGGGAATGCACCACATCCATATGCCCTTGGTCTTTGACTGTATGGTGGCTCCCAGGGCAAATCCTTAAGTGGGAGAAAGGACAGGACAAAGTTCAGGGCTGAACCAGATACAATATAACTTTATGACATTTTGGGGTACTTTCTTTCCATTTCTTATAAGATTCTTATTATTTTAGATATAAATGAATATGCATGAGCTTGTCAGGGAGGAATACCACTGTTGGGAAAATGTGTGACGGTGTGACTAGTTCTGAAGGAAAATGACAGTCTTACCCTTTCTTTTCCCAGCTAGCTTGTTCATCAAGTATGATTTCCCAGTGCGGTACAGACCCACTACTGCCACAACCACCACAAGCTGATCGATCTGCTTCAGGATCTCTACAGCCTGCGGCAGGACGCGCAGGTTCCCGTCCTTGTCGTTTTCGATCAGACAGACTGGCTCAGCCATTGAAACGGTTCCACTTGACATGATGCTCTGCACAAATGCACATAGAGGGAAACATACAGTGTAGTAGCAAGGGGGACATTTGGGATGGGTACAGTAGAGAGACATACAGTGTAGTAGCAAGGGGGACATTTGGGATGGGTACAGTAGAGAGACATACAGTGTAGTAGAAAGGGGGACATTTGGGATGGGTACAGTAGAGAGACATACAGTGTAGTAGCAAGGGGGACATTTGGGATGGGTACATTAGAGAGACATACAGTGTAGTAGCAAGGGGGACATTTGGGATGGGTACAGTAGAGAGACATACAGTGTAGTAGCAAGGGGGACATTTGGGATGGGTACAGTAGAGAGACATACAGTGCAGTAGCAAGGGGGACATTTGGGATGGGTACAGTAGAGACATACAGTGTAGTAGCAAGGGGGACATTTGGGATGGGTACAGTAGAGAGACATACAGTGTAGTAGCAAGGGGGACATTTGGGATGGGTACATTAGAGAGACATACAGTGTAGTAGCAAGGGGGACATTTGGGATGGGTACAGTAGAGAGACATACAGTGTAGTAGCAAGGGGGACATTTGGGATGGGCACAGTAGAGAGACATACAGTGTAGTAGCAAAGGGGACATTTGGGATGGGAACAGTAGAGAGACATACAGTGTAGTAGCAAGGGGGACATTTGGGATGGGCACAGTAGAGAGACATACAGTGTAGTAGCAAAGGGGACATTTGGGATGGGAACAGTAGAGAGACATACAGTGTAGTAGCAAGGGGGGCATTTGGGATGGGTACAGTAGAGATACATACAGTGTAGTAGCAAGGGGGACATTTGGGATGGGTACAGTAGAGAGACATACAGTGTAGTAGCAAGGGGGACATTTGGGATGGGTACAGTAGAGATACATACAGTGTAGTAGCAAGGGGGGCATTTGGGATGGGAACAGTAGAGAGACATACAGTGTAGTAGCAAGGGGGGCATTTGGGATGGGTACAGTAGAGAGACATACAGTGTAGTAGCAAGGGGGACATTTGGGATGGGTACAGTAGAGAGACATACAGTGTAGTAGCAAGGGGGGCATTTGGGATGGGAACAGTAGAGAGACATACAGTGTAGTAGCAAAGGGGACATTTGGGATGGGAACAGTAGAGAGACATACAGTGTAGTAGCAAGGGGGGCATTTGGGATGGGTACAGTAGAGATACATACAGTGTAGTAGCAAGGGGGACATTTGGGATGGGTACAGTAGAGAGACATACAGTGTAGTAGCAAGGGGGACATTTGGGATGGGTACAGTAGAGATACATACAGTGTAGTAGCAAGGGGGGCATTTGGGATGGGAACAGTAGAGAGACATACAGTGTAGTAGCAAGGGGGACATTTGGGATGGGTACAGTAGAGAGACATACAGTGTAGTAGCAAGGGGGACATTTGGGATGGGTACAGTAGAGAGACATACAGTGTAGTAGCAAGGGGGCATTTGGGATGGGAACAGTAGAGAGACATACAGTGTAGTAGCAAGGGGGGCATTTGGGATGGGTACAGTAGAGAGACATACAGTGTAGTAGCAAGGGGGGCATTTGGGATGGGAACAGTAGAGAGACATACAGTGTAGTAGCAAGGGGGGCATTTGGGATGGGTACAGTAGAGAGACATACAGTGTAGTAGCAAGGGGGACATTTGGGATGGGTACAGTAGAGATACATACAGTGTAGTAGCAAGGGGGACATTTGGGATGGGTACAGTAGAGATACATACAGTGTAGTAGCAAGGGGGACATTTGGGATGGGTACAGTAGGGAGACATAGAGTGTAGTAGCAAAGGGGACATTTGGGATGGGTACAGTAGAGATACATACAGTGTAGTAGCAAGGGGGACATTTGGGATGGGTACAGTAGAGAGACATACAGTGTAGTAGCAAGGGGGACATTTGGGATGGGTACAGTAGGGAGACATAGAGTGTAGTAGCAAGGGGGACATTTGGGATGGGTACAGTAGGGAGACATACAGTGTAGTAGCAATGGGGACATTTGGGATGGGTACAGTAGAGAGACATACAGTGTAGTAGCAAGGGGGGCATTTGGGATGGGCACAGTAGAGAGACATACAGTGTAGTAGCAAAGGGGACATTTGGGATGGGTACAGTAGAGATACATACAGTGTAGTAGCAAAGGAGACATTTGGGATGGGTACAGTAGAGAGACATACAGTGTAGTAGCAAAGGGGACATTTGGGATGGGTACAGTAGAGAGACATACAGTGTAGTAGCAAAGGGGACATTTGGGATGGGTACAGTAGAGAGACATACAGTGTAGTAGCAAAGGGGACATTTGGGATGGGTACAGTAGAGAGATATACAGTGTAGTAGCAAAGGAGACATTTGGGATGGGTACAGTAGAGAGACATACAGTGTAGTAGCAAAGGGGACATTTGGGATGGGCACAGTAGAGAGACATACAGTGTAGTAGCAAGGGGGACATTTGGGATGGGTACAGTAGAGAGACATACAGTGTAGTAGCAAAGGGGACATTTGGGATGGGTACAGTAGAGATACATACAGTGTAGTAGCAAAGGAGACATTTGGGATGGGTACAGTAGAGAGACATACAGTGTAGTAGCAAAGGAGACATTTGGGATGGGCACAGTAGAGAGACATACAGTGTAGTAGCAAAGGGGACATTTGGGATGGGTACAGTAGAGATACATACAGTGTAGTAGCAAAGGAGACATTTGGGATGGGTACAGTAGAGAGACATACAGTGTAGTAGCAAAGGAGACATTTGGGATGGGTACAGTAGAGAGACATACAGTGTAGTAGCAAAGGAGACATTTGGGATGGGTACAGTAGAGAGACATACAGTGTAGTAGCAAAGGAGACATTTGGGATGGGCACAGTAGAGAGACATACAGTGTAGTAGCAAAGGGGACATTTGGGATGGGTACAGTAGAGATACATACAGTGTAGTAGCAAAGGAGACATTTGGGATGGGTACAGTAGAGAGACATACAGTGTAGTAGCAAAGGAGACATTTGGGATGGGCACAGTAGAGAGACATACAGTGTAGTAGCAAAGGGGACATTTGGGATGGGTACAGTAGAGATACATACAGTGTAGTAGCAAAGGAGACATTTGGGATGGGTACAGTAGAGAGACATACAGTGTAGTAGCAAAGGGGACATTTGGGATGGGTACAGTAGAGAGATATACAGTGTAGTAGCAAAGGAGACATTTGGGATGGGCACAGTAGAGAGACATACAGTGTAGTAGCAAAGGGGACATTTGGGATGGGTACAGTAGAGAGATATACAGTGTAGTAGCAAAGGAGACATTTGGGATGGGCACAGTAGAGAGACATACAGTGTAGTAGCAAAGGGGACATTTGGGATGGGTACAGTAGAGAGATATACAGTGTAGTAGCAAAGGAGACATTTGGGATGGGTACAGTAGAGAGACATACAGTGTAGTAGCAAAGGGGACATTTGGGATGGGCACAGTAGAGAGACATACAGTGTAGTAGCAAGGGGGGCATTTGGGATGGGTACAGTAGAGAGACATACAGTGTAGTAGCAAGGGGGGCATTTGGGATGGGTACAGTAGAGAGACATACAGTGTAGTAGCAAGGGGGACATTTGGGATGGGTACAGTAGAGAGACATACAGTGTAGTAGCAAGGGGACATTTGGGATGGGTACAGTAGAGAGACATACAGTGTAGTAGCAAGGGGGACATTTGGGATGGGTACAGTAGAGAGACATACAGTGTAGTAGCAAAGGAGACATTTGGGATGGGTACAGTAGAGAGACATACAGTGTAGTAGCAAAGGGGACATTTGGGATGGGCACAGTAGAGAGACATACAGTGTAGTAGCAAAGGGGACATTTGGGATGGGTACAGTAGAGACATACAGTGCAGTAGCAACGGGGACATTTGGGATGGGCACAGTAGAGAGACATACAGCGTAGTAGCAACGGGGACATTTGGGATGGGTACAGTAGACTTTTATTAGGGACATTTTACCACCACTACAGGTTAGCATAGCTTATCTATTAATCGTTTTAATACAGGGGTAAACAAACCCTGGTTCTGGAGAGCCATGGGGTCTGATGGGTTTTATTCATACCTTTAAATCAACATCCATTTAAAACCAAAGAAAGTAGGTGTGAGAGTTTAACTGTATCATAAATTGTCTTCACCAGGGTGGCCAACCTGCTCTAGTTGATCTAAACTCCTCAAAAAAAGTTTGGAAACGTTATTTCGGCACTTCCTCCTCATGCTGGTCACCAGCCTGGTCACACACTGCTGTGGGATGGCATCCCATTCCATCCCACTGGCATACACCTGCCAGCACTTGAAGCTCAAAACGAGAGTGAATACCAACAGAAGAATATTGCAGGGGATTTTGGCACATTTTTTTGGGCCGCTACCCACACGGTTAGCTGTGTTAACGATCCTTACAAGTTGTACCTCGTTGTAAAGGTGACTAATCAGGCTTTCCAACGATATAAAATACAATACCAATTGGTATTATTAAAGGGGAGGAATAATCGACCGAAATAACGTTTCCGAACTTTTTTTGAGGAGTTTATTTAACCAGGAACATGTCTCCCCCCTGTGGACATATGAGGTAAAGCAATATTTTGTAATCACGAGGTTTACCGTAAATCACATCGCTCATTTGCATTTGGGTCTTTATATAAATGAGGGTGCCAGTCATAGTTTTGGTGATGTGGTTGTTTCAGCCTTTTATTGCCCGGATGTTTTGAAAGATTTAGTGAAAATGTGTGACATAAAATCATACCTGTCTTTCCCCTCATAATATGAGCAAAACTGGGGTTCTGTAGCATCCACAGCCTTCGCTTTCACTTTTTTATAGGCCAGCGTGGCTTTAAAGTTTACAGAAACATCGTAACATTTTAGCCACTACGTCAAGTCAAGTTTATTTGTATAGCACATTTTTATAGACAAGGCAACTCAAAGTTCTTTACATAAGACATAGAAAGACATTATATAAAAAGTTAATTAGAATTGAAACCAATCTTAAATTAGAAACAGTTTAGAAACAATGTCAATAAAAAGTTAAAAACAATCTACATCTACACTAAATGCAACGATGGCAAGGTAGATCTTTTGTTCACATTAATTTGTGTATTTGTTTGATTTTCGTGATCAAACACCTTTCCATCGAGGCAGCAGCTCTCAGACCACACAGGCTACAGAATGAAAATGTATACTGTCATAAGTGTGTATACATTCATAGAGATCCATTCAAATGCAGAGAGGTTATAGTATTACTTGTAAGAGCACCAGAAAATCAGATATCATTCAAGAGTCTTTTGATATTGTTGGGTCACAGACATCATGATAGAGCCAAAACAACAACAATTGTGTCACTACCCGAATACTTTTCGTCCCCACTGTATATCGGCAATATATTTATCTTTTCCTTCTGATATACTTCAGTGGATATAAGAATTAACTCAATTGGCATAGACGGGCCTCTTTCTTCTGTCGTTCAATTTACCGCACACTTTCACCCCTTCGCAGGAGTTGTTGCGCAATTGTTAGAGAGTGGGTGGCTGGGTGCAGAGGTGCGCGCGCACACACACTTCATAGAAAACATTTCTGTTTTCTTGTTGGATTGTAACTTTACACAGACATATTAATTAGTGAACCTATTTATACATGTTTTTTTTTTTAATAAAGCGACGTTGTGTTTAAAATTGTTTTACCAATTATTTCTAATGTTAAGAAAAACAAAAAGAAGAGGAAGCCGTCGCTCTACAGCGTGCGAACGTACGTGTGCCAGTGTAGGCTACGACGTGCTTTTCCCCTGGTAAGTTAGTTACTCGATAATAAAACAAACAAAAGTAGTCAATCATTAATACAATCAACACAGAAAAAATATATGAATAGCTATGCGTTCGACAAAATTGCATCTCCTACCGTAAGTTTGCGATTTTCACTGACAGACTAGCCTCCAATTCTGCGCACTTTTCCTACGGATTACATGCACTGAGTGTCAGAGCTGACTTGCTTTGTCAAACAGAATATAGGAACAAACCGCATGAGGGTTAGTTTCACTTTCGGTCATACTGTAGCCTACTAACTGTAGGTGTTAGTGGGCGGAACTGCTTCTCACTAATGTCAGAGCTTGCCTGTTGCCTATGTGTGTTGTTGGGTTTAGATGGTGAAAATACAAAGACGACAGGAACATACATCGATTAACTGATTTAATTGACAAAGGAAACTCCACGGTAAGCCTATAGCCTACGTGTTTCAATGATTTTGCTATGCAGACATGGCCACTAAAATATATATTTAAAAATGCAGGGAATAGATAGCCTACATCAGGGCATCCAGTTGTATTCAATAGCCTATGTTCACAATGATATATGTACAACAGTGGATCTTGCTACTTGGTGCCGTAAGGAAAAATAAGGGGAAAAAATAAAAAATTCCATGGAGATGAAGTTGAACCTAGTCATCCACAACGTTACACCTAAAGTTTTCTATCAGAACAGAATTGCCTATTGTTTGATTATTTTACAAAGGCTGCAATGCAATATTTATTTTTCCATGCCTAGCCTATCAATGGGCGTGACTGCCTTTTTAGTCAAATGGACTAAAGCTACCATGTGCTCACGGCCCACAACACTTTCACTTTCATGATCGCGTTAATATTGTACGAGATTGTAATTCTGAGAACCACGTCGTTCAGGTGGAAGAAGTTGGTCTACTTGAATAGTGCAGCCGAACCTACAACAAACTGAAGGATATATTAGCTGGTGAGTTTTACATTCATCGCTGTATTTGTGTGGTTTATTAGCCTACATCCAATGATTTTAATCAGTTCCGTAAAGGTGCATTCTCAGAAGAAAGGGTTGTGTGGGGGGAAAAGGTTGTGTTTTATTAGGCTGTTGTTAGTTTTATGTTATCAAAAAAGGGAACCTTTGATTTCCACCCAGCTAATTTAGCCTAAGTAAACGAACTGTGCATCCTTGATAAATTAAATGAAAATCCTGTCGGTTAGCCTAATCGCTGTTCAATGAATGCTAATGTGAGAATCAACTTGTCTAAATTCAGTGCTGTCGAGTTCAGTTTATCAGGTAGCGAAGCTAACAAGAAAACGGCAACCGAAGTCATGAGATGTGGAATAGGCTAAACTTATAGTTAAGTTTAAATAGGCTACATAATATAGCTATAGTAGCCTATATTAATTGACCTTTCTATGGATAAATTATGGACCTTTAGCACATTACTTTCAGTTCCGTAATTAGCCTATAGTCTACTACGCAGTTATTAAATTGACCTGAAAGACATATTGAAGAAAAGAGAATCCCTGCAATTATTTTACAAACGATGTCGGCATATGGACTGGCTACTCCATTATGTGACTATGTGCAATTGAAAATTCTGTCAGCACGCGATTCCCAAGTGGATAGATAATCTAATCTAAGGCTATCTAGGCTAAGATTGTAGCCTAATAATAGCCTATGTTCAGTATTTTTTGTTGTAGATTGACTATTGGAAGGCAAAAAGCATCGCCTATGGCGTAGAATAAACTTTCTATTGGGCTATGAACGAAAATTCGAAAGTAGTGTTTCCTCCCTTCCTGGTCACCTGATGCCATTCATTGCGTCACGATGCACTGTATCTGGGCCTGTGGGATTGAGGAGCATTTCAACTAGCAATCTTTTGCCTGATAGGTAACTTATAAAAATAAAGGAAACATGAGTAGCCTAAACGAGTGGTACAAAGTATAGCCTAATGAAAGCAGGCATAAAAAAACCCTTTTAAATATTTTTCTCTCCATCCACACAGAGTTGTCAAAGCAGTCATGGCCAGCCGTTTTACCGTCATGGAGTCCCCACTGTGTCTGATAGAAAATACGGATGGAAACCTTTGCGTGAACCCAGAGGCGGTAGATATCTTGATGGGGATAAATCAGCCAGTAGTGGTGGTGGCGGTGGTGGGCTTGTACCGCACTGGGAAGTCTTACCTCATGAACAAACTGGCTGGGAAGAAGCACGGTGAGACAAGTGGCGACATTTTGTGTGAAATAATGTACATGCTGTTTAAATTTCCTGTTGCTATTTTTAACTGTGTTGAGGGCCACAACTGAAGTAAATAAATGTGTGCTCAGTCAGTTACTCAGTGTACTTACTGTTAATATAGCAGTCATAAGTTTACTCTTTATGTTCGTAGTGTTTTCTGTGCTAAATGTTGTCTTCAATCAATCAATTCATACTCTGCCTGGGACTTTACTTTCTATTTCTTTGGTCATTCCTTTAGGATTTGCCCTGGGAGCCACTGTACAATCAAAGACCAAGGGTATCTGGATGTGGGCGCTGCCTCATCCTATTAGAGAAGGCCACGCCCTGGTGTTGCTGGATACTGAGGGACTTGGGGATGTTGAGAAGGTCGGACCCTTAAGTATCACAGACAGTCCATTCCATTACAAACAGTGAACGGGTCATTCCGGGGGGGGGGGGGGGGGGGGAAATTACCCTTTTTAACTTTGACCTCTCAGTGATATTTGGTGCCCATAATATAACCTTGGGAGTAAAATGGCCATTGTTATATTTTTGAGGAAAAAACCCCACAAATCATCATTAAGAAAATGACAAAGGGACAAAGGGTCAATTTTCACTCCACTTTTTTCCCCCTCAAAAGTATAGCAATGGTCATTACTCCAAGGTTATATCATGGGTGTCAAATGATTTGAAAGGTCAAGCTTAAAAATGGTCAATTTTCCCCTGGAATGACTTGAATATAAGGCACTGTTTACATTCTTATTCCATTCAGTTGACAAATTTGATTTATATACAATATATGTGGATGTTTGTATGCACTTGATTTAATTTGCTACTTATCCAGTTCTGTGCATTTAGATGGTTTGGAATTTCTGAGTCAGAATATTCTGAGCTACTTGTATCAGAAGAGAAGTTACCTAGTTCATATTTTGCACTCATAAAAAAAACTTTTCAATTGGTTCTGTAAACATATTAAACCATTAAATTCAGATACAACCTGAGAGCAGGTGAGATGAGAATGTTTACTGAGTAAAGCCTAAATGGTTGACATCAAAAGCATGTTAAATGACTGTTTCCATAACAATGATTTATGTGAGTAGATAAGTCCAGCGTTTAAAACTGTGGACTCAAGATTTGATGTTTTGAATCTCAGAGACTAAAACAGCCATCGGCAGACATTCTGAAAATAGGTGGTTCGTGGTGAAAAAAATGTCACCTGAAAAAGTCTTCTTTTTGATCTGATCTGGCATTTAGGGCCAAATCCTGGTTATTTTTCATATTTGTGATTTTCTGGAATTAATGTCAGAATGCATACAGTACTTGAGTAGTGTCAGTAAAACCATGGATCGTTCACCAAATTGTGAACATATGTGTGTAAAGTGTGCATATACACTTGCTGGCCTGGGAATGTTGTTAGCTAGATTTGGCACTGTTGCTCATACAAATCATCTGAATGAACTTATGTTCTTTCATAAGTCACATGGGGTATGATATGAGCGTCTGCTAAATGAGGGCGTAAGGTAATTCATTTTTATCTTAATTTTTAATCCCAGTGGAACTGTTTGTTTTTCAGGGAGATCAGAAGAATGATGCCTGGATCTTCTCACTGGCCATCCTCCTGAGCAGCACTTTGGTCTACAACAGCCGGGGGACCATAGACAACCAAGCTGTAGAGAATCTCCAGTATCCTTTATAAAGTTACATGTTTTTTAGGGCTTTTTAGCTTTATTGGACAGCACAGTGTAGAGAGACAGGAAGAATGGGAGCGAGAGAGAGGGAGAGACATGCGACAAAAGACATGCGTGGCTGGATTCGAACCGCTAACATTGAGCATGTGGACGGTGCTCTCACAGGCTACGGCGCAAGACACCCCTTCGCTTCAGTATGTTTTTAATAATGCTCAGCTGCTGAGAAGATACTTCAGCTGGAGACTAGTTTTGGTCATAATGGGATGGATTACAGCAGGGATATTCAACTCTGTCCCTTGAGGCTAATAGTCCTTCTGGTTTTCATTCTTCCCCTCTAATCAGGGATTATCAGTAATTACCTATCAAGTAGGAAATAAAGCCAGCAGCGTTTTAGGCCTTGAGGGCCATATTTGAGTATCCCTGTCTTACAGTGTTCATGTGTAAAGCTCCCCTCAGACCCACAAAACTGCGGAAGTTTCCAAGTGGTGAAGGAACGTGTGTAGTCTTACTTAGTGCTACCGGAACGGGACTAATTTAATGATATTTCAATTTTCCTCGGTTATCTGACTCCAAATTAAAGTTAACATTTCCTCTGTGCTAACAGTTGTACATAGAAGGAAGCCGCAAATGAGGGACTATAGCCTCTTTCCGCCAATAGCGTGGCTCTATACGGATCGCTAGCTATTGTTTTTAGACGCGGACGTGCCTCTGGCTTGTGTAGCCTACAGGGATACAATGTGTATCTTGTGACAGCACTAATAACAACAAAACGTCAGTAACAACAATAACCCCTGCTTGCGCTATCTGTATGTTTATCACACCACGTTAACCATTTGTGGCACAGCTGGCTGCTGACTCATAGGTACTTTATGTTACTCCTATTCCCTTTTGAATGATGTTCCAAGATCTTTATTCAGCGCCCAGTGTATCACGCCACCAGTGACACCACCTTGTTCCCCACGATATAGGCTTTCCAACAACACCAAACATGAATACACTGTATATGGACAACCTAAGGTTGCATAATGCTGCTTATGCTTCAGTAGTACTGTGAATGCAGCGCAGAGACAGCGGAATAGGCAAAAGCATTGTTCTTTTATCAGACCTTTCTGACTTCCTGCCAGCACAGGAAGCAGTCATTTCACCTTTGGTAGTCAGGATAGGGGACACGCTTCTGTAAACCAAAGGCTTATGTACGGATGAATCGTTATTCATTATCGGCGTTTGCTTTTCCACCACAACTCGAGTTTCGAGTATCGGCAAAGATTCCTGCAGGGGAAAAGGGGGCTTTACTTTTCCTGGGTGTGTCTTCAGCACAGGCACTCAGGATGTAGGCCAGGATTCAATTCAACTCTTAAAGGGGAACTCCCGGTTATTTCTTAAACGTATATATCGATTCTATATGTTTACTGTGAGTCTTGAAGCTTACCGCACTAGAACTGCGCCTCCTGATTATTTTGTTTCCAGCTTGTTTCCAGACGCGCTGTGTCGTGCAGATCTATGTCACTGGTGCAGCGCCGGTGCCATCAAGCAAAGATTTGAGATATGACAGGGTACGCAACTCGCGCTTTTGTACAATTTCGGAAACTTGACTGCAATATTATATACAATGTTTTCGAGGCTGGCATCCCTTTAGTCATATCAGACATGTATCTATCAGCGAATCTGCTTAATTTCGAACCTTCCATGATACGCTATAGTATAGACCTGCTGCTGGAATTATGCTGCCTTCAGGTGTTGTCAGAATTATCAGAAATACAAGTTTCCAACATGGAAGTTGCACTTGAACGAACCTCCAAGTCGCAATTACAAGTGGGAAAGTCAGAGATAATTTTGCTATTAGACAGACAACAGGCGCTCATTGAATGACTGGAGGTCAATGGAGTTCTTACAAAACAGTTAGCTAAACGGGTCATTATCAGACAGAATAAATCAGTGTAGTACAATGGTTAAAAAAACTGTGTTTGTAACTGAAATGTTGCAGGTTCGATTCCCAGGTAGGACACTGCCGTTGTACCCCTGAGCAAGGTACTTAACCTGCATTGCTTCAGTATATATCCAGCTGTAAATGGATACTATGTATAAATGCAAAAATGCTGTGTAAGTCGCTCTGGATAAGAGCGTCTGCTAAATGCCTGTAAAAATCTCCCTTTTTTTTTTAGATTATATATGCCAAGGTTGTCAGGACCCAGTCCTGCTATGCACTTTGTGGGCTAGACTCATGCTCATTTGGAAGCATAAGGCCTGGTACATAGCAAGGAACGCCAGCGCAGATTTCGGACATACTCACACTCTTTGCTAACATACCATACGTGCGTTTACCAGCTTCCTTTAGCCCTGTCTGAGGTTATATGATGCTTATCCAGTATTTGGCAGCCTAGGCTAATCTGGTTGGAGCGAGTAACCTTACACCGGAAATTATTACTTTTTCAATTGCATTTTTTCATAGAACAGTGGTTGAACAGTATTTATATTTAGCGCCTCAAATGGAAACGTGTGGAATTTGCACTACAAAATTTGGACTACACATTCTATGTGCGAGAACGTGAGAAATGCCCTCCGCGTTGCTCTTTGCATGGTTGCACGCGTTCCTTGGGTAGAGTCTGTGAGGCCTCTGGTGTTTGGCACTGGTGTCCTGTCCTACTGTGTTACGATAGCCTTTTAGGGTTTCATTCGTCCTTAGCTACTGCAGATACGTCACAGAGCTGACAGAACGGATCAAAGTGAAATCCCCCAGTGGCGATTCGTCCTCTGAGGATGATGACGATGGAGCAGACGCACAGTTTGTGCAGTTCTTCCCCAACTTCGTGTGGGCAGTTCGGGATTTCACGTTGGAGCTCAAGATTGACGGGAGGGACGTGAATGAGGACCAGTATTTGGAAACCTCAGGAAAGGTAAATTGCATGGGTCTGAACCAGGTAAAATGCACTGGGTGATTGGGTGCCTGCAGCCAGCTGCGCATTACTTGTATTTTACCAAACAATAAATCAATCAAATTTTATTTATATAGAGCATCTTACAATAGATTTGTCACAATATGCTTCACACTTTACCCTGGGATAACCCCCCAAAGAGCAAGCCAAAGGCAACAGAGGCAAGGTAAAGACATGTAGGAAGAATCATTAGAAGGAACTAGACTCAGAAAGGGGGCCATCCTCCTCTGGCCGGCTTGGGGCATGGGTTCGCAAATACAAAATCAGTCCGTTTCGGACTGGTTGCACGCATGAAGCATCTATAGGTGACAGTCCAGGGGTGGGATGGCAGGCTAGAGCGGTCGGTGGTCATACGGGGGACAGAGAGCAGGTTTAGGGGTAACTCTGGGAAGGGGGCCAGTTGCTCCATTGGTGAGAGTGGGTGAGAGCTCAGCTGGTGCATTGCAGTGTGGGGAAAAAGCAGTGGTTGCCACTAAGTTTGGTGACAAGGAGAGTCCAGCGTAGAGTCTCTTTACTCCCGCTGATATGTGAGTAGTGGGATGTAGTAGATAAGTCACTGGGCTTGTACAGTAAATTGGCTCGTAACACAAACCTGAGCTTACAAAAGAGGTTCCAGGTGGTAGCCCTGCAGTTTTAGCCTTAAGAATATCTGCATAAATGGATCATAATTGCGTATAAATGGATAATATGTTAAATAAGTAAGCTGTGTACGTTGCTCTGGATAAAGGTGTCTGCTGAGCCCCCAAATTAAAAATATTAAATATAATATATAAACTTTGTACTATAATAATAACATATTTTTACAGGCAAGGACAGGAAAACTGCAGACTACAACCTCCCCCGGGAGTGCATCCGTAACTATTTCCCTTCGAGACGGTGTTTTGTATTCATGACCCCCGCCAGCCCAGAGCACATGTCACACCTGGAGTCCCTGAATGAGGCTGACCTGTGCCCCTCATTTCTCACCGTCACCACCAACTTCTGCAATTACGTCTTCAAGAACAGCTCCGTGAAGACGGTTAAAGGAGGGCTGGCAGTCACTGGAAGGAGTGAGTGTACCCTTTCCTCCTTTACAGTTACAATTCTCCATTTAATCATTTAGCTTTTTCCTAAACGGCTTCCAAATGTGCAATTCACATGTCACGCACACCGCCACTTTAGCCTCTAATGCAGCAGGGAATCTAAGATATTTAATTTTGTTTCTTAAGATAATCACCGTATTAAATTTGTGATGATCAATGGGTGGGACCTTGTATGGGGGGGAATTCACCCAAAGTCTCCTTGTACCTTTCAGGAAAATCCAGTTCAATGAGAGTTCCTGTGTGTTCCTCTCTGTTTAAACTTTTCCTCTGCATTTTTTTCTGTGGGAGTCTATGTTAATTATAATATGACTTTACTATCCTATTTATGTATTTAATTATTTGTTGTTTTGTCCACAGTGCTTGGCCATTTGGCAAAATCCTACGTGGACACCATTGCCAGAGGCGACGTGCCCTGCCTGGAGAACGCTGTGCTCACCATGGCGAAGATCGAGAATGAGGCTGCGGGGAGAGATGCCCTGAAGGAGTACCAGAATGGCATGCAGGAGCTGTGCTTCCCCGTGGATTTAGAGGCCATGTCCCGGCAGCACAGGCTTTGCGACACACTGGCCACCAAGACCTTCATGAGTCGCTCCTTCAAAGATGACGGTGGCGAACACCTGAAAGACCTGGCGGTAATCACTATTGCTTTCAGGGCAACTCATGTATTCAAATGACTGTTTTAATGTTTTAATGAATGTGCTGCTTAATTATTTTGGTTTGGCGCTGAATGGATCTGCTTTCGTACTACACTGGAGCATGGGCATCTCCCCCCTGCTAAACAGGAGATGACCAGAAACCCTCTGTACTAGAGCAGATCAAGTACGGAAGCGGTGGAGGGTGATGGTAAATTTGTAACACAGAAGCCACAAAGCAATCAAAAGGCAGCGTAGCAGTGAGCAGCACAGGATGGACTGATTCTCGATTTAAAAAGGGCGTTCCATTAGAGGTGTGTGCATGTGATTGGTTTATAAAGGGCGCTCCATTAGAGATGTGTGCATGTGATTGGTTGAGTGTGAGACACATGCTTGCTAGCCAACCAATGGTCGTCCACAGCAAGAGTTACCTGACAGAACTTGCTATGCGCACTTGATCGTTCACGATGCTCATTTCTGCTGGCAGTCCCTTATGAGTATTTCATTGCACAGCCAAATTTTACGTTGGAACATAAACAAAGAAAAGTAAGACGTTACTGTACCGAAAGCTGGGGAACATCAGTCCAAGATAATTGCAGTTGGAATGCCATTTGGAAACCAGAGATGGCCCATATATTGCACATGAATTTAGCCTTATTGAACAAGTTTATGGCACAGTTCAGCATGGTATTTTATCAGTCCTTCCAATGGAATGAACCCCACAACAGAATAGGAATGTGAAATGGAGAATGATAGCCAAAGACAGAGAGAGGGAAACAGAACTGTTATGTACTGTTTCAAATCTATCAGTGACCTTTGATATGTCTGTGCTTTCAGGAGGCCATCGCTAAGCACTACGCTGACATTCTCTGCCAGAATGAGGAGGCATCTGAGGCTCTGTGCAGGGAGCTTCTTTCTGAACTCTCTGCCCCCATGGCCAAAAAAATGCAGGAGGGCTTCTACGCCAAGCCAGGGGGCTACGAGTTGTACTGCGCGGACAACGACAGCGTAGTGGCCCAGTTCCGCAGCAAGCCTAACAGAGGGGTCAGGGTAAGTGCCCACTTTCAGAAGTGGCTAAAAACAAACAACAAAAAGAAACAACACACTTACTAGCAGAGAAGAAAGGGTATAAAACTGGGCTCTCATTAATTATAATGGTTTATTAACTTATGTATCAGTAAAAAATTTAAAAAGTCAAACACCAAAGCATTTTTGGGCTGTATATTATTAAAGTAATAACATTATTTTCATAAACAGAGTGCTCAAACATCTTTTTCTCAATTTGTCAAAGGCTATATATGAGCTGACAAAAAACATGAACTAGCCAATTTCCTGGTGAACAGAAGTGCGCAGACTAGCACAACATCACAAATAAAAAACCCAAATGTAGGCTATCGTTGCTTTTATTGCAACACAAAATAACAATCAGTATAAATTCATACAGATATTCTGGTCTCATTTCTTAACCAAAACAGTTAATGTATAGTCAGTTTTTCCTGGTAACATTCACTTAACAACACAAGGGTAAGTACACCCTAGATCACTTTTTTTTAAAGCTGTAAACGTGTTTGTATGCCTACCTTATATTGAAACTTATTCATGCATTCCTTTATTTCAACAATTCAGAAATAATGCCCCCGCCCCAATCGTGATGTCAGAGTACCTCTTTGGAGGTACCTCTACGTCATATGGATAATTGTTGTCGCCCCAAACGGAAATCAGCCGGCACCTGATTGGTTACACCCACTACGTTACTTTTGTTTCAGCTTCACGTTTTTAAACCGGAACAACGTGGCATCCTGTTCAAGTCTCTTATTCCACCTAAATAGTCCACTAAAATATGTTTCTAAAAATATTTGAGGTGAGAAATAGGCCATACAGTTGCTGAATCTTGATTCATTTTTGATGTTCAACGTCTAGTTTGGCAGTTTGATCTGAGTTATACAAAATTATTTGTACAATGTATGTTAATTTATGCAAAATATTTTTTCGTTGGTTACGGTGGCTCTCATTATTTTTTTGGCCAACTGGAAAAGGAGTGTTTTGATATTTTTAGATACGTTAAGTTACCCAAAGAAAGATAACATTACGCATACTATAGGTTTGATATTTACATCATGCAGGTTTGCTAGAGACACTGCGACTGTATTGGACTGTACTAGTGGAGTAGGCTAGTGCGTGCAGCAGGTGGTTATTTATTAGTCAGTGGATGCTACAGTTTTTTATTGGTCAATCTTTATAGGTATGGCATTTAGCGTATGTCTCATAACGTGGCATGATAATGGGGCGTGTAGTGTTCCGAATTATGGACGTAGAAAAAAATAAAAATAAATAAATGTATAATATTTTTTTTGATGGGTCATAAAAGTGGGCGGGCCCAGGCCCGTCAGGCCCAATGCAGTAGCTGCCACTGTGTAAGAGTGGCCAGGAGGAAGGCATGCATTTGAACCACAGACTGACTTCACTGTTTTGTTTTCAGCGGATGGTCCAGGTTTTAAAGTGTGTGTGTGTCTGTTTGTGCGTGTGATTCATAGGCGGAGGAAGTCCTGGAACAGTTCCTCAAGGAAAAAAGTGTGGAATCCAACTCCATCCTTCATGCTGACAATAAACTCAGCGAGCAGGAGAAAAAGATTCACGGTAAGCCCTCTTCTGTAACCTGACAATGCAGTCGAACCTGTGTGCTCAATTCTCTTTCACCGTGGTCATGTGTGGCAGCTAGATCAACCTTTTATCGCCCACATACTCTGAATGGCAGCTAGGGGAACCTGTTATTGCCCACATACTCTGAATACTGTTTAGGTATGAACTCATGTTCCAATGGTAGTCATGGGAACCTTAAAAGAAGGACTAGGCTAGATTATTAAAGGGGAATTCCACCAAAAAAAAAATCTTTCATTTGTAGAAGAGTAACTGTCCTCCTCATTAAAATGAGCTATATACACTCTACCTATACTAATCCTCATGGGTGATTTTAATGCAAAGCACACAGATTTTAATTGCAAGAGCACCAACCAATCTGGAAGAGTCCTGTCTGACATCATCAACAATACAAATCTGGTTCTGGTAAATAATGACGACCCCACACACATCCACTGCTCCACATCCACAACTGACATACTCGACCTCATCCTCTGCTCTCCTGACGTGGCCAGCAAATTACTCACCTTCTATGCAAGCCATGACATAGGCAGTGATCACCTCCCCATCACGGCATCCTTCTCCCTTAAACTGCAACAGCCACCTGCAAGAAACATTTAATTACAAAAAAGCAAACTGGGAACAATTCAGAACAAAAATCACACAATCAGAACTAATGGACTTAAATCAAATGGCCACACTGATTTTCCTTCAATCTAGACAAGAAACCATACCAACCACTACTCACAAACCCCCTCCCAACAGCTCCCCCCTCACATCTGAAACTCATCAAAACAAAGAGAAAGAAAAGACAACAATTCATTCACACCAGAACTCAAAAGGGAAGTAAACAGACTACAAAACCTAATCAAACAACAACTCATCTTACACAAACAGAAGCAATGAAACAACTTCTACCAGGACCTGAAGAACACCACCAACCCACGCACCTTCTGGAAAATAAATCAAATAAATGTTGCTGCCAAGAAATAAAACACTGGTCAAACAAATGGTGACTAAAACTAAACCCACAGAAAACACGTGCATCATGTTCACCAAGAATCCCACTCACAGGAAACCCACCATTATCAGTAAAACATCAAAATTCCTCTGTCACTTTTTAACAAAACAATGCAATGGACTACCCGCATCAGCAACATCACCACAGAAGCCAATAAACGACTCAATCACCTTAAAGCGCTCACAGGAAGGAAAAATGTAGCATCACCTCAAACCATCATCAAGGTTTACACCAGCTACATTCGCCCAATACTCGAATATGCCATGCCATCCTGGATCACCGTTTGAGCCTACCAATTACAGCAACTCCAAATCATCCAAAACAAAGCAATAAAACTGGCCTACAGATTACCCACCTACATCAACTACATTCATAAGATCTCTGGACTCTGGATCCATCAAACAACGGCAAGAAATAATCAGTAAAAATGACCTCCACAGAGCCATTCATAACCCATCAATTACACCCATCATTCAGGAAGCACAATGGACCACTAAGACCCCTCTATCTGCCACGCTCCACCTGTTCAACCCTAAAGCTCCCTGAAAAAGCACCGATGACACTGTAGCACATGAACGCACATGCACTAGCACCTATCATTTTACACAATATTATCGCGAATTATTTTTAATGACCTTTTAATGAATTATTTATCATTTACTATTGATTATTTACTATATTTTATATTACAATTTATTTACGATCAGTGCTCTATTCCTATTTTTTTTATTTTTATATGCATAGAAAAGCTCTGCTATCCCAACAGGAATCATGGCTTAAAAGTAAAAGTAAAGTCTACCTATACTGAGTACATTACACTGCATTACATTCACTTAGATGTTCTTATCCAGAGAAGCACCTGGGTTTAGGTGATAGCGATCGCAGACTGGGGGCGGGGGCGGGGGGTTGTAGATTATCTTCATGGACTGGGCGGTTGTGGTTGCAAATGGCACGAGTTTTCTTTTTGTTTCATTTTTTTTGACACTGCAGCCAAAAGGGGATAACGTACAGGGCTAAACAGGCACTGTTACATGGCTGTAACCACTTTGCTTGCTTTTTTGGTATATCGTCGTAACCCATCCTCATGCAATTAAAAGGCTGCTTGGATTTGTCAAATGAAATGCTGAGGTTAATCACACCTTTGATGTGATTGACTGCACTGTGCCACAGGGACACTCAAATCTGGCCACTGAGGCCAATAGTGCTGCTGGTTTTTATTTGTCCCCTCTAATCAGAGATTGATTTATATCAGCTGAGTGCAGTTTATGGCTAGTTCAGTGACATTGATCAATCATTGATGAAATATCTTTCATAAGACTTTAACCTTTGCACAGAGGCTTAATTATACCCATTTGCGTCTGTTTTGTACCGTTCTGTTTAAAGCTTTATAACTCCAGATATCAATGTAACACAAACACCAATTATGGCTTAAATTAAAGAAGACCCTGGTACCATTTATTATCATGCCTTACATTAAATTATTTTCATAACTTAGATGTAAATTATGGGCAGTGAACGCACAACCCCCCGGTGAAAAACAAAGTTCCACCACTCTAGTTTACAGTGAACACCTGAGTCAAATATGTGAATAAGGTTAAATAACGCATTTCATGCTTAAAACCACACGTGGACGCTTAACGCTGTGTGTTGTTTTGAAATACACTCGTGACACACACAGCTCTGACAATCACTCTCTTTGGAAAGCTTAGAATATGTTCTGTTTGGATATTAAGGCTGTCAATCAATTACAATTGGTTCCAAGACATTACTACTCCCAATTTCAATTGTGTAATGTTCTGCAGATACATTTTTGAGATTTTGCCCAACTTACACTGTACACCACATATAGGCAGAAAAGGCAGAAAATAACTTATCAGGACGTATCTGGATTTAATAATGCAGGTAAGGTTATGACTTTGATACTTTGAGAGATTTTCATAGCAGAAGGAAATTATGTCATGATGACAGAAATTCGCTCTAATATGTGAGCAGGCAAAATAAGAGTAATTTTTCTATATACAGGTGCAGCTCCAAAAATTAGAATATCATGAAAAAGTTCAATATTTTTTGTCACTCATTTCAGAAAGTGAAACTCGTATTATATAGATTCATTACACATAGAGTGAAATATTTCAAGCCTTTATTTCTTGTAATTTTGATGATTATGGCTTACAGCTAATGAAACCCAAAATTCAGTGTCTCAGAAAATTAGAATATTTTGCTTTAACATATTTTTAAAGTATCATATTTAATATTTGGTCGCATATCCTTTGCATCCTGTTACTTCCTGAAGTCTGTGACCAATCAACATCAAAAGACTATCTTATTTTCAGGTACTGTTACAAGCGATACTATAACCTCTCTGCATTTGAACTGATCTCTATGGGAATTGGGGGGTGAGACTAGATTCAGCTGTAAATTACACTGGTACAGTATGGAACACATGGCTGGCTAAATAGCTGTAAGTCATCAAGGGTCTGAGCTATCTAACGAGCCCCAAACCATCACTCTGTTGCCAGATATGGAGTAGATGTGGATGAATCACTGCAAGGGTTATTTCTCTTGACTCATTTTCCTATAGAACTCTATGGGGGGAAAAGTCAGGAGAAACAACCCTTAAAGGGATCCATCCACATCTACTCCATATCTGGCCGCAGAGTGATGGTTTGGGGCTCGTTTGATACCTTAGACCCTTGATGACGTACAGCCATTTCGCCAGTCATGTGTTCCATACTGTACCAGCGTAATTTACAGCTGAATCTAGTCTTACCCCCCAATTCTCATAGAGATCAGTTCAAATGCAGAGAGGTTATAGTATGCCTGTAACAGTACCTGAAAATAAGATATCGAGAGTCTTTTGATGTTGATTGGTCACAGACTTCAGGAAGTAACAGCATGCAAAGGATATGCGACCAAATATTAAATTTTCTGAGACTGAATTTTGGGTTTCATTAGCTGTAAGCCATAATCATCAAAATTACAAGAAATAAAGGCTTGAAATATTACGCTCTATGTGTAATGAATCTATATAATATGAGTTTCACTTTCTGAAATGAGTGACAAAAAATACTTTTCACGATATTCTAATTTTTTGAGCTGCACCTGTATATATATACACTTATGTGTTTTTTATTGTTGCTGTGATAGTATTTATTTTTTGGTGGTTAAAGAAGAACTGTAACCAACTCATAAATATATTTTAATGTCCAATATCTTCAACCCGATTCGATCACACTGTAGAGTGGTCGATATACTTTTATTGAATACGGAAGAACGGTGGCACGTCGGAACTTCATATTTTGCCCCATAATAGACCGACTCACACTGATGAAGACAATATGGTTTCCATGGTACCTCGCTTTCTGAAATGGTACAGTAGGATGTTTGTGATGTAGATAGACCCCAGGATCTACTCCACTAGGGTCACTGCACAAAGGGGTTAATAACTCCTCATCATTTTCTGTCTGCACACCCTACCCCCCACCCCCACCCCCACACCCCCTCCCCCTCCCCACTCCCCTTTATCTGCCACAATGGATGGAACAGAGCAAAACCAGAAAGCCGCGCTGCTGGAGCAGCAGAAACAGGCGGAGGAGGAGCGACGGGTGGAGATGGAGAGGACCCTGGAGGACGAGCGGAGGGGCCAGGCGGAAAAGATCCGCATGATGAAGGAGAAGATGGAGGAAGAGTGGAAGGTCCAGCGGGCAGAGGCAGACAAGGCCATGCAGTGTAAGCTACAGGAGCACAAGGAACTGCAGGAGAAAGGATTCAGAGAGAAGGCCGAACTCATGAACCAGGAGATCCAGATCCTCAAGGAGAAGAACAGTCAGTCCGCCAAATCTGGCAACGTTTTGACCGACACTGTCCTACCATTATTCAGCACGGCGCTCGAGACAGTGTCCTCTGTTTTCCAATACAAGGCTTTTAAGAAATCTCTTTTTCCCCGAAGGTTTTAGTTCATGTAGCTCTTAGCTGAAGCACAAGTGTGTTACCGTGTGTATATATGTGACTTAACACTGCATATGTGACTGTAACACTTTACCCAGGAAAATGACAAATAAAGCTCTTGGAATGAACTTTGGGTCCCATCTTTTTTTCTAGTCGCCTAATCAAAACGGCTCCTTTTTTATTATTTTTTAAAAAACATTTTTTATATTATACATTTAATTTAAGAAGTAATTCAAACAAAGGCTGGAACATTACACATCCATTACACAGCTTGTACAAAAACAAAAAAAAGATAAATTAAAGTGAAACTGTAAATGTTTTTGGGCCTAAAGCCTTAGTGTAGTGTAACAGGAAGAGCATTGTTGATTCTGACAGCTTGGATTTCGGGTGGGTGTAAAATGGTCGGCCACAGCGAACTCTTCCTGGGGTGCTTAAACAAACTTCTCTGTAGTGCTCTAGAAATCCGAGAGCATTAAAATACAACTCAAAGTGTGAGAAAAATAAACTGATGGAACACACAGAAATGTGTAAAAGCACTTTGTTGTGAAAGCAGATAAGTGTAAAAGACTTATTTTAAAGTAAAAGTACACAATCGTGTCACAAAGAGGGGCCCCTCAGAGCAAGGAGGATGAGAAGGAATGATCAGAAAAAAATTTGCTAATTTTTTTAACCTTTATGTAAACAGAGAAAAGTGATTGAGAACAAATTATCATTTACAACACTGGCCCAGGTCATGTGTCAAAATACAAGAGTTTATACAATTCATACAAAGAGTACTCTAAAACTAGGTGCATAAACTGCATTGTCAAAAAGAAAAAAAAAATGTACCATCTTTTTTTGACTATGCAAATATTTGACTTGCTCTTTTAGTCATTATTCCTGATCATTCAAATCAAAATGCATTTGTTATTTTGATCATGAAAATTTGAAAGTAAGAGGATCACATTGTGGTAACTAGATAGAAAGCAATGAATGTTAATAATTACAATTAAATTGTAAAGAAGTTCTGAAAAATGATTGGTTCCTGTCTTCACTGTCTCAGAGGATAACCAGAAGGTGGCCATGTTGGAACAGGAGAAAAGGAGGGAGACGGAGAGACGGGAAATGGCTGAGAAGATGCTGAGGGACCAGGAAGAGGGCCATCAGGAGACCATGCGTCAGTTAATGGTGAGCCCTTATCTTTTGAAAATTTAATTAATTAATAAACTGTAGATTCAGTTTAGGATTTATGTCAGACCTCAGTGCATGAAATGCTAGCTTTTATGGGGACCCACTGAATGTTTTTGGTAGTGGCTCTAAATTAAATAATTCCTCTGACTTGTCTGTGTGTGCTTGTATGAATGATGATGGATAGGATAATTCGTTATTTTTTTGTTATTCACCATACCATTATTATTCTGCCACTTTTTGAGAACCTATCTCTTCCTACACCATTCACACCATCGACACCATTCATACCTCATATTATACCTTCATACACCCTCCAGGTTGCTATTACTTTTTACCTTTATACCATATACACTTTTTCAGATAATTGACCTTTTATCGCCAAAAAACTTAATGGGAGTTAATGGACACATTTTGAAAACCGATGCAATAGAATGTGGATGCTGAATCATATTACACTGCTTATGACATAACAATGCCTTCCTCTACAACACTGTTCTGACCTAACAATACTGGGCGTGTTAAGTAACTGAGCGGCTCAGCTTCGCTCAGAGCGAAGAACGCACTTAACGGGTTGCTCAGTTTCGCTCGCTGTGAGCCGCTCAGAGCGTAGCTTAACACTTTTGGATGTGGATCAGAGAGGAGCAATACGAAAGTACGTCGTTAGCTATGGACCCAAGTACACGGACGATTATGCTCATCGTAATAGAAAATAGCGATTTAATGGTAAAATCAACGTGTTAAATAAAGTACATTTGACCGTCACACAATCATTTTGGTGCTACTTTGAATAATTTCCATTGAAAAATACAGCTCCAGTGTGTGTAGGCCTGTGTGTATGTGAGCGCGCTGGGCTGACGGAGCTGTCAGTACTCAGACGGTTGTTGACGGTTGCTCAGCGCTCACGTAGAACAGAACGTTAAGTGATTCAAAATTCGCCCAGTCCGTGAGCACTCAGTTACAGATACGCGCCCACTATCCCAGATGATTTGACATTACCTTTTTGTGCTTTCATCACAATTCATTACTTCTTTGTATCACTTCCAGGTTCTTTAGACCAGTGGTCCCAAACCCTGTTCCTGGAGATCTACCGTCCAAAATAGGGTTGAAATGAAAACCTGCAGGACGGTAGAGCTCCAGGAACAGGGTTGGGGACCACTGCTTTAGACTACTTACCATAAAATACATGACCATTTTTTAACACTTTCACCTTCTTTAGATCGCTTTATACCGCATTACCACTTCATACCATTTCCACCTTTTATTTACCACCTCACACGATACCATATTTGTCATGGTTCTCAGCCTGCTCTTCGTTAAGCGGCCACTTCTCCACGGAGCGCTCGTGTAACATCCTCTCTCTTCGGTTTCTCGTTATCCGTCCCGTGTTTTTGCAGGTTCTGCTACTCAGTGTTTTTACCTGCGCAGCAGTTCTGCTCCCTATTTAAACCTTGCGTCTTTTCCACTCTGCGCTTCCATATTGTCTATTGCCTGACAAGGAAAGCCAGTAATCCACGGTATAGGACTGACAGTTTGAGTCGACCGCTTTGCCTCAACCTAGTTGAAGTAACACAGGACTTGTCTCGAGTGTCTTTGAGTTACAGTCAAGCCGGAAAGTCTGCCCACCCCTTTCACCTTCTCCACGTTTTATTACATTACAGACATATTCTACAATAGATTGAGTTCATTTTTTGTCTCAAAATTCTGCACAAAATAGCCCATAATGACAAAGTGAAAACATGTTTTTAGAAATTTTTGCAAATGTATTAAAAATCGAAAACTGAAATCTCATTTACATAAGTATTCATACCCTTTGCTTTAACATATTTTTAAAGTATCATATTTAATTTTGGTCACATATCCTTTGCATGCTGTTACTTCCTGAAGTCTGTGACCAATCAACATCAAAAGACTCTCGATATCTTATTTTCAGGTACTGAAAGAGTCTTTTGATGTTGATGGGTCACAGACTTTTGCACAAAAAAAATTGCAAAAATTTCTAAAAACATGTTTTCACTGTCATTATGGGCTATTTTGTGTAGAATTTTGAGACAAAAAATGAACTCAATCTATTGTAGAATATGTCTACAATACGGCTTGACTGTAACTAGGAAACCCCTGCTTTATTTACTTTATATACTTTAAACGCTTTATTTACTCTCTGCTCTTTGTTTTTTTTGTTTTTTTTCGGTCTTCGCCGTTTCTACCTCTGTTTTTTCCTGCTCTCATTCGTGAGAGCGAGAGGTCTGTCTTTCTCTGTTTATTTTACTAACTAGTGCAGAGCCTTTAGCCTGCTTTGGGTTGCTTTCTGTTTTGTACCTCTCGTTTTCCCTGCTTTTATTCGTGAGAGCGAGATGCCTGTTTTTCTCTGTTTTATTTTTTCAGCTCTAGTTTCAGAGTCCTTCGGCCGCTCCGGGTTGTTTTCTGTTGTAGCAGTTCTTCTCTCTCTGAGAGTTTATTCCTACGAGTTCTACGAGTTCGCCCGCCTTACTGCGGGTTTGTTTTCTGTCCCTTCTATTTTTTCAGTCTCCGTCTCCTCCCTGTGTGAGGAGGAGGCCCTGTTTTCTCTTTTTGTTTCATTATCCCCTTTTGCGTGGTTCCCCCCGTTCTATTGGAGCACTTTCAGATTCCCGCTGTCGCGCTTGCTCCTTCCACTCAACCGCTCCCCTGACAATATTATCATCTTTTTATACCATTTCCAGCAATTGATACCACTGTGAAGCAACCACACCTTCAATTTCTTAATCATTATTAATAATATCCAGCTGTATACAGTATATGAACTGAGATTCTAATCAACATTTGATGAATGTAATGTTGGCATTGGAACACAAATGCTGATTGAAAACAGGCCTAAAACTATAACAGAAATGTCTAAACCAGTTTCTTTGGCAGTAGGCTAGTACAGTTATCCGAAATGTACTTTAACCATTCCGCCAACATTCTGATCTGATATTCTTAGTGGAAATGGATTTTGAATCAATGGACAAACATTTCGGTGTGATTTTCTGAATTGCTTCAGCCCACAGTGCAGTTTTCCAGGGCAAACACAACCAGTCCAAAACAACAGGCTAGCTCAAAGTCCAGTGTTCCATAAAAAAGGTCAATTGCCAGTTCGGGTTCTCCTTCCAAAGTTAGGTCAATAACGAATCAGGTATTTCCTCCAACACCAACAACTCTTCTTGGTTCTCCCTCCTTGTCCTTCTTTCTCATGGGGCTGTAACAAGGGGCTTAAATAGGGTGGTTGTGAGCAAAGTATTTTTAGGTGTGTTCATTATGGCTTGTAAGGCACATGGAAACTTGGTATGGCTCCCCCTGCTGGAGCCATTTCGCACTAACATAGCACCCTTCCCAGACCTGGCCTCTCATTGCATTGCAACTGTTATGACCTAAAAATACTATCCCAGATGATTTGACATGACCTTTTTGTGCTTTCATCACAATTCATTACTTCTTTGTATCACTTCCAGGTTCATTAGACTACTTGTCACCATATTTTAACACTTTCACCTTCTTTAGATCCTTTTATACCGCATTACCACTTTTTTCCACCTTTTATTTACCACCTCACACTATACATTATTATCATCTTTTTATACCATTTCCAGCAATTGATACCACTGCGAAGCAACCACACCTTCAATTTCTTTAGGAATTCTTAATCTAGTTATTAACAATATCGAGCTGTATAAAGTATATGAACTGAGATTTTAATCAACATTTGATGAATGTAATGTTGCCATTGGAACACAAATGCTGATTGAAAACAGGCCTAAAACTATAACAGAAATGTCTAAAACAGTTTCTTTGGCAGTAGGCTGGGACAGTTATCCAAAATGTACTTTAACCATTCCGCCAACATTCTGATCTGATATTCTTAGTGGAAATGTATTTTGAATAAATGGACACACATTTAGGTGTGATTTTCTGAATTGCTTCAGTTAATATCCAGCTGTATAGATGGACGGTATGTGAAGAGAAAGCTTGGTGTGCACGGTTCTCTGGATTAAAGAGTGTCGGCTAAATGCCTACAAGTGTAAATCTGTCTCTTAAGGTCAAGAAGAAGAAGGAGGCGGCTGAGGCCCAGGAAGAGATGGAGCGAGCGCTAGAGAGCAAACTGCTGGAACAGGAACGGCTGATGGCCAGGGGGTTCCAGAGGAAAGTGGAGGACATGAAGGAGGAGATGCAGAATCTGAAGGAGAAAATAGAAATCACCAGGCAGAGGGAGCAGGCTGCCCAGCAGGAAGCAATGATGAGTATGGGCCAGGTCCTCTCTGGTGGAGTCCAAAGCTACATGGACTACAAGAAAGCCAGCGTGGGCTGCAAAGTAGAGAAGTACAGGATCCAACAAGAGTCAAGAGACCGCAGACAGGTCGCTCAGCTCTTCCACAGCTCTAGGCCCAACTTACCCCAGGGTGGGGGGTTAAAGCAAGGTGTTCCGGGGAAAAAAGGTCCAAACTTAAGCAAGCGCCAGCAGGGCAAGCCCAACCCTGGACAGACACAGGCAAGCTCCTCGAAGGCTAGCGCAGGGGCGCAGACGACCCCTTCAAATTCCAGTGTGAGCACTAAGAAACCAGCCGATCCAAAGAATGAGGGCAGTGCAGTCTAATGAATTCCATATTGTAGCATGTTGCTCATTAAAAATATCAGATTTTTGCAAATTATTTTTTGTTTTACACTATAAACATACAATATACCTGTTGTACCTGGAGGCTTGTTGGCGATTCATGTTGCAGTTGAATGGAGGTGTAAATTGGATATACTCACACATATGCTCAAGCACAGTTGAGTAAGTATGTAATATAACTACCTTGCGATTCAAAAATTAGCACCTGTTTTGAATATTGTAAGAAAAATAAAGCAATGTTATATCTCCCTCTACTGGGGTAATGGGGAGGATTCACTGTCATGCCAACAGTCACTATCATTGTGTCATTTTTGACTTATCAGATTGAAAAAATAAGACCATGGAAAAATATAGAACAATAGCCATAATTATAGAAAATAATGACAATATAACAACCAATATACTCTGACCACAGTGACTAATTTTCTTGTTTCATCTCTAATCTCTTGTTTGATCTTGTTACATGGACTGTGTAATATGAATTAAAGCATTTCATATAACATGCAGCAGTAATGTGTAAGCCAATGTTTTTGTTCTCAAAAGTAATATTATTGGCTTATGTCACAGCAACCATGTTTTAATTTTGGAAGTATCAGTGAGCAAAATCACTTAAAAGCAATACTCAGATCTTTAACCAAAAACTTTATTTTACTTTTTTGCATGCAATGAGTTCACAATGTTATGTTCAATGATTGATGAAGCTATCTAGCAGCTATTTTTTTAACACTTTTTTGTCAGGGTACTCTCATGATGGTACCAGCAGTGTTGGGGAAGCTACTTTGAAAGCATAGCTTTGCAAGCTACCAATTACCTCACGCTGGAAGAAGTTGAACTACAGCAAAGCTACCCTAGGGAGAAATCTAGGTTGGTTAACTAAAGCTACTTAGAAAAAGTAGTTCAAGCTACTGATCAAATTGACAATGTACTTGTGATACGAAATTATATCAAAATATACAAAAAAGACATGCCAGCAAAAAATTCCACTCAATTGAGTTTATTGTGAAAAGTGCCCACTTGTTCACAGGTCATACATAAACCAAAAAAATAAAATACCCCACTATTCATGGGAAAGTGCAAGGAATGTCAGCTTTGGTTTTGTATACAATGTCCATCAGTCAGACACCTGCCTTCCAGAAACTAGAGTCCAGGTGGGGGTATTGCACCAAGCAGGATTACTCAGTTAGCCAGGTAACTTCTAAAATAGCATGCAACAACTTCTCTGAACATTTGTTAATAAATAGCAATACTCAATACTTATGACTAATTGACACCTAATATATTCAAGTTTAGTTTTTACAAATTCAGATTCAAAACATTAAAAACTATAGCCAAATATTTTTCACAGGTGACCTGACAATCCAGCTTCCTGGAATACCCCTGAGACCTAACCCTGTCCTATACAAAACAATCCCATCTGGGCTTTTCACAAGGACAAAATTGCAAGTTGTAGTTTCAGTAGTTAACTACACAAAAAATGGCAAAAAAGTAATTGAACTACTTAAATCACTATGCAAATATGAATGTAGTTGAACTATCAGCAAGCTACTGCAAAATGTAGTTAAATTACTAATTTAATTACATGTAATTCACCACCCCCTCAACACTGGGTACCAGCCGAATTTCATAGTGAATCTTTTTGACAAGTTTAACTCTTCACAAACTCAGTCAAATGGTGACAAAGAACACAACTCTAGGGCAAACAGTTCAAAAGTTAGAAAACGGACACCTGATTTAAAACCTCAGAGAAGTGAGGCAGTGGCTGCGATGCTAACTGAACAACATAAGTAGGCTAACGACGCCAACACAATTTTACGTTGAGTGTGCAGCTTCTGGAAAACGTTTTTCTGTTTAAAAGCCTACTTTTAATGCACACAAACAAACAAACACAACTGCATTAAAAGTATTCTACCATTCTGCAAGCTCTTTCTTTCTAGCCAGTAACCTTACATTTAAGGAAGCTTGTCACACATAAGCGTCTTACTCATTCAAGCAATATTCTGAGATGTTTTGGGAAATTTCATTTATTTGTCATCAGTCATCAGAACAGATGAATAAATTATATTGCGATCCTTTAAAATCAAACTAATCAAACATATCTTGATTCTTAGCTCATCATATTGGGTTGGTAAACATTCTCCCTTTTCCCCGTGTGCTGGTTACTTTAAAAAGATGCTATAAATCAGGGGTAGGCATGGTTCTGGAGTGCCGGAGATGGTCCTGGTTTTGGCTCCATCCAAACCTACATAACTGGATTAATTTGATAAATCGGGTGTAATGAATGCAGTAACCATGTGCTAGAGGCACTTAGCGTTACAGCAAAGGGTATGAATACTTACGTAAATGAGACATTTCAGTTTTAGATTTTTAGTTAATTTGCAAAAATTTCAACAAACATGTTTTCACTTTGTCATTATGGGTTATTGAGTGTAGATTGATTGGCAGAATGGCAATTTTTTCCATTTAAAATTAAATCTACAACATAATAAAGTGTGCAAAAACTGAAGGGGTCTGAATACTTTCTGAAGCCACTGTATTTCCAATTAGAAAACAATTTATGGTTAAGGTTTAAGTATCCAGAGATGTCCTTTTGTAAAAGGATATGAACACGGTTACAAAGATTAATATGTACCCTGGGTTCCACCAGTGTATCGATAGCAGGGCTGTGTTGGTAAAAAGAATGGGAACTTTTTCAAAGAAAGAACGGCAAAACGTTGTGGGTAAAGACAAATAATTTTGGTTTATTTCAGAAAAAGCTTTTCCAGTGTCAAAAATGTTTAGTTCAATTTATGAATACAGTGTGATAAAGCTGTTGATATGTAAGTACCATAAAACCCCCCATCCTGTTAGTTAACCAAGGATTCCCATTAGGGTTGCAAAGGGGCAGAAAGATTTCCGGTAAATTTCCTGGAAACTTTGGAAATTTTGACAAATTATTATTGCAAAAGCCTATAACATGGAACATAAATTTAGTTGGAAAATACACATAAAATTTAATTCTAGATCTTGCAGTATGCTTTGGTTAAAACAACCCAATTTAATGTGAATTAAATTTCAACCCTGCACTGTGCATTCTTTCATTACTTGCAGAAATAATTCTCAGTATCCTGCACACTACAGCAAGGCTATTGAAGCCACACTAGAGAATATATGGAGCTCAAGAACACTGACAAGAGTATTTGAATTTAGTATATTTTAATTATATACGTGTAACATTTAATAAACATTAATTTTTTTGTGGTGTATTTCATAAATTTGCATTTAAAAAAAAAAATATATTTTTTAAATATCAACAATTCAGATCCATAAATAGAAATCTCTCAGATTCAAATTTCTGAAATTCTGATTTTTTTTGTTAACTAGACCAAAGGTGAAGCATCCGGGCTACCCAGGAAATGTAGAAGCTTTTCAACTTGCAAAAGAAGCTTTTGAAACTGTTGAACTTGCGTTTAGCTTAGTGTTGCCAAGAGGACTTCACGCTAAAAAAAATAATAATTTAAAAAAAGACTTCAAGCTAGCGGCTCTGCTTAGCGCTCAAAAGACACGCCATCTAAATAGCAAAAGTGGACTTGGACACGCCCTAAATGCACTTAACGCCATGTGCTTAGACCAAGCACTAAGATCGCCAAGATAGAGCCCTAAGGCTCTATTTTCCGGCAAGCACATGGCGTGCGGCGATCCGTCATTGTCAATGGCGTATAGCGTATTGCGCACTGGCCGTGGCTACTAAATTTAGCTATTTTCGGACCAGAGGCGAGGAGCGCGCAACACGCAGCGCAGGTTGAAAATGAGCTGGGTTATGCTGAATATTCATCAGTTTGTGTACTTCAGCTGGATTCAACCATAGCTAATCAAATTACCTGTTTTCAGTCTTTTTAAGATCCATGTGCATTGCGACCAGGCGTATTGGGTGGACTCGTTTTAACCAGGTCAGGCTATCCCGCATCATGTGGTTTAGTGAAAAACCATAGCAGCACGCGCCCATTCGCTCGTGGTCGGGAGGCCTCCTGCTTGCAGAATGAGCACCCACTGTCAATTTCTGACTACTACGGAATCCTAAAGGAGGCAAAAGTCACTAATAGGTTATCTTGATTGTGAAAAATAAAAAGCTTTTAATCATTTCCTTAGCGTCTAATCAGTCGATAACATACATTTTTAAATACTTTTACTGGCTCTTTTTATTTTTCAACTCCTCACTTTTATTATTTTCTCTGTCCTAGCAAGCGTTTAATCATTTTATCTATTTCCAAATTTTCCCATGCAACATATCCCATTTTCCTCACCACTTTTAATAGTGACTTTTGTTGCCTTTATGATTCTGCAGTGGAAGACGATAGGCTCTATTTTGCATTGATTTAATTGAATGTAATTGAATTAAGAGGTACGTTTTCATCACTATACGTGCAATAAGAGTGAATGTACGCACCAAGGTTGTCATTCTTCTCATTACAGAGGGCTGTAAGAAAGAATACAGTACCCCTGGGACCACAGTGCAGTAGAGCCTAATAACAGCCATAAACAATTAAAAACATAAATAAATACAGATATTCGCCTAACATAAAAAAGAAGAAAGACAACAAACAATAAATGCAAAGTGTACATTTTTCCTGCTTGGGGGATTTAAGTCAGGTTGGACCGCATATGATCCATGAAATGGTTGAGTGGCATTTAATAGGTTCCTGCACGCATTGCTTGGGAAAGCCCTGAAATTGTCAACTCGACATAAGTTGTGGTGCGATATAATATTCCAAAACAGTCATGATACGTTCCAGCAAGTTCATCGCCATCATTTCCTCCAATCAGAATAAGAATTCAGTTGACACCTCACTGGTGTACCCAGTGACTGAATGGGGCCAGGAGTATTATGTTTTCACTCCATCAGCAAGAGGATACCCAAAAGAGTTAGCTGTCTTCAGCGGACCAGATGCCACTTCAGTGACTGTAGAGTTGAGGTGCGCTGTTACCTTCCAAGGTAAAATTTATAAACCAAGTGACAAACTAACTGTAAACCTCTGAGGTTCTGTACCTGTAGTCCAATCAAGACTGCACTGGGTCAAGAGTGGTGTCAGACAAGCCTGTAGGTGTCATCTCAGGACATGCTTGTGCTTGGAAGAACTCCAAATGTCAGCACGTGTTCGAACAGTTATTACCTGTAGAGCGATGGGGCACATCCTTCATTGTCCCACCTCTAGAGTATCCGTTACTGGAGAACTGTGTATATATTTTTGCTTCTAAGCCAACTCATATCACTTACCGGTTTAGTGCAAAATCTGAGGACATTAATCTCAGTGCTGGTCAGTGGAAAGAGATTTCAATGGATAGCAGTCCACCATTAGTTATCTCTTCCACCCAGCCTATTCAAGTCCTCTACTATTGCAATGGTGGCAAATTTAGTGATGGCTCTTCATTTGACCCCTTTATCATGAATATTGAACCCACGGAGGAGTTCTATTCATCCTATACCTTAGAGGGTATGGAGGACTTTAGGAACTATGCCCTCATCCTTACCAAGACCAAGGATATTAAAGAAGTGCAATTTGATGACAAGCGTCCATCCTTCAAGTGGCAGCAAGTTCATGGGACAGAATACTCTTGGACTCAATACACCTATAAAAAAGGAAGAGGTCACCACATTCTGATGCATCCCAGTGCTCCCAGAGTCTACAGTGTGAGAACCACAGATGAAAATGGTTAAGGAGCTCCTGCCACTTGTGCTTGTAAGTAGAAGAACATTATTTTATCACACTAAAAGTAAGCAATCACTGGTTTAAATTTATACAGAGAAGATTAGAATCATGTTAGTTAATAGTTAATCATCAGTTAATTTGTAGTACTACACACTTCCTCTTTTTCAGTCCTGACCTGCTCCCACAATGGCCAGTACCGTCCTCCAGGAAAGCCATTCTGGGAGGACTCTGCCTGCACAAAGCTCTGCGAGTGCGACCCTTCCACAGGTTTTGTCAACTGTAAGAAGTCTAGTTGTAGAGCTGGTGAGGAGTGTAAAATCGTGGGCGGCATGAGCGAGTGTGTTGCAACAACCAGTTCTGCACATGAGAATTTACTCCAAGGTACCATTTCTTAAATACACTTGCCAACAGATATCCTTTGAAGAACCCATGTCTTATTCACAGTGAACATGATTTAGTAATCATGTTTGTTTTAATGTTCCTTGTGCCAAATTTCTTTGCACTCTTTTCACAGGCGATGTGTGTCCAGTCAACAACCATACCTGCGGTCAGCCTGCCTATTCTCTATACTCACCTATTTCACAGGATACTCTACACACACACACACACACACACCCATCAGTATATGGCTTGCTTTTAAATGTTTTTTTTATGTACCATTTTGGCATTAAAGTTATGGAAAGAAATTAATTGAACAGCAATGACAGCTCTCGCTGGCTGCGGTCCAATCCGTTAAATGTTCTTCCCTCCTGCACTTCCACTCGCCACTTTCACTTGAAGGTTATCCATTTACAAACCGGAAGCTTTGCGTTGCCCTTGTCGAATGCGATCCAATCCATAGGAAATGCAAGTGAAGAACATTAAATTCGTCCCTCGACCCTGGATTAGGCTTGAGTGAAATGCAAACGTGAAATGTTTTTTTTACATACTATTTTGTTAATAAAGTCATGGGAAAAAATGTCTTGGACAGCAATGACAACAGCTATCACTGTTCCTGCACACTGACTGCCTCACAAGAGGCTCGTGTTTGTACTTACTTAGCTTCATTCTTTGGGGCCTTTCCATATAGTTTTGAGTGAGCGACTATAAAGTCTGACAGAATGGGCCAAAATACATTTCTTTTGCCTTCCCTTTTTCTATTCTGAGCAGCGGGGTGTGGCTCTGAGAGTGTGTCTGTCTCACTGGCAGTTTGGTACAGTGTGAGATGCTTGGGTGCGCCCCAGGGGGAAGCTGTGTGGATAAAGAGCAACATTGTAATATTTTATCAGGTTACAAAAAAAACACAAGCATCTCCTGGTTCACCTGTATGTTCAGACGGACCACAGGTTTCTCTGGGGTCATGTGTAAATCACACTAATATCTGCCTTTAGTCTGGCCTTTTTCCTGAACATTGCTGCCCTAAAATGTCAGCAGAAACTATGAGTGTAACTCATTTGGTACATGCTATAATTTTAACAAGATTTTACTGCAGATGTGTGCTCATGACTAAAACTTTGTAAAGGAAGTGGTCGCTTCCTTTCTAACCCCCTCCTTTCAGCTCCACTTCTGCTTTTCCTCTTCTGCCCCACTTCTGCTTGTGGGTCCACGCAGCTGTAATACGCTGGGAGTCCATGAGGGGGCGGCAGGGGGCTAGTCAACAATAGATGTCCCTGTACTTTGTCCGATGGAGTGTAACATTCCACCAGAAGAAAATGGGAGGGACCTGTTTCAAACGGATCACGTGGGGAGGGAATCAAATGAGCCTCTGTGTAGTGTGGCAGCTAATAAACTAGACCCATAACACTGGATTTACAGGTTCTAATCTTGGGTGTTAAAAACATTAGAACATAGAAATATTTGATGATGAAAACAGGTCATTTAGCCCCATCTTGGCTCATCATTTTTGCTCCCAAGGCTCTAACAAGGTTTCCTATACATGACCTGGAAAGAATATACTAATATGGATAATACATTGCCCTGGATTACGGCATTTGCTTCACATACAAATTATGCAATGTAATTTTCAAACTACTGGGAGTGTTCTGTTCCTGATTGACAGGAAGGCTGAAAGTGATTGCACTGGCCTCGGCTGCGGGCGTGTCCGCCGGTCTCGTCACACTCACAGTGATACTGGCCTCGGCTGCGGGCGTGGCCGCCGGTCTCATCACACTCACAGTGATACTGGCCTCGGCTGCGGGCGTGTCCGCCGGTCTCATCACACTCACAGTGATACTGGCCTCGGCTGCGGGCGTGTCCGCCGGTCTCATCACACTCACAGTGATACTGGCCTCGGCTGCGGGCGTGTCCGCCGGTCTCATCACACTCACAGTGATACTGGCCTCGGCTGCGGGCGTGTCCGCCGGTCTCATCACACTCACAGTGATACTGGCCTCGGCTGCGGGCGTGGCCGCCGGTCTCATCACACTCACAGTGATACTGGCCTCGGCTGCGGGCGTGTCCGCCGGTCTCATCACACTCGCAGTGATACTGGCCTCGGCTGCGGGCGTGGCCGCCGGTCTCATCACACTCGCAGTGATACTGGCCTCGGCTGCGGGCGTGTCCGCCGGTCTCATCACACTCGCAGTGATACTGGCCTCGGCTGCGGGCGTGTCCGCCGGTCTCATCACACTCGCAGTGATACTGGCCTCGGCTGCGGGCGTGTCCGCCGGTCTCATCACACTCGCAGTGATACTGGCCTCGGCTGCGGGCGTGTCCGCCGGTCTCATCACACTCGCAGTGATACTGGCCTCGGCTGCGGGCGTGTCCGCCGGTCTCATCACACTCGCAGTGATACTGGCCTCGGCTGCGGGCGTGTCCGCCGGTCTCATCACACTCGCAGTGATACTGGCCTCGGCTGCGGGCGTGTCCGCCGGTCTCATCACACTCGCAGTGATACTGGCCTCGGCTGCGGGCGTGTCCGCCGGTCTCATCACACTCACAGTGATACTGGCCTCGGCTGCGGGCGTGTCCGCCGGTCTCATCACACTCACAGTGATACTGGCCTCGGCTGCGGGCGTGTCCGCCGGTCTCATCACACTCGCAGTGATACTGGCCTCGGCTGCGGGCGTGTCCGCCGGTCTCATCACACTCGCAGTGATACTGGCCTCGGCTGCGGGCGTGTCCGCCGGTCTCATCACTCACTGATGGTCACAATAAGGTAGGGAGACTGCCCGAATAACAGATTTTAATTTGAGGACATCCGATGGGATGAGAGCCTGGGGTTCAAAATATTTACAAAAGTTAGCCGGCTAACTCTTTACTCCCACTTAGTGAAATACCCAGATGTTAGACTGAATTAGCCCAATATAATGTGTTCATGGTGCATTCTGATTGGCAGGAGAAGAGACAGGTGACATCAGTCACAGAGACGGGTGACATATTCCTGATGAGGAGGAGGGGAGTAGGAGGGTTGGAAGGAGGGGATATTACATAGGTTGGATATTTAAAGAATGGTTTGCCCAGGTGTGAAACAAGAATGAAGAGCAGGGACGGCCAGGTGAGTGCTGGTTATGATGACTTCACAGTCATAGTGCCTGATCAGATTTGTGTAAATATTTCAATATATTTACTGAACCTACTTAATAAATCTGGTTTCTCTCCAGTGACTTTTGATAGCGTGACTGCTCTTTTAATAAGGGAAGTTTTCTTTATCAAATCAAAGCATTAACTTCACTTGCAGAGGTTGTCAGCTTTGGACATACCACAATATTGGAAATGAAATGACAAGTTTTGCATTATGATAGGATATAATACAATATTAATCATGCGAATCCTGAATTGTGATCCTGTTATGCATTTAAAGAATACACTGAAGTAGAATCTTACAGTAGTATAAAATACAATAAATACAGTGTGATGTTCTACACTTTACTGTAGTTCTATACTGAATAGTTGAGTTCTACACTGAATAGTTGAGTTCTACACTGAATAGTTGAGTTCTACACTGAATTCAGAGTAAAGATGAAGCAAGCATCTGTTCATCAAGAAACCTGATATCAAGCAACCATTGTAATTCTGGACGGATACATTTGACATCTTTTAAGGTTCTGATATCCTAACCAATGACAAGCATTCACTCTTCTTCCTCATGTATTTATAGAAAATGGCAAACGTTATATGGATATTTGTTCTATTGGCAGTATTAGCTGGTAAGTAACAAGCTCTTATTTGACAGTACACATTTAGCTGTCAGAAAGATTACTTTTGCTGCTGTGCTGCTATCAAGATATATCTGTAAGGTTAAATAAATATCTTTGAATATAAGTAGTAGACATAACTTATTACTTATTGTGGGGAAACTGTGCATAGATAAAAAGGTAAGCTACAATGTAGCCTTCAATTATTCTACATAATTAAACAGACCTAAACCTCATTTGCACTAATATTATATTGAAAATTATGTATCTTTTTTTTTGTTTTCCAGGGACATGTGAATGTTCTACCGCAGGTAAGTTATCACACAATTTTAAGTAATTACTGGTCAAGCTGCAGTCCATTCATGAATCTGGAGAAATAAAGTAGAGCACTGTTGCATAATTAGTCTTTATACTGTAGGTGTGTATGCATGTGAAATTTATACCTGGGAACAATGTAAAAATGTAGAACGTTTTTTCAACTGAAGACTTCAATGCGTTCTCATTAAGACGATAACATGTAATCAAAAACCTTATTTTTATATACTACAACAACATAATAGAATTCCTGAAATTCAGTTGGTTTTGGTGTGCCACCCCAAGATTTTCAGTGGCCCCCCCTATGAAAAATTTCTGGGGGCGCCATTGCTCAGGGAGAACGTTGGATTGTTTTATTATGGTCTATGGCGCACGTTACATATTTTATGTGTTTTATAAACACAACTTTCCGATGCATTGCATAAATGCTGGCCTTTATATCAATTTTAGGTGCTGTGCTCTTTAACATGCATTTATTAAGAGGGAGCCTTTCTTGGTTTTTTTCCAACAACTACTAAGTAACACTGCTGTTAGTTTTTTAAATAATAATTAATATAACTGCAAGTCGCAATTAAGGAGGGCAAGCACACACAGCCATACATACCCAACTTCTTCATTTATTACGTTGATTATAAATGTCAACATTTGCATACCTGTCAAGATTTGGCTTTTAAAATAAGGAAGATCAGTGCAGGACTATGAACCCTCTAGGGGGGTCCGGGGGCATGGTCCCCCATGAGAACATTTAGTAAATTTGAAAGTTAAATGCATCAATCTGGTGTACTTTGAAAGCAAAATTAGCGACTAGATCGATGAAGAATTTTGTGGTATAAGTTGTATACATATGAATGGCAACATACTTTAACCTTTACCAGCATATCCTCAACATCTTTGACATAGAGAGAGAGGATGCACATCAGATAACTTAGCGAGGTGCTGACTAACAGTAAAATTATATTAGAAAGGAAAAAAAGTTACACACTCACTCTATATGCTCCAATTCCATTTATTGCCAAAACGTTGCCTACTAATAAATGGAATTGGAGCATATAGAGTGTGCCACTTTCTTTTTTTCTTTCTAATATTATTAAGTAAGTAACACATATTTTGGGGTAATTCTGAAACTGTGGCGGGCCACCACAGTTGAGTAATTAATTGGAAACATTGGAGATTTTTTGGCACCCCAACCCGACCACTATATTTGCATTACGACAGGGGTGCTCACACTCGGTTCTGGAGATTTACTCACCAGGGGTGCGTTTCCCGATAATGATCAATTTTAGGGTTACGTGTGATTTCAACGAGCGATTTTACGATGGCTCTTTAATTTGTAACACAGTCACCTCTTAAGTGCTACTTAACCAGAGGTGTAAAATCCGGGTTCAGAAAGTAAAAAGTCCTACCCAGTATTTAGTTCCAATCACCTGGATTGCACAATTCTTCTCATTTATAGGGCCATTTAAGGAATGGCTTTTATTGGTAATTTCCAAATATATAAAAATAAGTAAATTGAAAATAAATAAATAAACGTAAATATTGTTGCATCTAACATCACTATAAAAACAATCAGTGGTTATGGTAACCGTAAAATAAATGAACACTAACACAAAAAATCAAATAAAGTATGTGATTTATGGGCTTCTAAAACGCACTTAACCGACTGGTCTGGAGTAATCGTTAATGTACGAGCGTTTTTTTTAGAGCGTATTACGTTAAGATGCTTTTGGGAAACGCACCCATAGTTAAAGAAGCTTTGTACGAAGGGTTTTACGACGTCTTAGCCTTACAATGCTTTTGAGAAACGCACCCCAGGTGACTTTACTGGGTTAACTAGTTCAGTTACAGAGGTGATTACAAACGGGTGGTTAAATACCTGGTTGAAAGTAAAACGTTCAGGCTACATTTATTTCAGAATAGTCACATACAGAATGTCGCAAGCAAGCACTCTGCTCTGACTTCTCGAGACTTGTCAGACTCGAACCAAGACTGTACTAAGCTGCATACTGCCACCTGCTGCACTGGAGTGGGTATAACTGACAACACGGCTCGACAGAAGCATCATCCCGAGCAGGCCGATTCTAATTATTCAACATTCAATTGTGTATATAGGGTGCGATTTGCCGGTGGGGATGGTGGGGATTTTCCCCTCCTCTGGTTTACACGTCCTACCCTCTGCTGAATTATTTTTATCCTCGGTGGGGACGAAATTTATCCCCCCCACCCAAAGTATTTTCACCATTACATCGTAATTATTAACAGCCAAAATACAAAGGGTCCGTGTGCATTCTGGTTGTGCTGTGATTTTGATCAGGGGCGCCCCTCCCTAAACGCAGAACACGCGCTGCGCGTAGGGGCACCGCACCAAGTCAACTCGAGGAGAGAGAAGGAAACATAATAATGAAATGCGCATTTAACTCAATATTTTCTCAAAAATAATAAAAGTAAAACATAAGGTGCCCCCCTACTCCCATTCTCCAATTGTATTTTCATATGCTGTAACAACTGTCAAATGAAGAGCGAATGTACGCATCTCCCTTTTAAACCGCAAACAAAGTTTAAACGAAGTTACTCTTTTTATCACCCAGCACTAACAGGAACGCTAATACGGACTTATTTAATTAAATTCACCAAAGCGCGAACAGACGCAAACCGAAGTAATTACCTTACCATCCCCAGCGAGCACAAACGCCAGCATGAATATGACCTAGATATATTGTTGTGACTTTGTGACTATTACTAATAAAGGTTGTTAAGTTAAATGGCATTTAAAATAAAAGCGTTCCTCAAATTATCCCCCCCTCTGGTTTTTTCACAAATCGCACCCTGTATATATATAAAAAAGCAAAATACGGGAGATTCAAGGGAGAAAATACCAAACGGGAGGACAACGGGAGAGGGGGAGAAAATACAGGAGAAACCCGGGAAATACGGGAGGGTTGACAGGTATGCATTTGGCATCCAGTGTTTTCCCCTTCCCCACCCTGCCCCGCCTAAAAATATAAAATGGCAATGTCATTATTTGATTACAAATTCACTATAATTTAAAAATCAATACAAAATTTGTTTGCATATAAGCACAGTCTTCAGAAATAATCAACGATTCATCAGCCAGAGATTGTGGAGTGTTTGGACTCCCATCGGTTAGTAACCAAATCCACCAAGTAAATTATGAAATTATGGTGTTTTCATTGGCGGTAATCTCACTACGACTGGCTGCTAGGCCATGGGCAGACGACAAAGATTTATTTAGGCCTACATTACCTCAGGAAAGCGAATAACCTAGCTAAATATCATCTTCAGCTAATAAGAGGAGTGTGCCACCAAAAAATGGCCAGGTAAATATATAATCTTTCTTCCATGTAAATTTAAGTGACATCGGGGAGAATGGTTAGGTGGCAGTGGGAGCTGTTATGATAATACAGAACGTGAACGATAAACGTGCAGACCGGGAGTCTGTAACTAACAGGCTCAACTTGAGTACACAAAACCATGGCTCCATGAAACAAACCGAGGAGAGTAACTAACTCATAACTCAAAAGTTTGCGATCTTTGTTGAACCTCTTAATTTACATAACAGAATTCTGTCTGTTGTAGTGATGCTCTGGCACTTGTGTAGGCAACAGCAGGCAGTGAAGAGAGGCAGGGTGTCATGGTTTGTGGGTTATTGTTTTTTTTCCATTGCGGTTTTTTTCTCGTCCTGGTTTCCCGATTGAGAATCTATCAGATTTTTTCCATGTTCCGTTCCATTACATTACATTACATTCCATTACATTCATTTAGCAGACGCTTTTATCCAAAGCGACGTACAGTAAGTGCATAACCCCCCGTTCCGGGGTTTTGCTTTCCCTCACTCGTTATTCTTTTCACCTGTGCTTCTACCTGCGGGGTATTTAAGTTCCTCACTTCCGCTTCCCCGGTGCTTCTTTGTCATTCTATAGTACATTGAGCCAGGTATAGCCAGGTACTAGCGACCTTGTGATATTAAACTTTGTTTATGTTCACGAGGGACTTGCTATTAGCGTTATTCTCAGGTATAGGTTTTGTTCCTTTTGTTAGCATTTTCTGTGCTATTTATTTTTTCCTTTGCTGTTCTCACGGAGACAGTTTTATCTTTTGTGGTTTCGTTTTTGTTTGACCTTCTCTGGCCGTTTTAGCTTATGTGCCGAAGGTCTTTTCTTTTCTGAGTTTCCCGGTTTGGCTCCAGTATTGAGATCGGGAGACTTAGCTTGTTTTTATCACTTGTGTATTTGAGTCTGCCCTATTTTTGTGTGTTGATTTTCACTTGGCTGTTTAGCAACAAGGAATTGTTTTCCTGTCTTGTTTTCCTGTTATGATCCCCCTACCTTCCCGTTTGATTATCGCTACTGGAAACCATCTCACAGGGCAGAAAGGCATTTTATTTAGATAGGCCTATACTGTACCACAGAGAGAAAACATTTTACATTGGGAAATGGGAGTAACATTACAGGTTGTGTCAGGGCCAGGGATATCCGGAACCCCCCCCCCCCCCCCGTCAATGATCGCAGCAGCACCGATACACCCCCCATCTCCGAACAGTTGTACGTACATCGTATTTGCAATTTACAGGGGTTTAACAATCTCAAACAGTTTCTGACACACACAATAATTCAATGTTTTAACTGGTTATGTTACATTTCTGAAAAAATTATGTTGCAATACAGTCGTGCAGAGAAATAACTTGTGTTGCTTCAATCCTTCAATGGAAGAGATAAGACTCAAGGAAATTTGATTAGTGACCTGGAAATAGTGCAGAATCAAAAAAAAAACTTTCACGTCATTGTTTTTTTCATCCACATAAAAAATGTCAGATTTTCAATGTGGTCTCAGACTTTTTGACCCCACTGTATATACACATATCTAAAAGGCAGTAAAGTGCATCATCGAAAGTGTCTTACCATAACTAGGCTACCTGTGTCAGTCAACAGGGACATTGGTCAAATCTAGTTGGCTAATATAAGGATAAGCTCATTTATTATGCATCACCCATTTTTAAGTTAGCCAATTGCTTCTAATATAGTGCAAGGAAATGTAAAACCTGTTCTTGTACAAATTCAAATGATAGGGCTCTGTATAACACATGCAGCACACACTACATTATTAACAGAACTAGGATTTTGTAATATTTCTATTTTGCATCCAGAAAATTGGCTGCGGTGCCAATTTTCTGCTTCTAATATAGTGTAAGGAAATGTAAAACCTGTTCTTGTGCAAATTCAAATGATAGGGCTCTGTATAACACATGCAGCACACACTACATTATTAACAGAACTAGGATATTGTAATATTTCTATTTTGCATCCAAAAAATTGGCTGCTGTGCCAATTTTCTGTTCACTTTGCATGGGTGTGACAGGAGTTCAGTAATTTGCTTGCAGGTGGAGCGCAGCAGTATTTTAATGGTCTTAAGAACCCCACAGGAAAACGGTGGTTTTGACACATATTGCCACTGGTATTTTGAACTTGTGTGTGTGGTAAGACTTTCTGCAGTTTAAAATTTTATGAAAAAGCCTTAGAGATCTATCTCTCCCTATATCAGGGTGTCCAATCTTTTCAGAAAAGGGCCAATGTGGGTGCAGGTTTTTGTGTTGTGCATTGCCCTTATCGAGTGCAGTCCAAACCATGAGAAAGTCAAGTGAAGTACTTTCCATCAGTCCCTCGACCCTCAATTTGGTTCGAGGGAATGAGTCCACAAATCAGACTTTGGATAGTGATATGGATGGATAACTTGAAGGATTTCTTCTCCTGACTTATTTTTCCACAAAGTTCAATAGGATAATTTGTCAGGAGAAACCACCTTTAAAGTGATCCATCCATATCTACTGCATATCTGGTAGCAGAGTGATGGTTTGAGGCTCATTTGATACATCAGACCATTGATGATTTAGAACCATTTAGCCAACCATGTGTTCCATACTGTTCCAGCATAATTTACAGATAAATCTAGTCCCACCCCCCAATTACAATGGACATCCATTCAAATGCAGAGAAGTTATAGTATCGCTTGTAAGAGTACCAGAAAATAAGATATCAAGAGTCTTTTTTTATATTGTTAGGTCACAGACATCAAGGCATGCAAATAATTACGTATTTATGGTTACAGATTCATAAATGTCTCGACGCAAACCGCAATGTCAGGTACATCGTATACTGTACATGCAAATACTTGTACTCAAAATGATTAGTTTTGCATACTGCGGGGTAGGAGAGGAGTGGTAGTGGGGGAGTGGAGGAGGTTGGGAGTGAAGTGTCTCAGTGGCAGTGATACAGATATAATAGATTTCATGATACAGAAATTATAGGTTTCTGAGCATATAGATATTGTGATATTCTGTAATTATGTCTGTCTGTTTGTATTATTGTTTATCATTACCATTGCATTCCCCTCTGTTCGTGGGTTGTCCGAGTCGCATTCGTGTGTTTGTTTACCCTGTCTCGTGTATGCACTGTTTAGGTGACTTCGGGATTTTCCGAGGGTTTCGTGTTCTGCTACTTCCTGGTTTCCCTTACGCGTAATTGTATAGATTACTAACTCGTGCTAACAATCACTCGGGTGGTTTATTAGTTAAATGCACTTACTAAAACAATTAACATAAATGTTTACTAATTAACTAACGGTCTGTCTTATAGTTAGGTATTAACAGATTAACCAGTTTTCCGCGATCTCTGTAATTCGCCCCAGCTGTTTGTATGTGGTTTCACCGCTCGTGATGACTGAGCACACTCCGCTCCTCTTCGAGCCTGTTGTTTGTTATGCATGTTTCCGAGTCCCTTCCATGTCGTTGTTATGTTTCCGTCATTGTTTCATTGCTACCTCATGTGTTTAACCTCACGTAATTTGTTCGACTCCCTTTCCCTTACGTATATAAGACCCACAAATCTGTTTGTTCCCTGTCAGAACGTACCCTTTATTTCCTGAGCCTGAGATTGTGAAAGCCAGAGACTTATTGATTACCCGAGACCCCTTTTCCGTACGACCCGAGATAGCCTAGCGATTTTGTTTGTTTGCCATTTGGTTTCGACTTCTGATTGTTTTTTGACTTTGCCTTTGCCTGCCGTTTTTGTACCTCTGCCTTTGATTTCCGGTTCTTCGACTTTTGATTCCTGACTACTCTTTTGCATTCCGTTTTTTGTACTGTATATATTCTGATATCCTGGCTTTTTGACCTCACCCTTTGAAATAAACTACGTTTCTGCTTTATCCCTGTCTGCAATTGGACGTAACCGATATTCGAACAGGTCTTTATTATCCACAGGAGGCAATTTGTGTTCAGTATTAGATATTCATTTTCATACCTAACCACATTATTGTTCAGTTAAATTGTGTCCTCACGTTATGGATACTATAATAGTCATGTGCAATCTTGCACATCAAGAGGGCTCCAAGTGAAGTCCTGGGATCATGTTCACTGAATGCACTGCAGGACTGCTGCCAACTGTAGATCATTAATTAATTTCTATGCATTGTGCTGTGTTTATTTTACAGCACTGCCCTGTACCCACAATGGTCAGACCCATCCTCCTGAGAAACCCTTCTGGGGGGATTCTACCTGCACAGAGCTCTGCGAGTGTGACCCTTCCACAGGTTTAGTCAGCTGCCAGAAATCTCAGTGCAAAGCTGGAGAGGAGTGTAAACTAGTCTGCAATGTGAGAACATGCGTTGCAAGTGCCGCACTGTCCGAAAGTATGTATACATTAATTCCTCAAATAAGTAAAAATGGATTTCTTACATTACTTTAAAGATGACAACGAATTTGGTAATACATTTTTGTGGATAGTTTATTATGAATTGTAACCAAAGCTTTGCTATTTGTCACTTTTGTGTTTCAGTAAAATATGAGTACACATACATGACAGTCTTCATGTTCAATTATTATACAGAAGAAAAAAGCAAAAACCAGCTCTACATCACCTCCTATCTGTCAGATACAAATGTGCTCGTCACTGTCAACAAAACTCCATTCAAACAAGAGCTGTCCATGCAGGGTGGAGAGTCTGTAACAGTGGAGGTACCTTCTGACACTGAATTAAGAGGCACAGGTAGATATTCGAAAACGGTCATGATACGTTCCAGCAAGTTAATCACCATCGTGTCCTCCAATAAGAAGACAAGGTCAGTTGACACCTCACTGGTTTACCCAGTTACTATGTTGGGCCAGGAGTATTATGTCTTCACTCCATCAGCCACAGGGTACCCAAAAGAGTTAGCTGTTTTTGGGTTGCAAGATTCTACTTCAGTGACTGTGGAGTTGAGGTGCGCTGTCACCTTTGAAGGTAGAACTTATAAGGCAAATGAAAAACTTACTGCACAAATTGATACATCTGAAGTTCTCTATCTGGAGTCCGATCAAGACTGCACTGGGTCAAGAGTGGTGTCAGACAAGCCTGTAGGCGTCATCTCAGGACATGCTTGTGCTTGGAAGAACTCCAAATGCCAGCACGTCTTCGAACAGCTGTTACCTGTAGAGCGATGGGCTACACACTTTTTCGTCCTACCTCTAGAGTATCAGGTCCTGAAGGACTCTGTGTATGTCTTTGCTTCTGCAGCCACCCGTGTGAGTGGTCAGTTTGGTGAAAAACCTCCTTTTGCCGTTGATCTTAGAGCTGGTCAGTGGAGAGAGATTCTAATGGATGGGAGTCTTCCATTAGTTTTGTCTTCTCCCCAGCCCATTCAAGTCCTTTACTACTGCACTGGTGGCAAATTTAGTGATAACACTCTATTTGACCCCTTTATCATGAATATTATACCCACTGTTGCGTTCTGTGAAACCTACACCTTAGAGGGTATGGAGGACTTTAGTAACTATGCCCTTATCGTTGCCAAGGATATTAAAAAAGTGCAGTTTGATGACAAGCATCCATCCTTCAAGTGGAAGCCAATTCTCAGGTCGGAGTACTTTTGGACTCTTTATGTCTATGAGAAAGGAAGAAGTCACCACACAGTGAAGAGTCCTGGTGCCCCCATTGGGGTTTATAGCGTTGGCACAGTGGACCAGAACAGCTACGGAGCTCCTGCAGCCTGTGGCCGTGAGTAGAAAAAAAGACGTTCTCAGGAGATCATGTACAACTTTATTCTCCTTCACCTGTGAAAGACGACTGGAGAAAGGCAGTTCATTGCTCTGATTGTGCTTTTCTTTTTCAGTCCTGACCTGCACATACAATGGTCAAAACTATCTCCCTGGAAAGCCATTCTGGGAGGACTCTGCCTGCACAAAGCTCTGTGAATGTGACCCTTCCACAGGTGTTGTCAGCTGCCAGAAATCTCAGTGCAAAGCTGAAGAAGAGTGTAAAGTTGTAGAGTGCTCGAGCGAATGTGTACCCAAAGGTAACTTATAGTCATTAAAATAAATATTGTTGACAAAAACTCTGAAGACAAATTTTACACTTCATCCAGTCTCAGAAATGTTCTTTTGGTCAACCATTTTTGTATTCAGATGCGCATGATATAAGTCTCAGACAGACCTTTACCAAAACACCTTAGCGCAGACACTTTTTTAATTGAAAGAAAGATATGATTCAGGAGTTTAACACTTATTGTCGTAAGGATGGGGTAAAGCTTTCCAATCTTGTCTTCAAACACGAGAGAAACGTTTTTGGTCATCTGCACCTTTACCCCACCCTGAGTTCACAGATCATTCCAGTCTGAACCCTCTTCTGGTTCCAGCCCATGCCATGAAGCACCATTGCCTCGCCCCTCCTGATCTGCAATCTAGCCAAATATGCTTTTGTTGCCTGTACTTTCTATTTTACCAGCTAATTTGACACTTCAGGCTATAATATGCCCAAACACAATGTCTGTTTCCTTGTAGATATTCCCCATTACCCATATATTCAAATTTAGCTTATTTTTAACTATTGAGACTACGCCGGCCAGTGGAGAAGGGGCTTCCCTTCTATATTTGCGTTCCTCCAGAGATTTCTTCACAACAGCGTTTTTTTTTACCACAACTGTTTGGGTGTTTTTCTTCCCAGAGGGGAGTATTTTTACTTCACCTTCTTGATTTTTTGGGGGTCAAGTTTGTTTTGTCCAGTTTTTCCTATTTCCCGTTTTTCTGTAAGGAGTACTTGTGGCAGTGTCTCCCTAAAAAGCCCTGTTCAAATACAATTGATTTGAGTTTAAATTATTTCATGGTACAGGTATATAAGGTTTCTAAATGTTAACACTGATTGTTTTCAGTTCAGCAAATCTTTATTATCCGCAGGAGACAATTTGTGTTCAAGATTAGATATTCATCTTCATACGTAACCACAATATTGTTCACAGTCAAACAGTGTCCTCACAACTGTATCCATTAGAAGTATACTCATGTTTGTAAACAAGGAGTTGTGGATGCTATAATAGTCATATGTTCTCCTGCACATCAAGAGCGCTGAAAATTAAGTCCTGGGTTCATGTTCACTGAATGCACTGCAGGACTGCTGCAAACTGTAGATCATTAATTTATTTCTATGCATTGTGCTGTGTTTATTTTACAGCACTGCCCTGTACCCACAATGGTCAGACCCATCCTCCTGGGAAACCCTTCTGGGGGGATTCTACCTGCACAGAGCTCTGCGAGTGTGACCCTTCCACAGATTTAGTCAGCTGCCAGAAATCTCAGTGCAAAGCTGGAGAGGAGTGTAAACTAGTCTGCAATGTGAGAACATGCGTTGCAAGTGCCGCACTGTCCGAAAGTATGTATACATTAATTCCTCAAATAAGTAAAAATGGATTTCTTACATTACTTTAAAGATGACAACGAATTTGGTAATACATTTTTGTGGATAGTTTATTATGAATTGTAACCAAAGCTTTGCTATTTGTCACTTTTGTGTTTCAGTAAAATATGAGTACACATACATGACAGTCTTCATGTTCAATTATTATACAGAAGAAAAAAGCAAAAACCAGCTCTACATCACCTCCTATCTGTCAGATACAAATGTGCTCGTCACTGTCAACAAAACTCCATTCAAACAAGAGCTGTCCATGCAGGGCGGAGAGTCTGTAACAGTGGAGGTACCTTCTGACACTGAATTAAGAGGCACAGGTAGATATTCGAAAACGGTCATGATACGTTCCAGCAAGTTAATCACCATCGTGTCCTCCAATAAGAAGACAAGGTCAGTTGACACCTCACTGGTTTACCCAGTTACTATATTGGGCCAGGAGTATTATGTCTTCACTCCATCAGCCACAGGGTACCCAAAAGAGTTAGCTGTTTTTGCATTGCAAGATTCTACTTCAGTGACTGTGGAGTTGAGGTGCGCTGTCACCTTTGAAGGTAGAACTTATAGGCCAAATGAAAAACTTACTGCCCACATTCGTACATCTGAAGTTCTCTATCTGGAGTCAGATCAAGACTGCACTGGGTCAAGAGTGGTGTCAGACAAGCCTGTAGGCGTCATCTCAGGCCATGCTTGTGCTTGGAAGAACTCCAAATGCCAGCACGTCTTCGAACAGCTGTTACCTGTAGAGCGATGGGCTACACACTTTTTCGTCCTACCTCTAGAGTATCAGGTCCTGAAGGACTCTGTGTATGTCTTTGCTTCTGCAGCCACCCGTGTGAGTGGTCAGTTTGGTGAAAAACCTCCTTTTGCCATTGATCTCCGTGCTGGTCAGTGGAGAGAGATTCTAATGGATGGGAGTCTTCCATTAGTTATGTCTTCCACCCAGCCCATTCAAGTCCTTTACTACTGCACTGGTGGCAAATTTAGTGATAACACTCTATTTGACCCCTTTATCATGAATATTATACCCACTGTTGCGTTCTGTGAAACCTACACCTTAGAGGGTATGGAGGACTTTAGTAACTATGCCCTTATCGTTGCCAAGGATATTAAAAAAGTGCAGTTTGATGACAAGCATCCATCCTTCAAGTGGACGCCAATTCTCAGGTCGGAGTACTTTTGGACTCTTTATGTCTATGAGAAAGGAAGAAGTCACCACACAGTGAAGAGTCCCGGTGCCCCCATTGGGGTTTATAGTGTTGGCACAGTGGACCAGAACAGCTACGGAGCTCCTGCAGCCTGTGGCCGTGAGTAGAAAAAAAGACGTTCTCAGGAGATAATGTACAACTTTATCATCTTTCACCTGTGGAAGATGACCGGAGAAAGGATGTTCATTTCTCTGATTGTGCTTTTCTTTTTCAGTCCTGACCTGCACCTATAATGGTCAAAACTATCTCCCTGGAAAGCCATTCTGGGAGGACTCTGCCTGCACAAAGCTCTGTGAATGTAACCCTTCCACAGGTGTTGTCAGCTGCCAGAAATCTCAGTGCAAAGCTGAAGAAGAGTGCAAAGTTGTAGAGTGCTCGAGTGAATGTGTATCAAAAGGTAACTTATAGTCATTAAAAGAAATATTGCTGACAAAAACTCTGAAGACAAATTTTACACTTCATCCAATCTCAGAAATGTTTTTCTGATCAACCATTTTTGTATTAAGACGCACATGATATACAAACCCCAATTCCAAAACAGTTGGGACAGTTTGTAAAATTCACATAAAAGTAGAAATTTTATTTTACATATATTAAATTGAAAACAGTACAAAGAAAATATATTTAATGTTTTACCTTTTCAACTTTATTGATTTTTGTAAATATATTTGAATTCCGAATTGGATGCCTGCAACACGTTCTAAAAAAGCTGGGACAGGGGCAAAAAAAACTGTGAAGTTCAAGATAAACAGGTGAGGCTATCATGACTGGGTATAAAAGGATATCAAAAGACTTGAGATTTTATTTTTAGGTACTCTCCAACTTTCCTCTATATACTGCCGTCGGGGCCCATGCCCCGCATCTCGAGAGTTGCTATCACCCGGACTCCCCCACCGCTGCTATCCGGCTTCCTCTCCATCGCTGCTTGCACCCCCACCACTGCCTGCTGCCCCCATCACCGCTCAGGTCACCCCACTATCCCTTCCTCCCGCTGGAATGTCATCTAGCTGCTGCAAATTCTATTCACATTAACATTGGCTGATTGACAATGTTGGTCATTAAAACCTAGACCCTGAGTCAACCAGAGGAGGATGGGATCCCCCCTTAAGGGTTCTTTCTCCTGACTAATTTTCCTTTTGAACTCTATTGAAAAATAAGTTAGGAGAAACAACCCTTCAATTGATCCATCCATATCTATTGCATATCTGGCAGCAGAGTGATGGTTTGAGGCTCATTTGATACCGCGGACCCTTGATGATTTAGAGCCATTTAGCCAACCATGTGTTCCATACTGTTCCAGTGTAATGTACAGCTAAATATAGTCCCACGCCCAAATTCCGATAGAGATCCCTTCAAATGCAGAGAGGTTATAGTATCACTTGTAAGAGTACCTGAAAATAAGATATCAAGAGTTTTCTGATATCCTTTTATACCCAGTCATGATAGTATCACCTTTCTACCTGTGGAATGTTCCAAACAGGTGTTTTTTGAACTTCACAGTCCTTTTTTTTGCCCGTTCCAACTTTTTGGGAACGTGTTGCAGGCATCAAATTCGGAATTGGCATATATTTACAAAAATCAATAAAGTTGATAAGGTGAAACATTAAATATATTTTCTTTATACTGTTTTTAGTTTGTAATCTCATTTTAGTTTCTCTTGAGATTTTTCTGTAAAGAGTCCTTGTATCAGTGTCTCCCTAAAAAGCCCTATTCAAATCAAATAGATTTGAGTTGAAATTTTATGATATAGATATACAATGTTTTTAAATTTGTTGCCCGGACACAGCGTCTGCGGGCCTAAATCTTTGATTGTGGGTAATTGACTTTCCGATTATAAAAAAACACAAATGTGTCCTTTTTTCTTTTTCAGTCCAGACCTGCATCCACAATGGTCAATACCATCCTCCTGGAAAGCCATTCTGGGAGGACTCTGACTGCACAAAGCTCTGTGAATGTGACCCTTCCACAGGTGTTGTCAGCTGCCAGAAATCTCAGTGCAAAGTTGGCGAGGAGTGTAACGTTGTTGAGGGTGTGAGCGAATGCGTGGTAAAAGACCTTCTGGCACCTGTGCATCCACCGACAGGTAATTTATAATATTCTGAATATATATTCCTATGACAAAAACGTTCATGACAAATCTGAAACTTTATCAAATGGTCAGTCCCATCCTCCTGGGAAACCCTTCTGGGAGGATTATCACTGCCCATCAGTCAGCTGCCAGAAATCTCAATGCACGCTTGAGAGGAGTGTAGACTAGTTGGCGATGTGAGAACATGTGTTGCTAAAGTTCCACTACTAGTTTTTACACTACTACTATGTATAAATTAAATAAATTAATTCAAATATTTTCATGCAAGAATTGATTTAGTGCCTTACTTTAAAAACACGGGTGGTTTTTTAATACACTAACTTGGATACAGTTGATCATGAACTGTCACACAATCATTTTTGTTTTTTACTTTTCTATTTCAGCAAAATACCAGTATACGTACATTACAGTCTTCATTTCTGATGCGAATCAAGAGGAAAAAGGGAAAAAACTGCTGTATATCACCTCCTATCTATCAGATACGAATGTGCTTGTCACTGTCAACAAGTCTCCATTTAAGCAAGAGCTGGCCATGCAGGGTGGAGAGTCTGTAACAGTGGAGTTACCTTCTGACACTGAATTGAAAGGCACAGGCAAATATTCCAAAACGGTCATGATACGTTCAAGCAAGTTCATCACTATCGGTTCCTCCAATCAGAAGAAGAATTCAGTTGACACCTCACTGGTGTACTCAACGACGAAATTGGGCCAAGAGTATTATGTCTTCATTCCATTAGCCTGGGGGTACCCAAAAGAGGTAGCTGTTTTTGGCTTGCAAGATTCAACTTCTGTGACTGTGGAGTTGAAATGTGCTGTCACCTTTGAAGGTAAACAATATGAGCCAAATGAAAAGATTACTGCCCGAATTAGTACATCTGAGGTTCTCTACCTGAAGTCCAATCAAGACTGCACTGGGACAAGAGTGGTGTCAGACAAGCCTGTAGGTGTCATCTCAGGACAGGATTGTGCTTCGAAGAACTCCAAATGCCAGCACACCTTTGAACAGTTATTACCCGTAGAGCAATGGGGTACATCCTTCATTATCCCACCTGTAGAGTATCAAGTCTCTGTGTATATCTTTGCTTCTTCACCCACTCGTGTCACTTACCAGCTTGGTTCCAAATCTGAGGACATTAATCTCAGTGCTGGTCAGTGGAAAGAGATTTCAATGGATAGCAGTACACCATTAGTTATCTCTTCCACCCAGCCTATTCAAGTCCTCTACTATTGCAATGGTGGCAAATTTAGTGATGGCTCTTCATTTGACCCCTTTGTCATGGATATTGAATCCACAGAGGAGTTCTATTCATCCTACACCTTAGAGGGTATGGAGGACTTTAGTAACCAAGCCTTTATTATTGCCAAGACTAAGGATATTAAAGAAGTGCAATTTGATGACAAGCGTCCATCCTTCAAGTGGCAGCAGGTTCATGGGACAGAATACTCTTGGACTCAATACAGCTATAAAAAAGGAGGAGGTCACCACATTCTGATGCATCCCAGTGCTCCCATCGGAGTCTACAGTATGGGCAGTATCGTATATCCCACTTTTTCCATCCTGACCTGCTCCCATAATGGCCAGTACCGTCCTCCAGGAAAGCCATTCTGGGAGGACTCTGCCTGCACAAAGCTCTGCGAGTGTGACCCTTCCACAGGTTTTGTCAACTGTAAGGAGTCTAGTTGTAGAGCTGGTGAGGAGTGTAAAATCGTGGGCGGCGTGAGCGAGTGTGTTGCAACAACCAGTTCTGCACATGAGAATTTACTCCAAGGTACCATTTTTTAAATACACTTGCCAACAGATATCCTTTGAAGAACCAATGTCTTATTCAAAGTGAACATGATTCAGCATCCATGTTAGTTTTGATTTTCCTCATGCCAAATTGCGTTGCACTCTTTTCACAGGCGATGTGTGTCCAGACAACAACCCTAACTGCGACTGTCTTTATCAGGGGAAACCGAGGAAGGTCAGCCTGCCTACTCTGCCTGTCTTACATCACCCATTTCACAGGATACTGTAAACAAAGACACACACACACACACACATCAGTATGTATATGGTTTGCTTACAAATGTTTTTTTATGTACCATTTTGGCATTAAAGTTATGGAAATAAATGAATTGAACAGCAATGACAACAGCTATCGCTGGCTGCGGTCCAATCCGTTAAATGTTCTGCCCTCCTGCACTTCCACTCGCCACTTCCACTTGGAGGTTATCCTTTAGAAACAGGAAGCTTTGCGTTGCCCTACTTGAATGCGGTCCAATCCATTCGAAATGGAGTGAATTAAATTAAATTAGTCCCTTGACCCTGGAGTTGGCTCGAGTGAGACTGCAGACTTTGGGCAATTAAATTCTGCAGAATGCTTTACTAAAATGCCAAACTTCCTGTTTCTGAAGTTTCAATTTAAAGGATATGTGGCGAAGTGAGCCGTGAATAATCAGAGTCCAGCCCAAGCTTGTTAAGGAGAACGGGTTTTTATTCTCCGTCTCCTTATTTGACATACAAAACAAACAAACACACAAACGGACCGCCAGTCATCAGTCGTTCTCAACTCCCAGAAGGCTCCTTTTCAAGGTTCTCAGGCTCACTGTTGAACAATCAAGGCAATTGGTTAATTGATACAAACAATAACACAATCAATCGTCACCAATTGCCTGATTGCCGACAGCTGTGCCGGTTCCATAAACCACCCGAGTTCACTCTCTCTTGCCGGCCGCGCCTAAAACCACGCCCCCCTACCACAGGGTAGTTCCACCGAATAATGATGTTTGATTTGTAGAAAAAGAGCTCTCCTCCTGATTAAATTGAGCTCTCAGCCAACTTTCTACCTGTAGTGAGAGCATAGATATAGCCCCAAACTACTGCGTATGTACCAGGTACCTGCTTTACTGTGAACTACAATAGCCAAGAGTGCTTATAGTTTATGGGGGATGTCAGACAACAGGTTGCCATGCCCACTGAATAACGTTACCGGAGCGGAAGCCGACGGGCTGGGCTGGGCATTTTACTTACTTACTCCGGATTGGACCGCAGCCACTGTTCCTGCACACTGACTGCCTCACAAGAGGCTCATGTTTGTGCTTACTTAGCTTCATTCCTTGGGGCCTTTCTACATAGTTTTGAGTTTGAGTGACACATGGAGACTGTAAAGTATGACAAAATAAAAAAGATTTTCTCCATTTTGAGCAGGGTGGTGAGGCCTGGATGTCGGCTAACTGCTCTGAGAAGTGTGTCTGTCTCACTGGCGGCTGGGTGCAGTGTGAGATACCTGGGTGCCCCCCAGGGGGAAGCTGTGTGGAGAAGGATGGGGTGTGGCTGTGCTCCACACCTGAGCCCAGCTGTTACCTTCTCCCCTCCGGGGGGTTCAAGAGCTTTGATGGTTTGGAAGATTGGGTGTGGATGGATGGGACTTATTCTCTGGCCGTGCCTGCCCCCAGCACCCAGGACGCATTCAGGATCATTGCCCACCTAAACCCTTTCAGTGATACGTTAGAGCCTACAGTGATATTCCCCTCCCTGTCTGGCGATGACGTAAAGGTCGAGGTGAAGAAAGACTTCACCACAGTGGTGAGCAATGCAGTACTCTTTTAATTTACTATTTTGTTATTTTTTAGAATTTCAAAAATATATCACATTTAGCTTTCTAATTAAGTAATGTTACATGTGAGTTCAGGTACAAAATATTTGGCTAAGGGGTATGAATTGGGCCCCCCTATTAACACCAATTTGTAGTCCTATTAAGCTGTAAAAAATACAATGGAGCACAGTAGGAAGATTATTGGATCTCTGGCTATTCTGACTATGCCATATGTTCTAAATATCCCAAACTGTTATGCAATTTTGCTAAGAGGCCAAATTTAAGACAGTTTACCTAACTTGCATAGATTTCAGTGTCTTCTTTATTTGACCACCACCATTAACTCTTGTGCTTTAGAACAAATGGTTCAGTCATTCATTAAGTACGTGTATAAGGACACTTCCACATGTATATGACGGTGTTAAACTTTTTTGGGCCAGGTGAATGGAAAAGTGGTGTCCCTGCCTTTCCGTATGAACAATGACCTCGAAATTGTTGGGTCCGAGAATGCTGTGGTGGTCCAGCACACCTCAGGGCTGAACTTGCGCTACTGCTGCCACGGGAGAGTCACCCTGACCCTCACCGCGGCCTTCAGGGGCAAGATGACCGGCCTGTGTGGTAACTTCAATGGACGAGCCGACGATGACCTGCAGCTGCGTGATGGCTCCGTTGCAGACAGCATCGAGGATTTCTACGATGACTGGACGATTTGAGACACTTTCGAATGGGTGGGTTTGACATCTTTTTTAGGTCTTGTAATTCACCGAACAATGGCAGCACATTGTATTCTAATAGACAAATCAATGTATAATCCGTAACTGTTACATGATTATGTAGTAATATTTTTTCAGGACTTTAATCGCGCACCAGATCTAAGATAAGCTGTTGAAGGGCATATTGATCTTACTCTTCTTCTTCCATTTTAGGTGGAGGTCTAAACAATTCTGGATTCAGGAAATTTTCTGAAATTGAAACCATATATCTGCTTTACCTTTGGTGGCGATGGAGTGAAAGCTACATGGGAAATGGTGTTTTGTGTGTCTATTCTTTTCTACGGTGTACTGTTCTTACCTTTATGTGTAAAGGAAAAGTCAGCGTTCATTTAGAAGACTTTTTCTTTGCATTCAGAGCACACAATTAGGTGTGTAGGGATTACGTGTTTTGGGATTTAATAAAAACAACATGCATTTAAAATAAATGTGTTGCTGTCTTCATGTGTTTTGGTTTTGGATGTGAGAACTGGAAGATGGCTGTGTAAATGTCCAGAGCTGTGTCCAAATCAACACCCTTCTATACTATTCAGTCTTTAATAAAAACTTATGTTTTTCCCTATTTGAAGATTACAAAAATACTTTCTTTATCCCACTGTGACACTGAGCACAGTGACTACAAGAATAAAAACCATTTGGTACAGGGCTCAGAAGGGATTGTGTTTTGCCCTTTTTACTATAAAAATGAGCATGACCAGGTCGATCATGCAAAAAAAAACAAAAAAAACACTCCCTTTCTTAAAAAACACAAAGGGCGGATCTTTGAAGTCTGTTACCAAGGTAGGATCTGACATTGACACATGCTAGTGTTATTTAAAAGATGTGCAATTCATTCAAGTCATGTTTTTCTTGTGCGGCTTAATATTCTCTTTCCATCAATGTCATGGGATAACCTCTCATTAGACAAAAAATGTGTCGGGAGCACTGCGTGGATATGGAATCAGAAGTACTGAAGAAAGCATGTAGCTGAAACATTTTCTCTAGTCTAGCTGATTCTTTTTTGCACTTTTATGCACTTTTATTTTTTTAATGTAATAGTTTGAATAAATATATAATTTTGATAGATGCCAGTGGCTGATTCGATATCCATGGAGTGCTCCCGACACCTTTTTTTTCTTCTATATTTACATTTTCTGGATGCACCTGTGATAACTCCTCTGTACTTTGAGCGCAACAATTTTTTTCCAATAACTTCTTGTTACAAATACATTTTTCATGTCAATTGCTCTCTCGTTAAAATATTCTGACATGTCTTAGTCTGAAGAATTGGCTTTTTGGCAGGCTTGTATTTCTGGGTGAAAGCAACTGGCTAAAAGCAAAGTGTTTTTGTCAAGATATAGTGTGTGTGTTTCTTGATAGTTCGGAGATTCAACAAAGGTAGAGAGATCAGAACAAGTCAACTCACATCCGTGTGGACCAATAATTAGGGAGAGAATATAATAAAGGAATAAAGAAAAGACAGAAACGTAATTTCTTAAGGCTAAACAACCAAAAACGAAAATTAACCCACAAAAACAGGCAAACTAGAAAACTAGTGAATAGAAACTAAATCTCCCAAACACAAATAATGACACAGGACCGGAAAACTTAGCAAACAAAAAAACACCCTCTTAGCTCAGAGCCGGAGAAGTGTAAACCCAAACGAAAGTACAAAGAAAAATTGTCTCTGAGAGAACAGCACAGTACTAAATAGATAGCGCAGAATGCTACCAGGAGGAAAACAATCCTATACCCGATTAAGTAGCTAATAGCAAGTCCCCCCTGAACATAAACAAAGTTTAATATCAGGAGGTCGCTAGTACCTGGCTCGAATGCAATGTCGTAAGACAAACAAGCACCGGGGAAGCGGAAGTGAGAAACTTAAATACCCTGCAGGCAGAAGCACAGGTGGAAGCAATAATGAGGCTGGCAAACCACGAAACGGAACGTGGAAAAAATCCAATTGATTCACAATCGTGAAGGCAGGACGAGAGCCTTAAAAGAAAAAAAAAACAGCCACGAACCACTACAGTGTGTGTCTGTGTGTGTGTGTATGTGTGTGTATGTATGTGTGTGGGCTTGTTTAGCCTGGGGACTTATTCCTTATTACTTCATCATTTCACCCTTGCTATTTTCTATTTACATGTAAAACTAAGATACTGTAATTGGCTCATCATTTAATTTGTATACAGTATATACAGTGCCCTCCACTATTATTGGCACCCCTGGTAAAGATGAGTAAAAAGGGTTGTAAAAAATTCAGTTTAGCTTAATCTCACACTGAAAAAAAATTCAACCTTTAATTTAAGTAAATCTTTTATGAAATAAAAAATCCCTCATCGAGAATTTTTTTTTTTTAACAAGACCACATGTGCCACAATTATTGGCACCCCTGCATTTATATATAGAATAAAGTCATCATTTTAAATATTTGGTCGCATATTTTTTGCATGCCATGACTTCCTGATGTCTCTGACCCAACAACATCAAAAGACTCTTGATATCTTATTTTCTGGTGCTCTAACAAGCGATACTATAACGTCTCTGCATTTGAATGGATCTCTATGGGAATTGGGGGGTGGATTTTTTATAACCTTTTTTACTCATCTTTACCAGGAGTGCCAATAATAGTTGAAGGCACTGTATAAATACAGGGTTCAAAAAGTCAGCGTAAGAGCATTTGCCAAAAACGCTGCTTTCACAATGGGTCAGCCCCAAGCATGAGAACGCACCTTCTTTGAATTGAACGCAGTACAATTTAGAAAGAAAGCAAGTTCTCTTTACGCTCTTATTTCAGAGCAGAGTTTTTTTTTTGTTTCTTTTTTCCCCCACTCATACCTACGAGTGCTCTTACCCAAAGTCTTTGGGGTCTTTTGAGTTCTCTGTTCTTTCTTTTGTTTCGCTCCACAAACGGGAGTTAGATAAGCGTTACTGGTTATTTCTTTGTTTTGCTCGGAGATCGAGTTCCTCGTTTTTATCGCGAGGTTATTTGTGTTCTTTTTATTTTTCCCTATTCCACTACGGATTATTGTCCGTCTCAGTGGTGTTCTTTGGAACACTTTAAGATTTCGCAGCCATCGCATCTGGACCTCCAATATTTCCTCCGTGTCTCTGACATAGAGATCCCTTACAGGAACAAGCGAGGGCATCTTCGCTTCCTCTCCCGCTATTTGGTCCGATACAAAGCCTCTTGCGCTCTTCACATCAGCCGCAGTCTATAGGCTATTCGCGGACAACTAATTGAACAAGAGGTGAAAGTTAATTTAACGTACCTTCCGAGCTGTCCGTTATCTAACGCGAAGATGCATAGTCGTTCGACTTTTTTCTGAAGAGATTTTCGTGATTTCTTCACTTTTCACAGTTTTTTTTCCAGTTGTCTTTTAATACCTGAAGGAAAACATGTTGGAAGCTGCGTTTGTGTTTAGCATCGTCTGCATGACATTACCAGGTAACAGTTTTATTTGGTGTATGACTGACTTATCAATTTCCTTTCAAAAGTCACTCAGACGTCCTTGCACGTTATTTATAATATATTGATTAGCTATGATGTGCCGGCATCAGCAAAATGACTCGTGTCCCTTAATTGTACTTGAGGCAGGCATGTCACACAAACTAATCCTAATCATCACTGGCATATCCACTGGTGTTCGCAGGGGCTTTGGGAAATTTGTGGTCGGTCCTTTCCCACCAAAGAGCTTGGCTGGAACGACAACTACGGTACCCTGTAGGTACGAGTATCCCAGCGGGTTCAGTGTAAAGAATGTGATGTGGTTCCGCCTCAATGCTGATGGCAAAAGAGAATATGTTATTCACACCGACCAAAACCTGGTGAGCCCTACCTACAAGGGCAGGACCCGGTACACAGGTAGCTACAAGATGTGCAATCTACAGATGACTAACATCAGGAGCACGGACAGTGGGCTATACCACTTTCGGTTTGAGACAGACCACTGGCGAGGCAAATGGACCTCAGCGGACGCAGCAACCCTTTCTGTTACAGGTAAGCTCCTTTCACTGTGTAGTAAAGGCGTTTCGATGCTCAGCTGTGGCATCATACCGTCTATTAAGGTACTTAAACTGAAGTGCTTCAGTGAATATCCAGCTCTACAGATTGTATGTAAAAAAGAAATGGAAGCTGTGTAAATTGTGTTGGGTAAGAGTGTTTGTTAAATGCCTAGATCTGCATTCAGTATAAAATTGCTCAATATTATACTACTTAAAAATATTATACTGAACTGTTAATTAGAATTATTATTTTTATACCATATGTGACAATAGAGCATATTAATATATGTGCATTTGATTAGTTCTTTAGCTGACTTGAGCTTGAATTGAATGGCAATATTGATATTTTTCACAAAACGTTTTAAGGCATTCTCTGTATCTGTTACAGAGCTTCAGGTAGAAGTCCATCCAGACAGAACTGAAAACAGGTTTGCATCTGGAGAGACTGTTTATCTGAGATGCATAGCAAAGGGATGTGCGGCCTTGGGGAAGACGTTTGCCCTCTACAGGAACAGAGTGAATTTAGGGCCAGCTAATAACTGGTTTACGATTAATAATTTTGACCAACAAAACGCTGGTATATTCACCTGCCGTCCTATTTCCTTACAGAGGATACAGTCTCCGGGCATCACACTCGCTGTTGGCCGTAAGTAAAGTTCATCCAAATCAGTTACATTTAACATATCATCACCATGCTCTTTGCAAACCATAGTTTATATATGCAGTGAATGTCACTCAAGGCAAATGGGTCATTCCGTGTCAAATCAGATAAGGTTGTTGCAGCACCGTCTCAGATTTTGTTCAAACCTTGTCTATATCATGAATGGGTCCCAAAACCAAGGCCTGTAAAAAATGTATGTTCAAATTTTATGTTTTTATATTTTTTCAGCACTTGATATTATTTTATTTTTATAGCCTCAAAAACGCCTTATCTGGGAAGCCATGTTTGGGTGTCAATACATCATGAAAAGTATTATTCCTAGCCTCACCAAACTTTGTAGGATGGAAGAAAAACATGTTTCTGTATGTCATTAATAAGCTGTACTGCATGCCATTTCATTTTTATAAGGCCCTAGATTTGGAACAAAGTGCAAAATGCCTAAACTGTCATGGATTGCGCCTTCCTTCCCTTATCTCCGCGCTTAGTATTCCGTTTTTCAATTTACCTGTAAATCTATCGGATTTTTCTGTGTTCCGCTACGGGTTTTGCTTTAGCCTCGGTGATTAGTGAGTTCACCTGTCCTGCATTTCCGCTCACTACTTATACCCCGCTTTCTCCTTTTCTCGTTGCTTCCATGTGATTTCACGTAACATTTTAGCCGGTAAAGGTATAGGAAGTTGAGCTGCTATCGACCGCTTTGCTTTTCAACGCGGGACTTGTTAGCAGTACAATTTAGAAAAAGTAAAGCGTGCTCTTTCGCTCTGTTATTTCAGAGCAGAGGTTTTTTTTTTGTTTGTTTTCCACTCAAACCTACGAGTGCTCTTACCCTAAGTTTTAGGGGTCTTTTATTTTTCTCCTTCCTTTCTTTTTGTTCACTCCAATACGGGAGTTAGATGAGTGTTACTTTCTAGTGGGTAAAGGTATAGGAGTTGTGCGTGCTATCGACCGCTTTGCTTCTCTACGCGGTTCTTGTTAGCAGTACAATTTAGAAAAAGTAACGTGCGGTCGTTCGCTCATTTATTTCAGAGCAGAGGTTTTGGTTTATTTGTTTTCCTCTCAAACCTACGAGTGTTCTCACCCTAAGGTTTAGGGTTCTTTTATTTTTCTCCTTCCTTTCTTTTTGTTCACTCCACAACGGGAGTTAGATAAGCGTTACTGCTTATTTCTTTTGTTTTGCTCGGATATTGAGCTCCTCGCTTTTTATCGCGAGGTTATTTGTGTTCTCCTTATTTTCCCCATCCACTACGGATTATTGTCCGTCTTAGTTGTGTTCGTTGAACACTTTAAGAGTCCTTATCTGTCGCACCTGGACCTCCAATTTTTCCTCCGTGTTTCTGACATCTCTGTGAGATCCCCAACAACAATTTGATGTGGCCCTGTCCAATTTGCATCCCAAGGCCCTTTCTAAAGGTAATCTTTGACCATGACTTCAAATGTATGTGTATTTGGTTTTACACCATCATCCCATCTATGTTTGTTATGTTTGTTAGCTATGCCCATGCTGTGAGCAGCAAACAGGAATTTGTCCTCCAAGTGGCTCTGCATATTTTTCAGAAAAGTATCATGTTTCACCCGATCCTGGATCGGTTGGGGTACAATACCCATGTTAGGGTGCAGTAGTGGCATTTTTCTGCCAGACATTAATTCATGTGGAGAGACGCCAGTGCTTTTACTGTTAGTCCCTCTAATGGCCATTAAGATGCCAGGCAAGTGACTGCACCAGTTTGTCCCAGCCTCAAGGACAGCCTTTTTCAGTGCTGTTTTGATAGTCCTGGTCATCCTCTAATACAGGGGTGTCAAACTCATTTTCACCCCGGGCCACATCAGCATTATGGTTGCCCTCAAAGGGCCGGTTGTAACTGTAAGACTATAAATATAACCATACTTGCCAACCTTGAGCCCTCAGAAATAGGGAGATTTTCCGAAACCACCACAGGGGGTCTGGGGGGTCCTCCTCCCCTAGAAAAAAACTTAATTTCGGACCACTTTTTATTATCAAGGATTTTCGCGGACCTCGATTGTAATTGTTGAGGGGGGGGGGGGTGCAATCAAGAATTTTCGCGGACCTCGATTGTAATTGTTGACAGGGGGGGGGGGGTGGGTGCAATCAAGAATTTGACACCTATGCTCTAATATCTTCATGTCGATTATTGGTAGAGACACAAAAATTGTATTTGAAGAAAAAAAAAAGATTGATAAAAAAGTGTTCATAATATCTTCAATATCACTCTCGTTTGAGAAATTTTCCCTAAAAATAAATTTCCTGCCAATTTTTTCCAAATCTAGGGCCTTCAATAGACATGCATTACAAACTTTTAATTGTTCAGTCATACTGAGAACATGTTTGTCTTCCATCCTATTAAGTTTGGTGAGGCTAGGAATAGTAATTTTATAAGATATTAATGCCTAAACATGGCTTCCCAGATAAGGCAGTTTTGAGAGTGTAAAAATGAGAAACAAAGACATTGGAATTGAACAAAAATATTTTACCGGTCTTAGTTTTGGGACCCAAACATTATATAGACAAACTTTGAACAAAATTTGAGACGGTGCTGCAACCACTAGCCTTACAGAAGCTTCACTGTGGAAAGGCGGACAGCTCTGACCTAAAACTAATTAACCAATTAATGAATTAACCACATAAATATAAATGTAGCTTCACAGTAGCTCTGCTCTGGAAATACAGACAGCTCTCCCTGTTCTCATGACAGATGCTCCGCGGTCGACCTTGGTCACGGTCAGCCCACCGGGCGCAATTACGGCGGGCAGCTCCGTGACCCTCACCTGCAGCAGCAGTGCTGACCCTCCAGTGGAGAGCTACGCCTGGTTCAAAAACAGACAAAGCGGGGCTGTACCATTGCATAGCCAGGAACTCTCTGGGCTCTGAGAGGTCCAAACCTGTCCTGCTCAATATCACCTGTATGTAACATTCCCTGCAACCTAGTTGCCAATAGCATCGCCATCCCCACCCTCCTTTTTTAGAACATCAAAATAAATAGTGACATTAGCCCATCCAGGCTTGCCATTTACCTACAAACTACTAGAGACTACCCAGTACTGCATCAAGCCAGAACTTGAGTACCTCAAGGGTCTCTGCCACTACGTCATGACCTTGCAAGCCATTTAAACTGAACTCTGTTAGAAAATACAAAAAAGCCAACTCAATTTGAGAAATGGACCTTCTAATTATTGGAAAAATGTGTCTTGTGTTTTGGGATGGTACTAAAAATTAGGAGCAATCTCACAAAATGTAATATGTTACTTTTAAAAAATTCTATTAAACCATCTATGAATCTGCTGGTGCACAGTTGGTCATTTATGTGAAAGTACTGTAAGTCATTCATTCTTGTGCAATTGCTTATTTTAAACACAGCGGACAGGAGATCTCCATCGCAGTCTACCGAAGGCCACGTAAATGCAAACTGCGCTGTGGTCAGCACAATTGTACATGCATGGCGGTGCACTGACTGTATGTAATATTCTGTAGGAAAACATTTACTGGGGCTTTGTAGTGTGTCACCTGGTTAGCAATGTTTGGCCATTTTACAATGTTATGATCCGTCATAAAATAATTTTGAATTAAGTTGTAAATGAAAAATTCTGGATAATAATCAGCAATCATTTAATCATTAATCGTCTCTAGCTTCGAACTCCTTCAGTCCTTCAGATAAGGAGCAACCTCCCATATTTTATGACACTATACAAAAAAAAAAAAAATACAAAAAAAAACACACAAAAAAAAAAAACTCTTGGTTGACCTGTACAGAGTAGACAGTGGAAGTTTCTCTGGGGTCATCTGTAAATCAAACTAATCCGTAACCTTTTAGCCTGGCTTTTTTCCTGAACATTTAAGAGTTTTTACGACAGACCATCGGTCGAGTCCACAAGGGGGCAGCAGAGGGCTAGTGAGAGCGCAGTAAAGTGTGGCAGCTAATAAACAAGCACAACAACACTGGACTGACAGGTTCTAAGCTTGGGTGTGAAAAACATTAGAACATAGAAATAATGATAATTTGATGATGAGGTAATTTAGCCCCATCTTGGCTCATCATTTTTACTCCCGAAGGCTCTGCTTCTTATACATGACTTGAAAAGAATATACTAATGTAAGGCTGGAAAAAGTGTTATCAGTCCTAAAGCCTTGCAGCTGGTGGTGATTTCCTGGAGGGTGCAATAAACCAATTTACTTTATGGCCTGAGAACCTGTTCTGACTTCTCACGGCCTCGTAAACTACAGCTGGGGTCGAGCCTACAACTGGACATCAGAAGGAAACAGCATCCGAATGACGCTGGGAACTCACAGGTCTTTTACGGCCTAGATTCTGGACTGAATGGTGAACATATTAAACAAAGCTGTATATGTATATTGAATCATATGTATGTGCATGTAAATTGGTAATTGTGGAAGTATAAAGTAATTGTGGATAATATGATAAATGTGGTGAACCTGGATAATACTAATTGAAGTGTGTGGTATGTGAAAGTATAGGAGGGGGAGAAATAAAGAATATGAAAGGAGGATTGTATAGGTTATCAGGGATGCGCTTGTCCATATAAATATCTGGAACCAAGAGTGGCCATCACCGGGACCTCACCGGATATCTAGATATGATAGAGAAGATCATGAGATCACGCGCCGTCGTTCAAAGAGTCTTATTACTGTCACTAGATTGGGGAGGTAAACTCTGTTTCTCTCCCTGGAGGGGGTCCCTGCGTGGTGAAACTGCTCTTCCTGCCAGACCTTATTTGGACAAACAAAGGGACTTGTGGAGTGGGCATACCGGCGCTGTACTGCATTTAAGGACATCCCAAAGGGAGACTCAAGGAGAATCTGCTTAACAGGTCTCCTGGTGCTGTAGTGACACCATAGCCATTTTCATATGGAGAATCTGCTTAACAGGTCTCCTGGTGCTGTAGTGGCATCATAGCCATTTTCATATAGGAGAATCTGCTTAACAGTTCTCCTGGTACCATAGTCACACCGTACGGAATCACTTGGTGATATACTTTGTTTGTGAACTTGTTCGTGTTTATTTGTCTTGACAGCATGTTATCCTGTGTTTAGTTATAGGCATTGAATGTGTTCGTGTTTGCTCTCACAGTCTTAACCAGTGATTATTTGTCATTAATAAATTACCATGTTTTCATATCAACTGCATCTTTCTTTTAATCCATTTTCCCAGCTTCAATTGTCTGCATGATCTGAGCTGCAGCGTTCCAAGCTAATGACCTCCCTGCCTGTTATCCAATTATTTTTATATTTAACGTGCGTGGCTCTCATCCATCTTATACCCTTTTCAGCCTAAATTACTACTGAAGACTCAGGGGGACAATTCTGACCCAGGACCGACTATCAGCGGCCTGGTACAGACATGGTGTACACAAGTTGGGTGGACAGCAAGTGACGGTCCAAATATAAAGGTCGGGTTGGTGTATCGGTTCTGGTAATTTGATGTGAAGAGAATCCATGGGCGTCCTACGCCGATTCTTGTCAAATTTGCCTTAAGGAGCTCTTTAAATACACCCAGAGTAGTGCATAGTTCTGGTGATTTGATATAGGAACCCATGGGCATTTACGCCGGTTCTTGTCAAATTTGCCTTAAGGAGCCCTTTAAATGTACTCAGACTGGGGCTCGCAACTATCTATGATAAATTAATATCATGTATTGTGTTGACTAGACCCCCAACCTCTGCGTTCGCCACCGAACTGAGCTTCAGCAATAATGTTGATTCCGGCAAACATATATTGAAGTAATGATGGTACCTAAGGGCAAGTTGAGTGTAACCACTCCGAGCTACACGCATGTTTAACCAAAATTCTAAATTATAATTATAAATGGAGTCAGATAAACGAGTAAATAAAATAATAATATTTCTAAATAACTTTTACCTTTTCCCACAGCAAGAGTGGAATACATCACGTTTAAACTTTCGCTCCGAGCTATTCCCTCATTGGTCTAGTAATTGCGGATTCTACACTAATAAAACTAGAATGGCACTCAGAGAGATGCTACCAGTGTTGTAGTCGAGTCACTAAATCTCGAGTCCGAGTCGAGTCCCAGTTTTCGAGTCTGAGTCACCAAAGAAGAGTCTGAGTTGAGTCCCCATTACCCTATAGTCCGAGTCCGAGTCATCAAGGTTGAGTCTGAGTCGAGTTCCAAGATGGGCTCCAGTGCTCCCCTCTGGCACAGTCAAAGACATACAAATAAAAAAGGTCTACATTAAACAAAAATTACACAGCTGTCACCATTTCAAAGGGATTTTATTTACTTTGTGACACAATAGCCAAACAAATACATGCACGAACGCGCAAACACACACAAACACACACACACACACTATTTCTTTGACATTCTGAACATTGGATGTGCTTCAAAACACATTGATAGCTGCGAATAGCATGACATTAGCAAATGGTGGAAACAGTATATATTCATTACAAGAAGTATGTTTCATAGCATACAATAAATTGACAAAAACAAGTCAAAAGACATTGTCTATCAGGAATAGTTATGAACAAAAGGCTGGCGGCACTAGTGTTAAGCATACATGTGCCTATCCTTGCATGGAATTGAATAATGTTACGGAGCTATCAATATCTTGTGCCAAATTATTAGGGCCTATTACAAAAAAACAAACAAAAAAAAACAAAAACTGTCTTTATCAATTAACAAGTCCGAGTCCTCGTCTCCAACTTCCGAGTCCGAATGCAATCAATGCTCGAGTCCAAGTCGAGTCACGAGTCCAGAAAATCGAGGCTGAGTCCTGGACTGGAGTACTTCAACACTGGATGCTACACCCGCGCGTGTGCTAATCTTGACCCTGAACATAATATGCACAGGGCTGAAAATGTGATCTTTCACTGTGAAGTCGGCCATTGACCGATGGGGAAAAAATTCGAGATTCAGGTCGTTGCCAAATATTATATAGCACGTTTCGTACAACAAGTAGCAGCCCAAAGTGCTTCAAAGTATAGAAATAATAGATAGTAGGATAAAGGATTGAATAAAATAGGACAAAACTAAATGCAATAAAACACAATGAAATAAAAGACAATATAACAGGGAATAAAACAAATAGAAAAAAAGTTGGGAAGAACAAAAAACATAAAACACAAAAAATAATAATGAATTGGGATAAAACAAAATAATAAAATATTAAGAGATTTGAATTTTATGACATCCGATTGGATTGTGAGCCTGGGTTATTTCAACATATTTACACTTCTTAATCCCACTTTGGGAAATACACAGATGTTAGACTGAATTAGCCCAATATATTGTGTTCATGGTGCATTCTGATTGGCAGGAGAAGAGGCAGGTGACATCAGTCACAGAGACGGGTGACATATTCCTGATGAGGAGGAGGGGAGTAGGAGTGTTGGAAAGAGGGGATATTACATAGGTTGGATATTTAAAGAATGGTTTGCCCAGGTGTGAAACAAGAATGAAGAGCAGGGACGGCCAGGTGAGTGCTGGTTATGATGACTTCACAGTCATAGTGCCTGATCAGATTTGTGTAAATATTTCAATATATTTACTGAACCTACTTAATAAATCTGGTTTCTCTCCAGTGACTTTTGATAGTGTGACTGCTCTTTTAATAAGGGAAGTTTTCTTCATCAAATCAAAGCATTAACTTCACTTGCAGAGGTTGTCAGCTTTGGACATACCACAATGTTGGAAATGAAATGACAAGTTTTGCATTATGATATGATAGAATACAATATTAATCATGCAAATCCTGAATTGTGATCCTGTTATGCATTTAAAGAATACACTGAAGTAGAATCTTACAGTCGTATAAAATACAATAAATACAGTGTGATGTTCTATACTGAATAGTTGAGTTCTACACTGAATAGTTGAGTTCTACACTGAATAGTTGAGTTCTATGCTGAATGGTGGAGTTCTACACTGAATAGTTGAGTTCTACACTGAATAGTTGAGTTCTACACTGAATTCAGAGTAAAGATGAAGCAAGCATCTGTTCATCAAGATACCTGATATCAAGCAACCATTGTAATTCTGGACAGATACATTTGACATCTTTTAAGGTTCTGACATGCTAAACAATGACAAGCATTCACTCTTCTTCCTCATGTATTTATAGAAAATGGCAAACGTTATATGGATATTTGTTCTATTGGCAGTATTAGCTGGTAAGTAACAAGCTCTTATTTGACAGTACACATTTAGCTGTCAGAAAGATTACTTTTGCTGCTGTGCTGCTATCAAGATATATCTGTAAGGTTAAATAAATATCTTTGAATATAAGTAGTAGACATCATTTATTACTTATTGTAGGGAAAGGATTCATAATCACTATAACATGTTGGGGTTATCACAGACTGTGCATAGATAAAAAGGTAAGCTACAGTGTAGCTTTCAATTATTTTACATAATTAAACAGACCCTAACCTCATTTGCACTAATATTATATTGAAAATTATATATATATTTTTTTTCTTCCAGGGACATATGAATGTTCTACCGCAGGTATGTTATCACATAATTTTAAGTCATTACTGCTCAAGCTGCAGTCCATTCATGAATCTGGAGAAATAAAGTAGAGGACTGTTGCATAATTAGTCTTTATACTGTAGGTGTGTATGCATGTGAAATTTATACCTGGGAACAATGTAAAAATGTAGAACGTTTTTTCAACTGAAGACTTCAATGCGTTCTCATTAAGAGGATAACATGTAATCAAAAACCTTAGTGGGAACTGTTTGTTATTGTTGGTTCTTGAGTGAAGTGTACATCTGCATAAGCATAGGCTACAGTACGTTAAATATAGTATATTACATTGTGGGTTTCAATAGCAATGCTACTGTATACAGAACACTAAGTAATCTGGTTGAGTATACTTGTAATGTATTATGTGATGTTACATGAACTGCAGTGCTGTTGATTGCATTTAGAGACGATACAGGGTACTGTTTTACTCTGTAACGGTTTCTTTCTCACAGTTAGAGAGTAATAACATGTTGTGCTTTGTGTGTTTCGTGGTAATTAGCGTGCAGACCAGAAATCTATATGTAATGTAACTAACTGGCTCGGCTTGAGGACACCAAATAAACAACTTTAAAAAGATCTCTTACACTTGTGTGCCGCTTTCTTTACGTTTATGATTTTTTTCTGGGAGATATAGCCTACTTTTTGGGTAAAATTGGGCTTGCAGCGTAGATCTTTAAGGTTTTTTAATAAAATTGAAAATGGCAGAAAGTCTTACCACACACACAAGCTAAAAATACCAGTGGCAGTATGTGTCAAAACCACCTTTTTCCTGTTGGATTCTTAAGACCATTAAAATACTGCTGCGCCCCACCTGCAAGCAAATGACTGAACTCCCGTCACACCCATGCAAAGTGAGCAGAGACAAACATATCAGCCTTGGCACTGTAGAAAATTGACACTGCAGCCAATTTTTTGGATGCAAAATAGAAATATTCCAAAATCCTAGTGCTGTTAATCATGTAGTGTGTGCTGCATGTGTTATACAGGGCCCTATCATTGGAATTTGCACAAGAACAGGTTTTACATTTCCTTGCAATGACCATATTAGAAGTAATTGGCTAACTTAAAAATGGGCGATGCATGATAAATTTGCTTATCCTTATATTAGCCAACTAGATTTGACCAATGTCCATGTTGACTGACACAGGTAGCCTAGTTATGGTGAGACACTTTCGATGATTTACTGCCTATTAGGTATGTGTAGTGGGGTCCAAAAGTCTGAGATCACATTGAAAATCTGACATTTTTTCATGTGGATGAAACACATTGTGGATTATGAAAAAAATCTTCGTGAAATTCAGAGTTTTTTTAGATTCTGCACTATTTCCAGGTGACTAATCAAATTTCCTTGAGTCTTATCCCTTCCATTGAAGCATGTGTTTAGACGACGCTCAAGTGGATTTGATCTACTCAACAGTGGCTTGTTAGTTAATTAGCTGGCACCATCAGAAGACCAATACATACAGCTTTGTTCACTGAGAGAGAGAACATCAACTGCAACACAGATACAGAATGTGCTGAATAAAGAACGAGAGACTCCAATCAGTGAAAGTACTGTTAAAAGAAGGCAAGCTAGTAGTGGTCTCAAAGGACTGAGTAGCAGTTTCTAAACCACTTCTGAAGAGTGGAAACAAGGCCAAACGATTGGCATGGGCTAAGACATACCAGCATTTCACAGTGGATCACTGGGAAAAAAGTCATTTTTACTGATGAATCCAAGTTTGAGATTTATGGCAGTAACATAAGGGTTTATGTAAGGAGACAAACTGGAGAGTGATTGATATCACAGTCCATCAAAACAATAGTCAAACATGGTGGTGGGAATATTCAAGTTTGGGGCTGTTTTGCCTACTCTGGAGTTGGACACCTGCACCGAATCGACTACACCCTGACAAAAGAAAATTACCACTCCATTTCTTCAGAGACATGCTATACCCTCTGGTTTCATACTGCAACAGGATAATGACCCTAAACACACCTCAAAGCTTTGCAAGAACTACTTGAAGACAAAGAGGAAGCAAAAACTCAACGTTTATCAGAATGTTCTTTCCTCCATAGTCACCTGACCTCAATCCCATCGAACATTTATGGGGGCACTTGAAGACAGAGAAAGCCAAACATTCAGTAACATTACAAGATACTCTTCGGAACAAATCATGGATCATCAGGTTCTGCACAAACTTGAGGAGTCCATGCCAGCTCGAGTAGAAGCCGTCATCAAAGCAAAACACATACCAAATACTAATAATATTTTTCATTCATGTGAAGTTTTCAAATATTTAACTTTTCATTGAAATTGTTATGCTGATAATACCATTTCTAATGAAAAATGCAAAATAGAAGGATTTTCACTTGTGGTCTCAGACTTTTGAACCCAACTGAGACGGTGAAAAAAATTATAGAAACACAACATGAAAAAAGGAGTTTAAGTAAAGGACTCCGAGGCACTCCGGTGCACCATAATTAATTGGACAGTGGCACATTTCTTTGTTATTTTGGCTCTGTACTTTAGCACCTTGAGTTTGAAAGGATATAATGACAATGTGGTTGAAGTGCAGACTGTCAGCTTTAATTTTAGGGTATTTTCATCCATATCGGATGAACCGTTTAGAAATTATAGAAGCTTTTGTAAATAGTCCCCCCATTTTTTTCATCAAAATATTGGACATATTTGGTTGCATATCCTTTGCATGCCATGACTTCCTGATGTCTGTGACCCAACAATATCAAAAGACTCTTGATATTTTATATTCTGGTACTCCTACTCGTGATGCTATAACCTCTCTGCATTTGAATGGACCTCGATGGGAATTGGGGGGGTGGGACTAGATTTAGCTGTAAATTACACTGGAAAAGTATGGAACACATGGTTGGCTAAATGGCTCTAAATCATCAAGGGTCTGACGTATCAAACAAGTCTTAAACTACCACTCTGCTGCCAGATATGCAGTAGATATGGATGGATAACTTGAAGGGTTTCTTCTCCTTACTTTTCTTTCTTATTACTTACTTTCTTTTTTTTTAATAGAAAAGTTTGTCAGGAGAAACAACCCTTAAAGTAATCCATCCATATCTACTGAATATCTGGCAGCAGAGTGATGGTTTGAGGCTCGTTTGATACCTCAGACCCTTGATGATTTAGAGCCATTTTGCCATTTTGCCAGCCATGCATTTCATATTGTACCAGCATAATTTACAGATAAATCTAGTCCCACCCCCCAATTACAATGGAGATCCATTCAAATGCAGAGAAGTTATAGTATCGCTTGTAAGAGTACCAGAAAATAAGATGGATAACTAAAAAACATGGTATGGAATTCTGCTCCGCAACCAGTTCCAAACACTAACAGAGGGAGAAAACATAAATGACAACTGGGAAAGATGCAAGAAGGCTATCATTAACACTTGTGAAACTGTCCTGGGGCACAGAGACCCCAGAAGAAAAGATTGGATCACTGATGCAACATGGAGGGAGATTGAGGCTGGACGAGACATCAAACTGAAACTCAACAGAGAGACAAACAGCAATAAGAAGGAAGGCCTTTGAAAAGACTACCAACAAAAGAACAGAATGGTCAGAAAGAGCTGCAAGAGGGACAAAAAAGCATAAGCGGAGGAGCTCGCTAACCAAGCAGAGGCAGCAGCCAGGCAAAAGAACACGAAGGAATTCATTCAAAATCACCCGACAGTTGGCTGGTAAGAATAAGAACTTTAGCCAACCTATCAGAGACAGGGAAACCTTCTCACTAAAGAGTCCCAACAACTAGAGTGCTGGAAGGAAAATTTTCTTTCCCCCCCCCCCCCAGACATTGAAGAAGTGAGACAAGACCTAAACATCAACTGTGATAAGATTTCAAAGGAAGAAATAAAGAGGGCTATCAAAAAATTTAAGCTGGGCGGGGCAACAGGAAAGGACAACATCCCCCCACATGTGCTGAAAGCAGACATCAGTACCAGCGCTGACATCCTATACGGGCTTCTAAATGAAACCTGGGTTAAAGAGGAGGTACCCAACGACTGGAAAGAAGGGTTAATTGTTACAATTCCCAAGAAAGGCAACCTCAGCGAATGCAAGAACTGTAGGCATCATGCTTCTCTCAGTCTCTCGTAAAATCTTTTGCCGAATCATCTTGGATAGAATGCAAGAATGACTGGACAAGATATTCAGGAAGGAACAAGCAGGTTTCCGGAAGAACAACTCCTGTACAGATCACATTGCATCACTTAGAATAATTCTCGAGCAATGCATCGAATGGCAATCATCACTGTTCATAAACTTTGTTTACGTCGAAAGAGCCTTCGACAGCCTTGACAGAAACATCTGGGGAGTATGGGGAGTACACTGGGGAGTATTTTTACTTCACCTGATTGATTTTTGGGGTGTCAAGTTTGTTTTTGCAGAGTTATTCCTATTTCCCATTATTCTGAAAGGAGTCCTTGTGCCAGTGTCTCCCTAAAAAGCCCAATTCAAATACAATTGATTTGAGTTTAAATTATTTCATAATACAGGTATATAAGGTTTATAAATATTAACACTGATTGTTTTCAGTTTAGCAAATCTTTATTATCCACAGGAGACTATTTGCGTTCAAGATTAGATATTCATCTTCATACGTAACCACAATATTGTTCACAGTCAAACTGTGTCCTCACAACTGTATCCATTAGAAGTGTACTCATGTTTGTAAACAAGGAGTTGTGGATGCTATAATAGTCATATGTTCTCCTGCACATCAAGAACACTGCAAATTAAGTCCTGGGTTCATGTTCACTGAATGCACAGCAGGACTGCTGCCAACTGTAGATCATTAATTAATTTCTATGCATTGTGCTGTGTTTATTTTACAGTATTGCCCTGTACCCACAAGGGTCAGACCCATCCTCCTGGGAAACCCTTCTGGGGGGATTCTGCCTGCACAGAGCTCTGCGAGTGTGACCCTTCCACAGGTTCAGTCAGCTGCCAGAAATCTCAATGCAAAGCTGGAGAGGAGTGCAAACTAGTCTGCAATGTGAGAACATGCGTTGCAAGTGCCGCACTGTCCGAAAGTATGTATACGTTCATTACTCAAATATGTAAAAATTGAGTTCTTACATTACTTTAAATACGATTGATTTAGTAATACCATTTTGTGGATAGTTTATTATGAACTGTAACCAAAGCTTTGCAATTTGTTACTTTTGTGTTTCAGTAAAATATCTCTACACATACATGACAGTCTTCATGTTCAACGCAAATGCAAAAGAAGCAAGCAAAAACCAGCTCTACATCACCTCCTATCTGTCAGATACAAACGTGCTTGTCACTGTCAACAAGACTCCATTCAAACAAGAGCTGTCCATGCAGGGTGGAGAGTCTGTAACAGTGGAGGTACCTTCTGACACTGAATTGATTGGGACTGGCAAATACTCCAAAACTGTCATGATTCGTTCAAGCAAGTTCATCACCATCATGTCCTCCAATCAGAAGAAGAATTCAGTTGACACCACACTGGTGTACCCAGTGACTATGTTGGGCCAGGAGTATTATGTCTTCACTCCATCAGCCACGGGGTACCCAAAAGAGTTAGCTGTTTTTGGGTTGCAAGATTCTACTTCAGTGACTGTGGAGTTGAGGTGCACTGTCACCTTTGAAGGTAGAACTTATAAGCCAAATGAAAAACTTACTGCCCACATTGGTACATCTGAAGTTCTCTACCTGGAGTCAGATCAAGACTGCACTGGGTCAAAAGTGGTGTCAGACAAGCCTGTAGGCGTCATCTCAGGACATGCTTGTGCTTGGAAGAACTCCAAATGCCAGCATGTCTTCGAACAGCTGTTACCTGTAGAGCGATGGGCTTCACACTTTTTCGTCCTACCTCTAGAGTATCAGGTCCTGAAGGACTCTGTGTATGTCTTTGCTTCTGCAGCCACCCGTGTGACTGGTCAGTTTGGTGAAAAACCTCCTTTTGCCGTTGATCTTAGAGCTGGTCAGTGGAGAGAGATTCTAATGGATGGGAGTCTTCCATTAGTTATGTCTTCTCCCCAGCCCATTCAAGTCATTTACTACTGCACTGGTGGAAAATTTAGTGATAACACTCTATTTGATCCTTTTATCATGAATATTGTACCGACTGTTTCGTTCTGCGAAACCCACACCTTAGAGGGTATGGAAGACTTTAGTAACTACGCCCTTATCGTTGCCAAGGATATTAAAAAAGTGCAGTTTGATGAAAAGCATCCATCCTTCAAGTGGAAGCCAATTCCCAGGATGGGGTACTTTTGGACTTTTTACGTCTATGGGAAAGGAAGAAGTCACCACACAGTGAAGAGTCCCGGTGCCCCCATTGGAGTTTATAGTGTCGGCACAAAGGACAGGAACAGCTACGGAGCTCCTGCAGCCTGTGGCCGTGAGTAGAAAAGAAGACGTTCTCAGGAGATAATGTACAACTTTATTCTCTTTCACCTGTGAAAGACGACCGGAGAAAGGATGTTCATTTCTCTGATTGTGCGTTTTCTTTTTCAGTCCTGACCTGCACCTATAATGGTCAATACTATCTCCCTGGAAAGCCATTCTGGGAGGACTCTGCCTGCACAAAGCTCTGTGAATGTGACCCTTCCACAGGTGTTGTCAGTTGCCAGAAATCTCAATGCAAAGCTGGAGAAGAGTGCAAACTTGTAGAGTGCTTGAGCGAATGTGTGGCAAAAACCATTCCTGCACCTGTGATTCCAGCAAAAGGTAATTTATAATCATTAAAATAAACATTGCTCTGAGAACTACTCTCATGACAATTCTAAAACTTCAGAAATGTTCTTCTGATCAACCATTTTTGTATTCAGATGCATCTGATATAAGTCTTTTAAAAAAAACAAAAAACTTTTATCTTTACATTTAATTTATATCTGTACATTGTCTATGCCAGGCAACTAGACAGGAATGTAATCTCTTTTTAAGATAAACAATTCATACTTAGAATGTGACTTTGTAAATAAGTCTAAGTCTGATTTAAGTCAAAGACAGAACTTTGCCAAAACACCTTAGCACAGACACTTTTTTTTAATTGAAAGAAAGATATGATTCAAGAGTTTAACATTTATTGTTGTAAGGATGGGGTAAAGCTTTCCAATCTTGTCTTCAAGCACGAGAGAAACATTTTGGGTAATCTGCACCTTTACCCCACCCTGAGTTCACAGATCATTCCAGTCTGAACCCTCTCCTGGTTCCAGCTCATGCCATGAAGCAACATTGCCTCGCCCCTCCTGATCTGAAATCTACCCTAATATGCTTTTGTTGCTTGGACCTTCTATTTTACCAGCTAATTAGACACTTCAGGCTAGAATATGCCCAAGCACAATGTCTGTTTTATTGTAGATATTCCACATCTATTAGCATTTTGTAGTGGTTCTCTGTGCCAGAAACACGGAGGAGAATGTTTGGAGGTCCAGATGCGACCGATCGACAGGCGTCTTAAAGTGTTCTAATGAACACCACAAAAAAACGGACGATAATCCGTAGTGGAAATGGAGAATAATGAGAACACTAATAACCTCACGAAAAAGGTGAGGAACTCGATATGCGAGCAACACAACCGAAATAAGCAGACACGCTTATCGAACTCCGTATATGGAGCGAACGAACAAAGGAAATAAAAACTATAATATCCCTTTAACTGGGACAGAGCAGTTGGAACGAGAACAAAGGAAATAAGCGGACACGCTTATCTAACTCCGTTTGTGGAGCGAACGAACAAAGAAAATAAAAACTATAATATCCCTTTAACTGGGACAGAGCAGTTAGAGCGCTCGTAAAAGAACAAAGGAAATAAGCGGACACGCTTATCTAACAACGTTAGTGGAGCGAACGAACAAAGAAAATAAAAACTATAATATCCCTTTAACTGGAACAGAGCAGTTAGAGCGCTCGTAAAAGAACAAAGGAAATAAGCGGACACGCTTATCTAACAACGTTAGTGGAGCGAACGAACAAAGAAAATAAAACTATTAAGATCCCCTTTAACTGGGACCAAAGCAGTTAAAGCGCTCGCAGATAAGTGGTAAACCAAAGGAAATAAGCAGACACACTTATCTACTCCCGTTTGAGGAGCGAAACGAAAGGAAACCGTTTCGTGTAAAACGAAAGACACAAGAAAACCTCTGCTCTGAAATGAGCGAAAATAAACTAGCTTTCTTTCTAAACGCTTTCTATATAAACGCTTTCTTTCTAAACCCTTTCGTTTTTAAACTATCTTACTAACTAATCCTATACCTTCTTTTACCGGCTCGAATGTTAAGTGGAATAACATGGAAGCAACGAGAGAGGCAGGAAGCGGAGTATAAATAGTCAACGGAAATTAATCACAGGTGAACTTACTAATGACGAGGCGAAAGCAAAACCCCGTCGCAGAACAAAGGAAAATCCGATAGATTACCGGTAACGACAAAAAAGAATAACGAGAACGTGGAGATAAGGGAAGGAAGGCAAGATCCATGACAGGACCCCCCCTCTAAGGAACAGCACCAGACGTTTCCACGACCTTATTTCTGCGGAAGTCGGTGATTAACTGAGGATCCAGGATGTTTCTCCTAGGAACCCAACAACGTTCCTCCGGGCCGTAGCCCTCCCAGTCCACAAAGAACTGCCACCCTCTGCCCACACGTCTCTCGGCCATAATGCGGCGAACAGTATAAGCCGAGCCCCCTTCTAAGAGTCGGGGAGGCGAAGGTTGTCTTTCCACCGGCGCGAACGGGCTGATGAGTACCGGTTTCAGACGGGAGACGTGAACCGTAGGGTGGATGCGCCTGGAGCGCGGCCATCTAGCCGAGGGAGGAAGGTGAGAGACCTTGACGCATGCGCAAACCGGACAAGCCGTGACAAACGAGCGTACGTCCCTCTCCAGACTAGGCCACCAGAAACGTCGGGACAAAAAGTCCCTAGTACGCTGAACACTGGGGTGACTGGTAAGTTGGGAGGTGTGGGCCCACTGGAGAACCCTAGACCTAAGATGAGGAGGCACGAAAAGACAGTGGGCTGGTGCCCCACCTGAGCCTGGGTCAGAGCGCAAGGCTCTCTGCACTGCTGTCTCAACCTCCCATATAACCGGGGCAACTATGACATCAGTAGTACTGATAGGTTCGGAAGAGTCCTGAACCCCTCCTCCCGACGGCAACAGACTGGCGGAAGAACAGTGAAATTTACACTGGGAACCCCACTGATGGATAACAGGACCGGCCCCCCCCCAATTAATATGAGGATTATGGTGGGCAAGCCAAGAATGACCCAAGATCAGCGGATAAGCTGGGGACTCAATCACAAAAAACTGAATCTCCTCCGTATGATCCTGATACGGAACGCTCATGCGTATGGTGGAGGTAATGCGGGAAATGGTGCCTGTGCCTACCGGGCGGCCGTCCAGAGCCATAACAAGGCGAGGATGAGGAAGAGGGTGGGTGGGAATTTTGTGGGACTTGGCCCAATCGGCATCGATAAGGCACTCAACTGCCCCGGAGTCAATAAAAGCGTTGCAATGGAACTGGCAATCGTTCCAGCGTAACTTGACTGGCAAGAGGGTCCGAGGGTACTTGAACTGCAGTCCCCCTAGGCAACTTGGTTCCTCTAGCAAGGCCCCTTTTTTACCTGACAACTTGGGACACTGGTCCTTTAAGTGACCCCGCCCCTTACAGTACCTACACCACAAGTCACGGGACATAGCTTCCCTTGTTACGCGCATGGAGGACCCATCGACCTGCATGGGCTCCTCCTGCTCAATAGGTGATAGTGAAGGGGTTTGAGACACTGCTGGCGTGGCGGAAGAAAGGTCATTAGCTGGGCGATACCTAAAACCTTTAGAACCCCTCTCTTTCTCTCTCTCTCTAAAACGGTTGTCTAACCGAATGGCGGTGGACACAAGGGCACCGAACGTAGCGGGTGGTTCGAGACCCGCGAGAGCGTCTTTTACGGGTTCCGACAGGGCGTTTGTAAACAGTGCCCTAAGAGGCTCATCGGCCCATCCTGTCACCCCTGCAAGAGCACGAAAAGCAATAGCAAAAGCGGCCACGGTGTCAGAGCCCTGACGAAGACGGGTCAACCGCATGGCGGCCTCATTGCCAAAAACGTCCTGATCAAAAACTGACACCATCTCCGCCATAAGCCCATCTGTGTTCTCCATGATAGGCGAATTAGCCCTGATAAGTGGGTCAGCCCATGCAAGAGCATTCCCGGTTAGGAGTGAGAGAATGAATGCTACCCGGGACTCTTGCGCATAGAAGCGGGAGGGCTGAATTTAAAAAAAAATTAGGCACTGAGTTAAAAACCCCTGACACTTTCCCGACTCCCCGCTATACCGCAGCGGGAGCTGAAGTTTAGGCTCTCTAGCGTCAGGTGGAGGTGGGGGAGGAATGGGATGTGTGGGTGCTTGTGCAACTGAGGGTGGGTCGGTTCTGAGAGAGAGAGTTCGGAGACTCTCCGCTAGATCCTGCAGAGCGACCGCCTGAAGGCGTATCTGCTCGTGCAGAGTCTGTTGAGAGACTAGAAGAGCTCGAATACTCTCTCCCTGAGAGGCAAGGGCTGCCTCCTGAGTTATTAAGACCCTATGAACAATGGGATCTATCGCTGGCCCCTCCCCTATGGCTTCCATGTTCTGTAGTGGTTCTCTGTGCCAGAAACACGGAGGAGAATGTTTGGAGGTCCAGATGCGACCGATCGACAGGCGTCTTAAAGTGTTCTAATGAACACCACAAAAAAACGGACGATAATCCGTAGTGGAAAGGGAGAATAATGAGAACACTAATAACCTCACGAAAAAGGTGAGGAACTCGATATGCGAGCAACACAACCGAAATAAGCAGACACGCTTATCGAACTCCGTATATGGAGCGAACGAACAAAGGAAATAAAAACTATAATATCCCTTTAACTGGGACAGAGCAGTTGGAACGAGAACAAAGGAAATAAGCGGACACGCTTATCTAACTCCGTTTGTGGAGCGAACGAACAAAGAAAATAAAAACTATAATATCCCTTTAACTGGGACAGAGCAGTTAGAGCGCTCGTAAAAGAACAAAGGAAATAAGCGGACACGCTTATCTAACAACGTTAGTGGAGCGAACGAACAAAGAAAATAAAAACTATAATATCCCTTTAACTGGAACAGAGCAGTTAGAGCGCTCGTAAAAGAACAAAGGAAATAAGCGGACACGCTTATCTAACAACGTTAGTGGAGCGAACGAACAAAGAAAATAAAACTATTAAGATCCCCTTTAACTGGGACCAAAGCAGTTAAAGCGCTCGCAGATAAGTGGTAAACCAAAGGAAATAAGCAGACACGCTTATCTACTCCCGTTTGAGGAGCGAAACGAAAGGAAACCGTTTCGTGTAAAACGAAAGACACAAGAAAACCTCTGCTCTGAAATGAGCGAAAAGAAACTAGCTTTCTTTCTAAACGCTTTCTATATAAACGCTTTCTTTCTAAACCCTTTCGTTTTTAAACTATCTTACTAACTAATCCTATACCTTCTTTTACCGGCTCGAATGTTAAGTGGAATAACATGGAAGCAACGAGAGAGGCAGGAAGCGGAGTATAAATAGTCAACGGAAATTAATCACAGGTGAACTTACTAATGACGAGGCGAAAGCAAAACCCCGTCGCAGAACAAAGGAAAATCCGATAGATTACCGGTAACGACAAAAAAGAATAACGAGAACGTGGAGATAAGGGAAGGAAGGCAAGATCCATGACACATTTAGCTTATTTTTAACTATTGACACTTCGCCGGCCACGGAGAATGGGCTTCCCCTCTATATTTGCGTTCCTCCAGAGATTTCTTCACAACAGCGATTCTTTCCCCCACAACTGTTTGGGTGTTTATCATCCCACTGGGGAGTATTTTTACTTTACCTGCTTGAATTTTGGGGTGTCAAGTTTGTTTTTGCCAAGTTATTCCTATTTCCCATTATTCTGAAAGGAGTCCTTGTGCCAGTGTCTCCCTAAAAAACCCTATTCAAATACAATTGATTTGAGTTTAAATGACTTCATTATACAGGTATTTAAGGTTTCTAAGTATTAACACTGATTGTTTTCAGTTTAGCAAATCTTTATTATCCACAGGAGACAATTTGCGTTCAAGATTAGATATTCATCTTCATACGTAACCACAATATTGTTCACAGTCAAACTGTGTCCTCACAACTGTATCCATTAGAAGTATACTCATGTTTGTAAACAAGGAGTTGTGGATGCTATAATAGTCATATGTTCTCCTGCACATCAAGAACACTGCAAATTAAGTCCTGGGTTCATGTTCACTGAATGCACTGCAGGACTGCTGCCAACTGTAGATCATTAATTCATTTCTATGCATTGTGCTGTGTTTATTTTACAGTACTGGCTTGTACCCACAAGAGTCAGACCCATCCTCCTGGGAAACCCTTCTGGGGGGATTCTGCCTGTACAGAGCTCTGCGAGTGTGACCCTTCCACAGATTTAGTCAGCTGCCAGAAATCTCAATGCAAAGCTGGAGAGAAGTGTAAAGTAATCTGCAATGTGAGAACATGCGTTGCAAGTGCCGCACTGTCCGAAAGTATGTATACGTTCATTACTCAAATATGTAAAAATTTAGTTCTTACATTACTTTAAATACGATTGATTTAGTAATACCATTTTGTGGATAGTTTATTATGAACTGTAACCAAAGCTTTGCTATTTGTTACTTTTGTGTTTCAGTAAAATATCTCTACACATACATGACAGTCTTCATGTTGAACGTAAATGCAAAACAAATTAGCAAAAACCAGCTCTACATCACCTCCTATCTGTCAGATACAAACGTGCTTGTCACTGTCAACAAGACTCCGTTCAAACAAGAGCTGTCCATGCAGGGTGGAGAGTCTGTCACAGTGGAGGTACCTTCTGACACTGAATTAAGAGGCACAGGTAGATATTCGAAAACGGTCATGATACGTTCCAGCAAGTTCATCACTATCGTGTCCTCTAATTATGAGAAGAATTCAGTTGACACCTCACTGGTGTACCCAGTTACTATGTTGGGCCAGGAGTATTATGTCTTCACTCCATTAAACACGGGGTACCCAAAAGAGTTAGCTGTTTTTGCATTGCAAGATTCTACTTCAGTGACTGTGGAGTTGAGGTGCGCTGTCACCTTTGAAGGTAGATCTTATAGGCCAAATGAAAAACTTACTGCCCACATTCGTACATCTGAAGTTCTCTATCTGGAGTCAGATCAAGACTGCACTGGGTCAAGAGTAGTGTCAGACAAGCCTGTAGGCGTCATCTCAGGCCATGCTTGTGCTTGGAAGAACTCCAAATGCCAGCATGTCTTCGAACAGCTGTTACCTGTAGAGCGATGGGCTTCACACTTTTTTGTCCTACCTCTAGAGTATCAGGTCTTGAAGGACTCTGTGTATGTCTTTGCTTCTGCAGCCACCCGTGTGACTGGTCAGTTTGGTGAAAAACCTCCTTTTGCCGTTGATCTTAGAGCTGGTCAGTGGAGAGAGATTCTAATGGATGGGAGTCTTCCATTAGTTATGTCTTCTCCCCAGCCCATTCAAGTCATTTACTACTGCACTGGTGGAAAATTTAGTGATAACACTCTATTTGATCCTTTTATCATGAATATTGTACCGACTGTTTCGTTCTGCGAAACCCACACCTTAGAGGGTATGGAAGACTTTAGTAACTACGCCCTTATCGTTGCCAAGGATATTAAAAAAGTGCAGTTTGATGAAAAGCATCCATCCTTCAAGTGGAAGCCAATTCCCAGGATGGGGTACTTTTGGACTTTTTACGTCTATGGGAAAGGAAGAAGTCACCACACAGTGAAGAGTCCCGGTGCCCCCATTGGAGTTTATAGTGTCGGCACAAAGGACAGGAACAGCTACGGAGCTCCTGCAGCCTGTGGCCGTGAGTAGAAAAGAAGACGTTCTCAGGAGATAATGTACAACTTTATTCTCTTTCACCTGTGAAAGACGACCGGAGAAAGGATGTTCATTTCTCTGATTGTGCGTTTTCTTTTTCAGTCCTGACCTGCACCTATAATGGTCAATACTATCTCCCTGGAAAGCCATTCTGGGAGGACTCTGCCTGCACAAAGCTCTGTGAATGTAACCCTTCCACAGGTGTTGTCAGCTGCCAGAAATCTCAATGCAAAGCTGAAGAAGAGTGTAAAGTTGTAGAGTGCTCGAGTGAATGTGTACCAAAAGGTAACTTATAGTCATTAAAAGAAATATTGCTGACAAAAACTCTGAAGACAAATTTTACACTTCATCCAGTCTCAGAAATGTTCTTTTGATTCAGATGTATTTGTATTCAGATGCACGTGATATACGAACCCCATTTCCAAAAAAGTTGGGACAGTATGTAAAATTCACATAAAAGTAGAAAGCAGTGATTTGTATATATTCTTTCCATATATTTAATTGAGAACAGTACAAAGAAAAGATATTTAATGTTTTATCTTATCAACTTTATTGATTTTTGTAAATATACGTGAATTCCGAATTGGATGCCTGCAACACGTTCCAAAAACATTGGGACGGGCAAAAAAAGACTGGTAAGTTAAAAAAACACCTGTTTGGAGCATTCCACAGGTAAACAGGTGATGCGATCATGACTGGGTATAAAAGGATATCAAAAGACTTGAGATTTTATTTTTAGGTACTCTCCAGGTACTATATTCAAGTACCTTCCAACTTTCCTTTGCCCATGCCCCGTATCTCGAGAGTTGCTATCACCCAGACTCTCCCACCGCTGCTGTCCGGCTTCTTCTCCATTGCCGCTTGCCCCCCCACCACTCCCTGCAGCCGCCATCACCGCTGGGGTCAGTCACTCCACCATCCCTGCCTCCCGCTGGACTGTCATCTAGCTGCGGCAAATTCTATTCACAAGAACATTAGCTGATTGATCATGTTGGTCATTAAAACCTAGACCCTCAACCAGAGGAGGATGGGTTCCCCTTTCGAGTCTGGTTCCTCCAAAGGTTTCTTCCTATGCAGACCAGAAAGTTTTTTCTTGCCACTGTTGCCTTTGGCTTGCTCTTGTGGGGGTTTAGGCCAGGGTTTTCTGTGAAGCGTATTGTGACAATTGGTTGTGAAATGCACTATATAAATAAATATTGATTTCATTTGATTTTAAAAGCGATACTATAAAAAAAATGTTGATATCTTATTTTCAGGTACTCTTATAAGTGATACTATAACCTCTCTGCATTTGAATGGATCTTTTTGGGAATTGGGGGGTGGGACTAGATTAAGCTGTAAATTACACTGGAATAGTATGGAATCCATGGTTGGCTAAATGGCTGTAAGTCATCAATGGTCTGAGGTATCGAACGAGCCTCAAACCATCACTCTACTACGAGATATGCAGTAGATATGGATGGATCACTTTAAGGGTTGTTTCTCCTGACAAATTTTCCTATTGAACTCTATTGAAAAATAAGTCAGGAGAAACAGCTTTTCAATTGATCCATCCATATCTACTGCATATCTGGCAGCAGAGTTATGGTTTGAGGCTCACTTGATACCGCAGACCCTTGATGATTTAGAGCCATTTAGCCAACCATGTGTTCCATGCTATTCCCGTGTAATTTACAGCCTAATCTAGTCTCCCCCCCCAATTCCCATAGAGATCCATTCAAATGCAGAGGTTATAGGATCACTTATGAGTACCTGAAAATCAACATTTTTGTTCTTTTGATATTTTTTTATACCCAGTCATGATAGTGTCACCTTTTTACCTGTGGAATGTTCCAAACAGGTGTTGTTTTTTAGTTTTTTTTGCCCCTGTCCCAACTTTGTTGGAATGTGTCGCAGGCATCAAATTCAGAATTAGCGTATATTTACAAAAATCAATAAAGTTGATCAGGTGAAACATTTAAGATCTTGTCAAGATTAACTTCAACTTTCCATATAGGCTAACAAAACAATAAATACATTTATATTTTATGAACTAAACTAATGTGGTATCAAAAAAAAATGCAATGTCCATTTTTTCACAATATATAAACCGGAGCGACCTGGAACTTGCGGAGTGGTAACGTTCTTATAGTCATCATCACTCTAATTAAATTACGTTCGCTTCCCCTCCTCGCTCACTCCCGCTCACATACTCTGACAGACACACATTTAAGAATCAGATGCTCTCTGTCGCCCCGGTATGCAGGCCAACCTGCATGCTCCAGAACAATATCCGCCGTGCCTTGTCAACTGTTCCCCACTGGCAGCGTACCGGCGTCTGGGCTGAGCTAGGCTTGCCTAGTCTTGTTTTGAAATGACCACTGATTGTTTTCAGATTATTTCAGTTCAATTCAATTGATCTTTATTGTCCACAAGAGGCACCTTCGGTGCGGCATGATAAACTAAATATATTTGACAACCAAAGACGACTGGAGAAAGGAAGTTAATTCCTTTGATTGTCCTTTTTTCTTTTTCAGTCCAGACCTGCATCCACAATGGTCAATACCATCCTCCTGGAAAGCCATTCTGGGAGGACTCTGCCTGCACAAAGCTCTGTGAATGTGACCCGTCCACAGGTGTTGTCAGCTGCCAGAAATCTCAGTGCAAAGTTGGCGAGGAGTGTAAAGTTGTTGAGGGTGTGAGCGAATGCGTGGTAAAAATCCTTCCTGCACCTGTGCATCCACCGACAGGTAATTTATAATATTCTGAATATATATTCCTATGACAAAAACTTTCATGACAAATCTGAAACTTTATGAAATGGTCAGTCCCATCCTCCTGGGAAACCCTTCTGGGAGGATTCTCACTGCACAGAGCTTTGCAACTGCAACCCATCAACAGGTTTAGTCAGCTGCTTGAAATCTCAATGCAAAGCTGGAGAGGAGTGCAGACTAGTTGGTGATGTGAGAACATGCGTTGCTAAAGTTGCACAACCTCAAAGTATGTAAAAATGAAATTAATGAATTAAACTGTTTTCATGCAAAAATCTATTTATTGCCTTACTTTAAAAACACGGGTGCTTTATTTATTACACTAATTTGGATACAGTTAATCATGAACTGTCACACAATCATTGTTGTTTTATACTTTTCTTTCAGCAAAATACCACTATACGTACATTACAGTCTACATATTCAATGCGAATCAAGAGGATAAAGGGAAAAAACTGCTGTATATCACCTCCTATCTATCAGATACAAATGTGCTTGTCACTGTCAACAAGTCTCCATTTAAGAAAGAGTTGGCCATGCAGGGTGGAGAGTCTGTAACAGTGAAGTTACCTTCTGACACTGAATTGAAAGGCACAGGCAAATATTCCAAAACGGTCATGATACGTTCCAGCAAGTACATCACTATCGGTTCCTCCAATCAGAAGAAGAATTCAGTTGACACCTCACTGGTGTACTCAATCACGAAATTGGGCCAAGAATATTATGTCTTCATTCCATTAGCCTGGGGGTACCCAAAAGAGGTAGCTGTTTTTGGCTTGCAAGATTCAACTTCTGTGACTGTGGAGTTGAAGTGTGCTATCACCTTTGAAGGTAAACAATATGAGCCAAATGAAAAGATTACTGCCCGAATTAGTACATCTGAGGTTCTCTACCTGAAGTCCAATCAAGACTGCACTGGGACAAGAGTGGTGTCAGACAAGCCTGTAGGTGTCATCTCAGGAATTGACTGTGCTTCGAAGAACTCCAAATGCCAGCACACCTTCGAACAGTTATTACCTGTAGAGCAATGGGGTACATCCTTCATTGTCCCATCTGTAGAGTATCAGGTCTCTGTGTATATCTTTGCTTCTTCACCCACTCATGTCACTTACCAGATTGGTTCCAAATCTGAGGACATTAATCTCAGTGCTGGTCAGTGGAAAGAGATTTCAATGGATAGCAGTGCACCATTAGTTATCTCTTCCACCCAGCCTGTTCAAGTCCTCTACTATTGCAATGGTGGAAAATTTAGTGATGGCTCTTCATTTGACCCCTTTATCATGGATATTGAACCCACGGAGGAGTTCTATTCATCCTATACCTTAGAGGGTATGGAGGACTTTAGTAACCAAGCCTTTATCATTGCTAAGACCAAGGATATTAAAGAAGTGCAATTTGATGGCAAGCATCCATCCTTCAAGTGGCAGCAGGTTCATGGGACAGAATACTCTTGGACTCAATACATCTATAAAAAAGGAAGAGGTCACCACATTCTGATGCATCCCAGTGCTCCCATCGGAGTCTACAGTATGGGCAGTATCGTATATCCCACTTTTTCAGTCCTGACCTGCTCCCACAATGGCCAGTACCGCCCTCCAGGAAAGCCATTCTGGGAGGACTCTGCCTGCACAAAGCTCTGCGAGTGTGACCCTTCCACAGGTTTTGTCAACTGTAAGGAGTCTAGTTGCAGAGCTGGTGAGGAGTGTAAAATCGTGGGCGGCATGAGCGAATGTGTTGCAACAACCAGTCCTGCACATGAGACTTTACTCCAAGGTACCATTTCATAAATACATTTGCCAATAGATATCCTTTGAAGAACCAATGTCTTATTTAAAGTGAACATGATTGCTTTGCACTCTTTTCACAGGCGATGTGTGTCCAGAAAACAACCCTAACTGCGACTGTCTTTATCAGAAGAAACCGATGAAGGTCAGCCTGCCTCCTCTGCCTGTCTTACATGACCTATTTCACAGGATACTCTACACACACACACACACACACACACATCAGTTTGTACGCATATGGTTTGCTCATAAATGTTTTTTGTGTACCATTTTGGCATTAAAGTTATGGAAATAAATGAATTGAACCGCAATGACAACAGCTATCGCTGGCTGCGGTCCAATCCGTTAAATGTTCTGCCCTCCTGCATTTCCACTCGCCACTTCCACTTGGAGGTTATCCTTTAGAAACAGGAAGCTTTGCATTGCCCTACTTGAATGCGGTCCAATCCATTAGAAATGCAAGTGAAGTACATTAAATTAGTCCCTCGACTCTGGAGTTGGCTCGAGTGAACAAGTCCGCAAGACTGCAGACTTTGGGCAGTGAAATTCTGCAGAATGCTTTACTAAAATCCCAAACTTCCTCTTTCTGAAGTTTCAATTTAAAGGGTAGTTCCACCGAATAATAATGTTTGATTTGTAGAAAAATAGCTCTCCTCCTGATTAAATTGAGCTCTCAGCCAACTTTCTACCTGTAGTGAGAGCAGAGATATAGCCCCAAACTACTGCGTATGTACCAGGTACCTGCTTTACTGTGAACTACAATAGCCAAGAGTGCTTATAGTTTACGGGCGATGTCAGACAACAGGTTGCCACGCCCACTGAATAACCTTACTGGAGCAGAAACCGAGGGGCTGGGCTGGGCATTTTACATACTCCGGATTGGACCGCAGCCACTGCTCCTGCACACTGACTGCCTCACAAGAAACTTGTGTTTGTGCTCTTTCACCATTTTGAGCAGCGTGGTGAGGCCTGGATGTCGGCTGACTGCTCTGAGAAGTGTGTCTGTCTCACTGGCGGCTGGGTGCAGTGTGAGATACCTGGGTGCCCCCCAGGGGGAAGCTGTGTGGAGAAGGGTGGGGTGTGGCTGTGCTCCACACCTGAGCCCAGCTGCTACCTTCTCCCTTCCGGGGGGTTCAAGAGCTTTGACGGTTTGGAAGATTGGGTGTGGACGGAAGGGACTTATTCTCTGGCCGTGCCAGCCCCAAGCACCCAGGACGCATTCAGGATCACTGCCCACCTAAACCCTTTCAGTGATACGTTAGAGCCTACAGTGATATTCCCCTCCCTGTCTGGCGATGACGTAAAGGTCGAGGTGAAGAAAGACTTCACCACAGTGGTGAGCAATGTAGTACTCTTAATTTACTATTTTGTTATTTTTTAGAATTTCAAAAATGTGTCACGTGTTATTTTTTTATTTAGCTTTCTAATTAAGTAATGTTACATGTGAGTTCAGGTACAAAATATTTGGCTAAGGGGTAAGAATTGGGCCCCCCGAATAACATCCATTTGTAGTCCTATTCAGCTGTAAAAAATACAATGGAGCTATTATGGGCTATTCTGACTGTGCAAAATATCCCAAACTGTAATGCAATTTTACTAAATTTAAGACAGCTTACTTAACTTGCATAGATTTCAGTGTCTTCTTTATTTGACCACCACCATTAACTCTTGTACTTTAGAACAAATGGTTCAGTCATTCATTAAGTACGTGTATAAGGACACTTCCACATGTGTATGACGGTGTTAAACTTTTTTGGCCAGGTGAATGGAAAAGCGGTGTCCCTGCCTTTCCGTATGAACAATGGCCTCGAAATTGTTGGGTCAGAGAATGCTGTGGTGGTCCAGCACACCTCAGGGCTGAACTTGCGCTACTGCTGCCATGGGAAAGTCACCCTGACCCTCACCGCAGCCTTCAGGGGCAAGATGACCGGCCTGTGTGGTAACTTCAATGGCCGAGCCGACGATGACCTACAGCTGCGTGATGGCTCCGTTGCAGACAGCATCGAGGATTTCTACGAAGACTGGACGATTTGAGACACTTTCGAACGGGTGGGTTTGATGTCTTTTCCAGCTCTTGTAATTCACCGTACAATGGCAGCACATTGTATTCTAATAGACAAATCAATGTATAAGCCGTAACTGTTACATGATTACGTGGCAATATTCTTTCAGGACTTTAATTGTGCACCAGATCTAGGATAAGCTATTGAAGGGCATCTTGATCTTACTCTTCTTCCATTTTAGATGGAGGTCTAAAAAATCAGGAGTCAGGAGATTTGCTGAAATGGAAACCATATATCTGCTTTACCCTTGGTGGCGATGGAGTGAAAGCTGCATGGGAAATGGTGTTTTTTGTGTCATTTAGAATACTTTTTATTCGCATTCAGAGCATGCAAATGTTTCAGCTTTAGCCTTCATCAGCATGGGGCATAACACCAGAATTGGCAGGTTCACCATTGGCGCCCCGTTCTCTTCACAGATGAGAGCAGGTTCACACTGAGCACATGTGACAGACGTGAAAGAGTCTGGAGACGCCATGGCGAATGTTATGCTGCCTGCAACATCATCCAGCATGATCGGTTTGGTTTAATGTACTTAGTGTTATACTCTGATGATTAAGTGTTCCCTTAATTTTTTTGAGCAGTGTATTAATAAAATATGTTTCAATGTTTGTTGGAGTATTTTTGACTATGTTCCCATTTCTATGGTTTGTGTTGTAATGCCTAATCTGGAAATACCTAAACATGTCACATGGTGGTAATAGAAATGTCTCTTGGAGATAGGAAAATGGCTGCAAAATATTATCATAAAATAATTAGTCAATAATCTTTAGACCTCTGTCTGCCCACCTCTTAAAGGCATTATCAGTTGTTGAGGGGAGAAATTCTAGATTTCCAGAAAATTTGCATGGCCTGGTACAATTGTGTTATTTTGTGGGTGAGTGTGATCCCTAGATATCTAAATCCCTGCCCAGGCCGGTGAAAGGACACTATGCTGTCAAGTTAGCTAGGCCAGGTCCCAGAAATCAGCATTGCCTCTGATTCAGTGGGATTTGTTTTATATCTAGATACTAGGCCATATTCATCCAGATTTTGTAAGAGGGCCAGGATAGAGGAGATGGGATTTTCAATAAATAATATTATGTCATCTGCATATAAACCAATCTTATGTTGATTCCCGCCCTCATCTTTAATTCCCTGTATACGGGGGTTACTCCTGAGTAGTTCTGCAAGGGGTTCAATGCTAAGAGCAAATTTCTAGAAGAAATTTTAATGACCCCCCCTCATTACAGTTTTAGCTCCCTCCCATAAAATAGATGGAGTAACAGCCAAATTATCATTTATATCAATATATTTCTTTAGGCTGTCACATAATTCCTGTTTGATCAGGAAATCATCTAATATTGAGACATTAAATCTCCAATATCTGAATTGTCTATCCTGACCTAGGTTAATTTTCATTGTGATGGGGCTATGGTCCGACAGTGTAATTGATTCTACCTTGCATTCCGTTACTCTATGTATGTCAAGCTTAGATACACAGAACATATCTATTCTAGAGTAACTCCTGAACTTGAGACATATAAAGTCAAGCCGGAAAGTCTGCACACCCATTTCACCTTCTCCACATTTTATTACGTTACAGACTTATACTACAATAGATTTAGTTCATTTTTTGCCTCAAACATCGACACACAATAGCTAATAATGACGAAGTGAAAACAGGTTTTTAGAAAAAATGCAATTTTATTTTACTGACAAAAATAGGTTATTTAGGTGTTACATATCTGTACACACCCTTAGCCTAACTTGGTTGCTGCACCTTTGGCAGCGATTACAGCTTCAAGGCATCTTGGGAAAGATGCTACGAGCTTGGCACACTTGTTTCTGGACATTTTTGCCCATTCCTCTTGGCATATCCTTGCAAGCTCCGTCAGGTTGGATGGGGAACGTCGGTACACAGCCATTTTCAGCTCTTTCCACAGATGTTCAATTGGATTCAGGTCTGGGCTCTGGCTGAGCCACTCAAGGACATGCACAGACTTTCTCCGAAGAGACTCCTTTATTCTCTTGGCTGTGTGCTTCTGGTCGTTGTCATGTTGGAAGGTAAACCTTCGCCCCAGTCTGAGGTCCAGAGCGCTCTGGAGCAGGTTTTCTTCAAGGTTCTCATGTACTTAGCTGCATTCATCTTTCCCTCTCTCAGGACTAGTCGCCCCGTTCCCGCTGCTGAAAAACATCCCCACATCATGATGCTGCAACCGCCATGCTTCACTGCAGGGATGGTATTAGCCAGGTGATGAGTGGTGCCTGGTTTCCTCCAGATGTGACGCTTGGTATTGAGGCTAAAAAGTTCAATTTTGGTTTCATCAGACCAGAGAATTTTGATTCTCATGGTTTGAGAGTCCTCTAGGTGCCTTTTGGCAAACTCTAAGCGGGCTGTGATGTGCCTTTTACTAAGGACGGGCTTCCGTCTGGCCACTCTACCATAAAGGCCTGATTGGTGGAGTGCTGCCTGGATGGGTGATCTTCTGAAAGGTTCTCCCATCTCCACAAGGATACGCTGGAGCTCTGTCAGAGTGACCCTCGGGTTCCTGCTCACCTCCCTGGCTAAGGCCCGTCTTCCCTGATTGCTCAGTTTGGCTGGGCGGCCAGGTCTAGGAAGATTCTTGATGGTTCCAAACTTCTTCCATTTACGAATGATGGTGGCCACTGTGCTCTTTGGGACCTGTAAAGCTGCAGAGATTTTTCCATACCCTTCTCCAGATCTATGCCTTGACACAATCCTGTTTCTGAGGTCTGCAGATAATTCATTTGACCCCATGGCTTGGTGCTCTGACATGCACTGTCAACTGTGGGACCTTATATAGGCAGGTGTTAGCAATCCCCAATCATGTCCAATCAATTGAATTTATCACAATTAATTTGTAGAAACATCTCAAGCAGTATCAGTGGAAACAAAATGCACCTCAGCTTACTTTTGGGTGTCATATCAAAGGGTGTGCACACTTGTGTACATATAATATTTAACATTTTGATTTTTAATAAATTAGCACAAATGTCTAAAAACCTGTTTTCACTTTGTCATTATGGGCTATTTTGTGTAGAACTTTGAGACAAAAATGAACTCAATCTATTGTAGAATATGTCTGTAATGTAATAAAATGTGGAGAAAGTGAAAGGGGTGTGCAGACTTTCCGGCTTGACTGTATGTATAGCCTTTGTCTCTGGGATGGAGATGTCGCCACACATCTACAAAACCCAGTCTATCTATCATCCCCAGGGCAGTGGAAGTCTGCCTTCCTCGTCGTTAATTACTTTTTCACTGTTGAAGAAAACAGACCTTCCGAATAAAATAGCAACCCCCCTCTTCCTCCCACTCATTGCGATGCACTGTACACCTGTTCCACCCATTCCCTCCTCAACTTGAAATGCTCTGCTTCTGACATATGGGTCTCTTGTAACATCGCAACTGAACATTGTAAAGCCTTAAGCTGAGAGAGTACTTTTTCCCTCTTAATCGGGTTTCCCAATCCCTTTATGTTGTAACTAACTACACTTATACTATCCATGTGTCCTTAATCCTTGCTATCATTGCAGTGCCTTCTAATCAATGAGTAAATGTCAAATGCAAGGTCACATGTTGTAATCAGCTGTCAAGGAATAAATATAAAAATGAACAGGAACTATATACATTTTCTTAGAAAAAAACAACACAAATGGAATGTATATTTCTGGCTTCTAAGGCCTCAACTGGTCTTCGGTGCAAGGCGGTGGCCAGTCCCCGTATAAAACTGGGCATAGAGTGTAAATGTAGAGTGGCGGTATCACAGTCACAGAGTGTAAATGTAGAGTGGCGGTATCGCAGTCACAGAGTGTAAATGCAGTAGACCCCATTTGTTGGGTAAACTGCCGCGGCCCAAGGGCTGAGTGTGAGTCACTCGTATCGATAATCAGTCACAGCCGCTGGTTCCACTAACCAAAACGACCAGATATTATGCTAGTACCGTTAGATTCCGGGCTCAGCAAAATTCTTACATAAACTCCAATATAATATATACTTAAGACAATTAGTCCATCTAGAAAATGTTGTTCTCAAATGTTCACCTCTGTCTAAATAACTTCAAATTACTTCAGCGTGTCCATATTCAGCCATTTCCAGGGAAGAAAAACCTGCAGTCTTCTTCAGACAGCGAGTTCACGTTCATACCGTGGCGGTTGTCAGGTCTCTCCCATCTGTGTCTGGTCAACTCTCTCTCCAGTTTGTCCGATTCATCGACTTGGATCTGAATGTTCAGTTTCTGAAGTACCGGTACGGCATCCGTCAGCATCTGGAATGTTTTTTCCTCGGAGCCCACCATGATCCTCAGCTAAGCCGGATACAGGCACTTCGCTTGGACATTCTTCTGCTTCAGTTGTTTGGTGACATATCTGATATGGACGCGTTTTCTCTGCAGCTCAGGTGAGTAGTCATTATCAAAGTAGATTTACCTGTCACCCATCCTCACTTGGCCCTGTGTCCAAGCCTGCCGTAGGATCTGTTCTTTCACGGTGTCGTCAGCAAATCCAACTACGATGGAACAAGGGGCGTCATTCTCTTTTGGTTTCGGAGTAAGTGCCCCATGGGCACGGTCAATTCCGATGTCGTCTTCCTTCAGTGGTAGTGATGGCAACACGGTTGACAATAACTTCTTAATGAAGCCCACCATATCCTTTCCCTCGCTTCCTTTGGGCATCTGATACAGGCACAGATTTTGTGTTCTCGCCCGGTTCTGGAGGTCCTCACACCGTTCCATGAGCTCTGCTTCTCGTTGCAGTAGAAACCTGATGGTTCTGCAACGGGTCGCAGTTGTCTCCTCCGTGGCACCTATACGATCCTCAGTGTCAACGACCGTCTTCTCGAGTTTTGTTACCTGTGCACTCAGATCTCCGACCGATGTTTCAAGTCTTGTAAAAGACTCGTTAGTTTTACCTTAGAATTTTTTTACATCCGTTGAATTTCCGCCCGTATTTCTTGGGTCGCTTTCTCTATTGATTGTAGGATCTCCACCATGCTTTTTTTAGCAGCTCCCCGCCTTTGCTAGCTGTGTAAAACTTAGCCGCGCTAGGCATGCCAACAGTAGTTGTTTTCGTAGATTTTCCCCCCTGTTTTTGGTCTTATTCTGATTTATAGTGGTTCCATCGACAGAGCACATGTTCACAGTGTAGTTAGGCGTTCATTTGCAGAGTTTTGATAAAGATATCGTCTGGTAGGGCAGTAAATCAGCGGAGCTCAGAACTCTAATTTTGTTAGCTGGGTAGTCGTTCTAATTTATTCTGAAGGGATTTTCACGATTTCTTCACAGTTTTTTTTCTGTTAATATATTTTCGTTTGATACCTGAAGGAAAACATGTTGGAAGCTGCGTTTGTGTTTAGCATCGTCTGCATGACATTACCAGGTAACAGTTTTATTTGGTGTATGACTGACTTGTTCCATTTCCTCAGACGTCCTTGCAAGTTATTTATAATATATATTGATTAGCTATTATGTGCCGGCATCAGCAAAATGTTCCTTAATTGTACTTTAGGCAGGCATTTCACGCAAACTAATCCTAATCATCACTGGCATTTCCACTTGTGTTCGCAGGGGTTTTGGGAAATATTTTGCAGGGGTTTTGTGGTTCCGCCTCAATGCTGATGGCAAAAGGAAATATGTTATTCACCACGACCAGAACCTGTTGAGCCCTACCTACACGGGCAGGACCCGGTACACAGGTAGCTACAAGATGTGAAATCTACAGATCACTAACATCAGGAGCATGGACAGCGAGCTATACCACTTTCGGTTTGAGACAGACCACTGGCAAGGCAAATTGACCTCAGACGCAGCGACCCTTTCTGTTACAGGTAAGCTCCTTTCACTGTGTAGTAAAGGCGTTTCGATGCTCAGTTGTGGCACTTGCATCATACCCTCTATCAAGGTACTTAAACTGAAGTGCTTCAGTGAATATCCAGCTCTACAGATTGTATGTAAAAAATGGAAGCAGTGTAAATTGTGCTGTGCTGGGTAAGAGTGTTTGTTAAATAGATCTGCATTCAGTATAAAATTGCTCAATATTATACTACCTTATATTTAACTGAACTGTTAATTAGAATTAATTTTGTATTATACCATATATGACAATATAGCATATTAATATATGTGCATTTGATTAGTTCTTTAGCTGACTTGAGCTTGAATTGAATGCAGTGGCGGCTGGTGATCTAAATATAGGTTGGGGCGCTAGCATTTCTAAAAAAAAACAAATACATCTGACTTTGACTTTAAACAGAAAAAACAAGCCACCTTGTGTCTCAGTTGCATAAGACAGTTTAATTGGCAACAGTGGAGGACAGTTTTTCAAGTAAGACATCACTGAACAGTGGAGGAGCCTCTGTTCATTCAAGTTAGGCAGGACTCATACATTCAGATTTAGACTTCAAACAGATCACACAGACCTCCTGGCAGCACCGGGTCCAAATCAAACACAACAGCACTGTCATGTTGCCTAGAGAGGTGCTAATTGCTGCCCCCCACACACAACTCCTTGCTGCACAATTCCTTTGTATTGCTAAACCGCTAAAAACCTCAGACTGAGAAGAGCCTACTTGACTGGTCATTCAAATGAGTCATCATACATTTTGAGACAAAGACATACAACACTAAAGGTGAATTGGCCCATTACAACACAACAACACACTAATGTTGCCTAAAACCACTACTTGAACATACATTTTTTGTCACCTCTTCGTTATGCTTTCTAATGCCAATTCTGTAGCCTTCATCAAGTTGTTCAGCAATGCTAAGCCTGCCAAAAAAGTTTAGCTTCATACTGTTGTCAAGATGGCTGCGGCTACTCATGCCGTTTGCACTTTTCAGCAAGATGTTTTAGGTCTCGTACCCCCGTCGTTGTCCACAATGGTTCGGTGCCAGCACTTTGAAATAGCAAACGGAAAGCAATATAACGCATTACTCACAGCACATCCAGCTAGCCAACTCCGTTTGTCATAACACGAGCGAGAGAAGCCCCGGCCCGACCGCGATCACTTGTTTGCTGTTGAATGTACAAATCTGGTCGCTCTGGTCCAAGTTCCTTTACTCTTTTCTTTTCTTCCAATGAACGCCTTGAGAAAGGTTCTTTTTGCAAAGAAATAACCGAATTTTCTTTGCTTTCTGTTCCACTTGAAGAAGCCATTTCGAATTATCTCTCTCGCTTGGTCTAGGTCTATTTGAATGAATGCGTAGCAGCCGACTGAACCTAGCCGTAGTACTTAGTGCGTAGTGATATCCTGCTAGATGCCGGCTGGGCGTGATAAACATGCCTTAAATCCAATCCACAGGCCTGCGCCCCGGGGGCTACTTTTTTGACCGCAAATCAGGCAGCAGAATCTGGAGGCTCGCCTGAAAATGAATGAGTGCTCTGATTCACCATAACGTTACCGGCGCCCCGCAGGCCCCTGAACATGCATATGTAATGTATTAAACTTTAGACAACGCAAGGCCAACATATAACATGTTTAAGCTACTAAAAAATTAAATAATAATAAAAAATAATAATTTTAAGCTACTAAAAAATTAAATAATAATAAAAAATAATAATAAAAAATAATAATTTTTTTAAAACTTTTTTAAAAATTTGTATGTGGGGGAGGGGGGGCGGCGCCCCAGCGCCCTCTATAGGCCGGCCGCCACTGATTGAATGGCAATATTGTTATTTGTTCGCTAAATGTTTTAAGGCATTCTCTGTATCTGTTACAGAGCTTCAGGTAGAAGTCCATCCAGCCAGAACTGAAAACAGGTTTGCATCTGGAGAGACTGTTTATCTGAGATGCATAGCAAAGGGATGTGCGGCCTTGGGGAAGACGTTTGCCCTCTACAGGAACGGAGTGAATTTAGGGCCAGCTAATAACTGGTTTACGATTAATAATTTTGACCAACAACACGCTGGCATATTCACCTGCAGTCCTATTTCCTCACAGAGGATACAGTCTCCGAGCATCACACTCGCTGTTGGCCGTAAGTAAAGTTCATCCAAATCCGTTGCATTTAATACATCATCACCATGCTCTTTGCAAACCATAGTTTATACAGTCAAGCCGGAAAATCTGCCCACCCCTTTCACCTTCTCCACGTTTTATTACATTACAGACATATTCTACAATAGACTGACTCAAGGGTCATTCCGTGTCAAATCAGATAAGGTTGTTGCAGCACCGTCTCAGATTTTGTTCAAACCTTGTCTATATCATGAATGGGTCCCAAAACCAAGGCCTGTAAAATATTTCTGTTCAAATTCTATGTTTTCATATTTTTTCAGCACTTGATATTATTTCATTTTTATAGCCTCAAAAACGCCTTATCTGGGAAGCCATGTTTGGGCACTAATATCTTGACAAGTATTCCATCCTACAAAGTTTGGTAAGGCTAGGAACAAGACAAACATGTTTTCTGTATGCAAAATTCATAAACGAGAGTAATGTTGAGGGTACTACAAACCCACAATTTTGCACCAATATGATATCAATCATTATTGTTACGGCTCTCTTGCTCCGCTGGCCATTAGTAGGCTGGTGGGTGGAGATGGAGAGCTGATTAATTATGAGACACGTCTGTTAAGTCTTTTTGCTCTATTTAACTCGCTGTCTCCTATTCCCTCTCTCTCTGATTCTCTCCACATATGTGTTTGTTTGGGTTTTTGCATTTTACAACACTCACTCAAGCATATGCATACACAACTGATAATTTACAGACTTCCTCGCCTCATGTTTTACTTCATTTTGTATGTGTTTTGGTTAATTTAAATAGATTTATATCTGCTCACTGAGTTCCCTTTGTGGTTTCCCTGTTTTTTCACGGCTCTACAAGCTGTTAAAGCCATATTAAAGCCATATTGTGTTCGTTGATCTGATTCTGCTCCAGTTATTTTGCATCCACATGCTTCTAGACACTAAACCGGTACTTTTGGCAGTTTCCTCTATTTTCACGGTGGCATCGTGTCGCGATGATATTGATGTACCTGATAATCATGTTTTGCGAGGCCGGTTGAAAAATTCAGAATCTCTGTAATTTGGAGGCTGTATTTGATCATTTGTCTGCGTTTTGGCGTGCTAATTTGATTACTTTAATGAGCATCGTTGTTTGTTTGCTGATATCCCTTCTTGCACTAGTGTAGTTGAACACGATATAGATGTTGGGAATGCAGAGCCCATCCGCCAGCATTTCTATCGCATTTCCGTTGATAAATGTAAACAGTTAGATTCTGAGATGAATTATATGCTTGATAATGACATTGCCAAATCTTTGTTTTCCAGTTGGGCTTCTCCATGTATTTTGGTGAATAAGCCAGATGGCATGTTTAGGTTCAGGAAGGTAAATGCTGTCACCAAGCCTGATTCTTACCCTTCCCTCTGCTTCTTAATTGCTTCCGTGAGTGTGTGTGTGTTTAGTTTTGGAGGAGTTTTTTTGGGGCCCGTGGTTTTAAGGTTTTTTAATAAAATTGAAAATGGCAGAAAGCCTTACCACACACACAAGCTCAAAATACCAGTGGCAGTATGGGTCAAAACCATCTTTTTCCTGTGGGGTTCTTAAGACCATTAAAATACTGCTGTGCCCCACCTGCTAGCAAATGACTGAACTCCCGTCACACCCATGCAAAGTGAACAGAGAGTAAAATATCAGCCTTGGCACTGTAGAAAATTGACACTGCAGCCAATTTTTGTATGCAAAATAGAAATATTACAAAATCCTAGTTCTGTTAATAATGTAGTTTGTGCAGCATGTGTTATACAAAGCCCTATCATTGGAATTTGTACAAGAACAGGTTTTACATTTCCTTGCGCTATATTAGAAGTAATTGGCTAACTTAAAAATGGGCGATGCATAATAAATTAGCTTATCCTTATATTAGCCAACTAGATTTGACCAATGTCCATGTTGACTGACACAGGTAGCCTAGTTATGGTGAGACACTTTCGATGATGCACTTTACTGCCTATTAGGTATGTGTAGTGGGGTCCAAAAGTCTGAGACCACATTGAAAATCTGACATTTTTTCATGTAATCTTGGAAATAAACAATAAGTTGTGGATTTTGGAAAAAATTCTAAAACAAAGAAAAGTTATGTGAAATGAAGAGGTTTTAAGATTCCACATTATTTCCAGGTCACTGGAAAGTGACTTGAGTCTTATGAGACTTGAGACTTGAGTTCTTGAGTCTTATCCCTTCCATTGAAGCATTCCATTGACGACACTCAAGTGGATTTGATCTACTCAACAGTGGCTTGTTAGTTAATTGGCTTGCACCATCAGAAGACCAATACATAAACCTTTGTTCACTGAGAGAGAGAACATCAACTGCAACACAGATACAGAATGTGCTGAATAAAGAACGAGAAACTCCAATGAGTGAAAGTACTGTCAAACGAAAGCTAGCTAGTAGTGGTCTCAAAGGACTGAGTAGCAGTCTCTAAACCACTTCTCAAGAGGGAAACAAGGCCAAATGATTGGCATGGACTAAGACATACCAGCATTTCACATTGGATCACTGGGAAATGTATTTTTACTGATGAATCTAAGTTTGAGATTTATGGCAGTTACAGAAGGGTTTATGTAAGGAGACAAACTGGAGAGCGATTGACACTAATCATTTTTTTAATTCATCTGAAGTTTTCAAATATTTAACTTTTCATTCAAATTGCTATGCTGATAATACCATTTCTGATTAAAGAAATTGCATTAAATTAGAAATTTGGTCATCAAAAATATTAGACAGTTTAACATAACGTAGAATAAAAGTCATAATTTTTTATATTTGTTCGCATATCAAATTTTTCCCCCCTCATCCTTCAAGAGAGCCCACATCACCCCGATCCTGAAAAAACCTACACTGGACCCCTCCAACATCCAAAACTACAGACTGGTATCTCTTCTTCCTTTTCTTTCCAAAACTATTGAATGTGCTGTTTCTAACCAACTGTCGTCTTTCCTTACCCAGAACAACCTGCTAGACCCCCACCAGTCCGGCTTCAAACCTGGCCACTCAACGGAGACCGCACTCCTCTCCGTCAGCGAGATGCTTCATGCAGCTCGGGCAGCCTCCCTCTCCTCTGTGCTAATACTTCTAGACCTCTCTGCCGCCTTCGACACCGTAGATCACTCCATCCTCCTGTCGTCCCTGTCTGCAGCGGGAATCGGCGGCTCGGCCCTGGCCTGGATTAAGTCCTACCTCTCGGAACTCAGGTTGCCTGGGCTGGCAAAGTATCGGCACCCTGTCCCCTTATCACAGGAGTCCCCCAGGGCTCAGTCCTTGGTCCCCTCCTCTTCTCCACCTACACCAAATCCCTTGGCCCTGTTATCACTGCTCATAGTCTTTCTTACCACTGCTATGCTGACGATACGCAACTCTTTCTCTCCTTCTCACCCTCTGACACTCAGGTGTCAGCCCACATCTCCGCTTGCCTGAGAGACATCCAGAGCTGGATGGACAACCACCATATATGCAGTAGATATGGATGGATAACTTGAAGGATTTCTTCTCCTGACTTATCTTTTCACAGAGTTCAATAGAACAATTTGTCAGGAAAAACAACCCTTAAAGTGATCCATCCATATCTACTGCATATCTGGCAGCAGAGTGATGGTTTGAGGCTTGTTTGATACCTGACCCTTGATGACTTATAGCCATTTCGCCAACCATGTATTCCATACTGTTCCAGCAGAATTTACAGATAAATATAGTCCCACCCCCCAATTACAATGGAGATCCATTCAAATGCAGAGAGGTTATAGTATCACTTGTAGGAGTACCATAAAATAAGATATCTTTTGATATTGTTGTATCACAAACATCAAGAAGTCATGGCATGCAAAGAATATGTGACCAAATATTAAAAATGATTACTTTATTCTACATTATGTTAAGCTGTCCAATATTTTTTGATGTCCGAAAATGGGGGGACTATGTACAAAAGGTTCTATAATTTCTAAACGGTTCATCCTATATGGATGAAATTACCCTCAAATTAAAGCGGACAGTCTGCACTTCAACGTCATTGCCATTGTGTCCTTTCAAACTCAAAGCTATAGAGTACAGAACCAAAATAGCAAAAAAGTGTCACTGTCCAATTAATTATGGTGCTCACTGTATATTCAGTATATATATATTATATATATATTTTTTTTTTATAGAAGGGAAAAAATAACCATCTTTATTTAATCCATTCCTTACATCCTTGCCTTATAATCAGTCCAAATCGTCTCAACCCTCATGGACGATATACTATATCCCACGATGCTTTGCTCACCCCAAACAAAATGAGAAATGGCATGGTAGTATGAACCTGTGGTAAAGCACCGGAGTGCAATACCCACTCATGCATGGATACGGGCGCACAGCAATGAGTATGCTCAAAGGCCGTCTTGCTTGTGTTCAATTTCTTTATATTCTTGGTCACTGGCGTAGAAACGTGTTGTTACAAATAGACGGGGACGCGTTATTCCCACGCGCCGATTTTAGTTTAGATGGTATGTTGTTCTTAAAAAAAATTTTTTTAAACATGGGATAAATATAACTTCAAATATTGCCATCGAGAACCATGTTAAAAAAGGAGCAAATCCAGGTAAAAGACGGTAAAAGAACATCAATGTAAATTGGTCATTGTTTTATTTGTATGAGAGTGCTAGGTACCCTTCAGTGGTAGGAAAATGGCAAGCATTGTTGGTCTGAATGTCATTAAGTTATGTTATGTTATTTACTCAGTATAGTTATCCAGCTAACTGAGTAATTATTCTATGTGAAATACCCTCCAGGTTAGCGCATGGTATTCTTATGTTTACATCAATGTATGATACATTGTTTGAACAGGCGATCTTTAACAAGATTGCTAAAAGCCAGCAAAGGCTTAGTTTGTGAAAAACAAAAAAAAGGTAGATAGAGCACAACAAACATGCTTGAAAATGATACATTCGGTGGACATGTGGCTAGCTAGCCAACAAAGGCTTAGTTTGTGTGAGACAGACAGACAGACAGACAGAAATATTATGACATTCTTGAAAATGACATGTTGTTTGGATAAGTTAGAAATAGATAGATATGAATATCATGACGAACATGCTTGAAAATGAAACATTGTTTGGACATGTGCCTAGCTAACTAGATAACTGTTAGCTAAGTCAGCAAAGGCTTGCAGTAACATTTTTATATACAAGTTTCCAATGCAACACGATGCAGCAAACAGAGTTCCAAAGAGACAACAATGGTAAATGTTCTTAGTGAAGATTTTAATTGACAACTGTCCTGCAAATATGTTACGTTTCATGTTCAATGCAAATGCACAGGAGACGGTCAAAAATCAGCTCTACAAAACCTCATAACTATCAGATCCGAATGTGCTTGTCACTGTCAACAAGTCTCCATTGAAGAATACTGAAGACCTATGCCATAACACCTTAGCGCAGATATTTTACATTGAAAGAAAGTTATGATTCAAGTTTTGCTCTTATTGCAATATAATATGCTTTTGTTGCTAGGACCTTCTATTTTACCTTCCACAGATTTAGTCAGCTGCCAGAAATCTCAGTGCAAAGCTGGAGAGAAGTGTAAACTAGTCTGCAATGTGACAACATGCGTTGCAAGTGCCGCACTGTCCGAAAGTATGTATACATTCTTTACTCGAATATGTAAATATTTAGTTCTTACATTATTTTAAAGACAACGATGGATTTGGTAATACCTTTTTGTGGATAGTTTATTATGAACTGTAACCAAAGCTTTGCTATTTGTTACTTTTGCGTTTCAGTAAAATATCTCTACACATACATGACAGTCTTCATGTTAAACGTAAATGCAAAAAAAATTAGCAAAAACCAACTCTACATCACCCCCTATCTATCAGATACAAATGTGCTCGTCACTGTCAACAAGACTCCGTTCAAACAAGAGCTGTCCATGCAGGGTGGAGAGTCTGTAACAGTTGAGTTACCTTCTGACACTGAATTAAGAGGCACAGATAGATATTCGAAAACGGTCATGATACGTTCCAACAAGTTAATCACCATCGTATCCTGCAATCAGAAGGACTATTCAGTTGACACCTCACTGGTTTACCCAGTTACTATATTGGGCCAAGAGTATTATGTCTTCACTCCATCAGCCACAGGGTACCCAAAAGAGTTAGCTGTTTTTGCATGGCATGATTCTACTTCAGTGACTTTGGAGTTGAGGTGCGCTGTCACCTTTGAAGGTAGAACTTATAAGCCAAATGAAAAGCTTACTGCACAAATTGATACATCTGAGGTTCTCTACCTGGAGTCAGATCAAGACTGCACTGGGTCAAGAGTGGTGTCAGACAAGCTTGTAGGTGTCATCTCAGGACATGCTTGTGCTTCGAAGAACTCCAAATGCCAGCACGTCTTCGAACAGTTGTTACCTGTAGAGCGATGGGCTTCACACTTTTTTGTCCCACCTCTAAAGTATCAGGTCCTGAAGGACTCTGTGTATATCTTTGCTTCTTCATCCACCCGTGTGAGTGGCCAGTTTGGTGACAAACCTACTTTTGCTATTGATCTCCGTGCTGGTCAGTGGAGAGAGGTTCCAATGGATGGGAGTCTGCCATTACTTATGTCTTCCACCCAGCCCATTCAAGTCCTTTACTACTGCACTGGTGGCAAATTTAGTGATAACACCTTTATCATGACTATTTGCATTCCCACTGTTGCATTCTGTGAAACCTATACCTTAGAGGGTATGGAGGACTCTAGTAACTATGACCTTATTGTTGCCAAGAATATTAAGTGCAGTTTGATGACAAGCATCTATCGTTCAAGTGGAAGAGAATTTATGGGACAAAGTGCTCTTGGGCTCATTACACCTATCAGAAAGGAAGAGGCCACCAAACAGTGAAGAGTCCCGGTGCCCCCATTGGGGTTTATAGTGTCGGCACAAAGGACAGGAACAGCTACGGAGCTCCTGCAGCCTGTGGCCGTGAGTAGACAAAAAAGATGTTCTCAGGAGATAATGTACACAACACCTGTGAAAGACGACTGGAGAAAGGAAGTTAATTCCTCTGATTGTGCTTTTCTTTTTCAGTCCTGACCTGCAACTACAATAGTCAATACCATCCTCCTGGAAAGCCATTCTGGGAGGACTCTGCCTGCACAAAGCTCTGTGAATGTAACCCTTCCACTGGTGTTGTCAGCTGCCAGAAATCTCAATGCAAAGCTGGAGAGGAGTGCAAACTAGACAGTGTGAGAACATGTGTTGCCAAAAGTATGTACAAATCTATGTATTCAAATATTTTCATGCAAAAATTGATTTATTACTTTAAAAACACAGGTGGTTTTTTAAATAAACTAACTTGGATACAGTTGATCATGAATTGTCACACAAGCAATTTTGTTTTTTACTTTTATATTTCAGCAAAGTATCATAATACATACATATTCATAACATATGTTATACCGTTCCAGTGTAATTTACAGCTAAATCTAGTCCCACCCCCCAATTCCCATAGAGATCCATTCAAATGCAGAGAGGTTATAGTATCGCTTGTAGGTGTACCATAAAATAAGATATCAATAGTAATAGATATTGCCGGATCACAGACATCAGGAAGTCATGGCATGCAAAGGATATGCAACCAAATATTTAAAATGATTACTTTATTCTACATGATGTTAAACTGTCCAATATTTTTTGATGCCCAAAAATGGGGGGGGGGGGGGGGGGGACTATGGACAAAAGGTTTTATAATTTTTAAAGGGTTCATCCAATATGGATGAAAATACCCTCAAATTAAAGCTGACAGTATGCACTTCAACCTCATTGCCATTGCATCCTTTCAAACTCTAAATGCTAGAGTACAGAACCAAAATAACAAAACATGTGTCACTGTCCAAAGAATTACGGTGCTCACTGTATGTATCAGATAAGGACGTGTTTGTCACTGTCAACGAGTCTCCATTCAAACAAGAGCTGGCCACACAGGCTGGACAGTCTGTAACAGTGGAGATCCCTTCTAACACTGAATTGAGAGGCACGGGCAAATATTCCAAAACGGTCATGATACGTTCCAGCAAGTTAATCACTATCGGTTCCTCCCATCAGAAGAAGAATTCAGTTGACGCCTCACTGGTCTTGGACAATTCTGTTTTTCTCTTTGTCTCTCAATCCACCCAGTTAACTTTATAAACTTCACTCCTAGTGGTTGAGACGTATCCGTTTCAATTACAATATTCATGATTGTCTGGGTTCCCTTGCTGAAGCTGCTGCCCCCGCGACCCGGACCCGGATAAGCGGAAGACAACGGACGGACGGATGATTGTCTGAAACTATAAACTACAGCTTTAAGAAAACCCTGTAAATTTTGAAATTTAAAAGGGTAGCCTCTTGCAAAAACCTCAGCTTCTTCAGTTGCACTGCAGTGCAATAAAATAAGAGGCTGCTATTAATAAACCAAAGCACTTACGAACCTCCTCTCGCCACAGCCACAGACTGTAAAATGCATAACATTATGTTCATGTATAGAAACAATATTTTTTAAAAAGGTACAAATGAGCATTTGTCATTTTCCCTTCCTTACTGTACTATATACAGTACCTGCTGCACTTTTGGTTTAATTGCATTTTAACAAGCGATACTATAACGTCTCTGCATTTGAATGGATCTCTATGGGAATTGGGGGGTGGGACTAGATTAAGCTGTAAATTACACTCACACATGATTGGCTAAATGGCTTTAAGTCATCAAGGGTCTGAAGTATCAATAAAGCCTTAAAACACCACTCTGCTTCCTGAAATATAATAGATATGGGTGGATAACTTGAAGGGTTTCTTCTCCTGATTTGTTTTTCGGTAAAGTTACTGAGACAACAAAATACAGTTTAGCATCTAACCAGAAGTGCAAAAAAAGCAGTAAAGTGCAGTGCAGTGCAGTGTAATATGCATATGTATAATGTACACTGCTCAAAAAAATGAAGGGAACACTTAATCATCACAGTATTACACCAAGTCAATAAAATCAAACCAGTCATGCTGGATGATGTTGCAGGCAGCATAACATTCGCCATTGCGTCTCCAGACTCTTTCACGTCTGTCACATGTGCTCAGTGTGTCCCTGCTCTCATCTGTGAAGAGAACGGGGCGCCAATGGCGAACCTGCCAATTCTGGTGTTCTCTGGCAAATGCCAATCGAGCTGCACGGTGCTGGGCTGTGAGCACAGGTCCCACTACAGGATGTCGGGCCCTCATGCCACCCTCATGGAGTCTGTTTCTGACAGTTTGGTCAGAAACATGCACACGAGTAGCCCGCTGGAGGTCATTTTGTAGGGCACTGGCAGTGCTCCTCCTGTTCCTCCTCCCACAAAGGAGCAGATACCGGTCCTGCCGCTGGGTTGTTGCCCTTCTCCTTGTGTAATGGCCCGTCTCCCGGTATCTCCTCCACGCTCTTGAGACTGTGCTGGGAGACACAGCAAACCTTCTTGCGACGGCACGTATGGATGTGCCATCCTGGAGGAGCTGGACTACCTGTGCAACCTGAATGGGCTGCAGGTACCGCTTCATGCTACCAGTAGTGACAAGGGCACTAGCAAAATTCAAAACTAGAGAAAAATCAGTCAGGAAGGATAAGAAGATAGAAATGGTCTGTGGCCACCACCTGCAAAACCATTTACTTTTTGGGGGTTGTATTGCTGTTGCCTCTCTTGTCCATCTGTTGTCACTTTCATTTGCACCAAAGCAGGTGAAATTGATTCACAATCGTTGACGCTTCCTAACTGGACAGATCGATATCCCAGAAGTTTAATTGACTTGTGTGTTACACTGTGTTGATTAATTGTTCCCTTCATTTCTTTGAGCAGTGCATAATTAAACACCTTATACCCACCAAGAACCATGTCTCCCATATTTATAGAAATATATTAATATATTTACCAAACAACACTTTGCACATTAAAAACAAATGGGAGTTAAATACTATAATTGAGGATGGGGAATGGGAAGCACTATGTATTGGATGTCACAAAGGTATAAACAGTAATATGTGGAAGGCGTTTGATTGGAAGATGAAGAGGCGGTTCTTTAGGACACCTCTGTTAGTTTCCAAATTATAATAATGTTACTATTGTAATGTACTTTTCTGTCTGAGAGGAACCCCAAATGCTGAGTTGTAATATATGTTGATTCTGATGTGCTGTCAAGTCATGTAATGTGTCTGTTTGTGAGGTTTTGGGTTCAATAAAAACACAGTTAAATTTTTTAAAATTAGATCCCCAGGACGTCCCTTGAACGCCTCGAAATGCCATCACGACGTCACCTTGACGTCTTTTTGTAGGGTTTTCTAAACATTACGTGGATGTCACAGGGAGCGTTCCCGGGACGTTCTAGTAATGTTCCCCAGGCATTCATTACATCACGTTATATTGTAACCAGTAACAGACGTTGCAGGAACGTCCCTGAATGTCCCATGAATGTTATGAGCACAACGTCATATCATAACTGGATAGGGACGTTGCTTGAACGTCACTGAAAAATGACAATTAAATGTCATATTGTAACCAAACCGTGACCTTCCTTGAACTTTAATAACGTCAGAGTAATGTTTTTACGACATTCCTAGGGAACGTCACAGCATAACTTTGAGGGGATTAAAAGGGGACGTCCCTGGTACGTCCCGTTTTCTGAGAAGTCAGTCATACACCAAATAAAACTGTTATCTGGTAATGCCATGTAGACGATGCTAAACACAAACGCAGCTTCCAACATGTTTTCCTTCAGGTATGAAACGACAACATATTAACAGAAATAAAACAGTGAACAGTGAAGAAATTGCGAAAATCCCTTCAGAATAAAGTTGAACGACTATGCATCTTCGCGTTAGAAAACAGACAGCTCGGGAGGCACGTTAAATAAACTTTCACCTCTTGTTCAATTAGTTGTCCGCAAATAGCCTATAGACTGCGGCTGATGTGAAGAGCACAAGGACCATATAGCGGGAGAGGAAGCGAAGATGCCCTTTCTGCTCAGACCGTCTGTGACAAGTGAAACTTCAAATTTGACACGGCTACAGCAAATTGCACTGTCAAATTTAGCAAAGCTAAATGGCTGTAAATCATCAAGTGTCTGAGGTATGAAATGAGCCTCAAACCATCACTGCTGCCAGATATGCAGTAGATGTGGTTGGATCACTTGGGTTTCTTCTACGTGAAGTACTTATCACAGACACTACATTTAGAGAACATTTTACCTGCTTAACAACTTTCTCATCTAGGGTACTCGATGGCATACTGAACAGTATAGGGGTATTGGATAGTATATATCTCAAGGGTGTTGATTTGGACACAGCCCTGGACATTTACACAGCCGTTTTCCAGTTCTCACATCCAAAACCAAAACACATTAAGACAGCAACACATTTATTTTAAATTCATGTTGTTTTTATTAAATCCCAAAACACATAATCCCTACACACCTAATTGTAAGCTGTAAAACTGATTATAGCTTTATAATAAAAATGATATGCGTCTTAGCACAAGCTTTATCCAAGTCATTACCACAGTATATGAATGCATGCATTTCTCAGTATAAGTAGTCCCCTGGGATCAAACCCACAGCCTTTGTGTTGTTAGCACAATGCTTTACCAACTGAGCCATACAGTTCAGAGCTTCACAGTTCAATGTATGTTCTTATAAACCATATTTTCCCTTTTGTCACATTTCTAATAGGCTAGAGGGGATGTTTCTTTGGTACGTGGAAAACTGAATGTACAAGCCTAATCAATTTTGGAAGAGAGGCACTGAACTAAAATAGATAGATAGGTAAGTAGATAGGATAACAGGAAGAATCCATATCACTGCCATGCAGCATGTAGCACCTAGCTGAATGAGTTAAACAATGTAAAATGTAAAAATAAGCAGAAAATATATTTCTGATCTAAATCATGCCCCATGCTGATGAAGGTTAAATCATGCCCCATGCTGATGAAAGCTAAATCATGCCCCATGCTGATGAAGGCTAAATCATGCCCCATGCTGATGAAGGTTAAATCATGCCCCATGCTGATGAAGGCTAAATCATGCCCCATGCTGATGAAGGCTAAATCATGCCCTATGCTGATGAAGGCTAAATCATGCCCCATGCTGATGAAGGCTAAATCATGCCCCATGCTGATGAAGGCTAAATCATGCCCCATGCTGATGAAGGCTAAATCATGCCCCATGCTGATGAAGGCTAAATCATGCCCCATGCTGATGAAGGCTAAATCATGCCCCATGCTGATGAAGGCTAAAGCTGAAACATTTGTGTGCTCTGAATGCAAATAAAAAGTCTTCTAAATGAACGCTGACTTTTCCTTTAAACATAAAGGTAAGGACAGTATACAGTAGAAAAGAATAGACACAAAAGACATAATTTCCCATGTAGCTTTCACTCCATCGCCACCAACGGTAAAGCAGATATATGGTTTCCATTCCAGCAAATTTCTTGACTCCAGAATTATTTAGACCTCCATCTAAAATAGAAGAAGAAGAGTAAGATCAATAGGCCCTTCAACAGCTCATCTCCAAGATCTGGTGCACGATTAAAGTCCTGAAAAAATATTACCAGATAATCATGTAACAGTTACGGAACACCAGAAACCCAAGACCCGTCCAAGAATGACTTGATTTTTAATCTTACAGGCAGTGATCTTGATGCTGATGAAGTAAGTCTGCTAAACAAAGGGCCGTCTTTTGTTCCTATGTATAGAGCTAAGCCATTCCCACTTAAAATTGAAATGTTTAAGTTTTTCCGTAATTTGAGACTGAAATGGTACTATAAGAACTCCAGTGAATCATGTTCTTCAATTACATCTAGTGGTTCTCCACGAGCTAAGTTCAAACCACCTAGCAAATTTTGTCCAGTTTACTTTAACTCTTCCCTGGACACATTCTGTTGCCTTGTGCAAAATGATGTTGACCAGTTGTTTGATAATCCGCAGAGTACAATTGGACACAACTTGCATCTAGCTGAGAAACGGGTTTTAGACAAATTATGTAAAGATAATTCTTTAGTTTGTAAGCCATCATGGTTCTTATGCATAAATCTTAGTATGATCAGGAGGTCAATCGCCTTTTACAAGATGACACCTATTATCAGCCTCTCTCTTTTGATCCTACCATTAAATTCAAGAAAGATATTGATAATTTTCTTAGCAATGCCTATTCTCATGGCACTATCACAGAAAATTAATTTAAATATTTAACCAATAAATCACCAGTTAAGCCTGTTTTTTATATCCTACCGAAGGTACATAAAAGTCGTACTCAACCTCCAGGGCGCCCAATAGTAGCAGGGATTAATAGTATTACTGAACCCCTCTCCAATTTCCTGGATTCTTTTTTGAGACCACTGGTATGTAATTTACCCAGCTATCTTAAAGACACTGGAACATTCCTGAATTGTCTTAAAAATATTGATTGTGTTGGTAGTGACATTCTGTTAGCAACTCTAGATGTTACATCCCTATATACGAACATCCCTCATGAAGACGGCTTGGAGGCGTTAAGATTCTTTTTGAATTTGCGTTCACTCCACGCTGACCCTTCCACTGATTTCTTAGTGGATATGGCAAGATTGGTCCTCACTAAAAATTACTTCCTCTTTGAAGAACAATTCTATTGGCAAATCAATGGTACTGCAATGGGAGCCACGATGGCACCTGACTATGCTAATTTATATCTAGGTTATCTTGAACACCTTCACATTTGGAATAACAATCCCTTTTCAGATCATTTACTTATGTGGCGAAGATACATTGATGACTGCTTTTGTACGCCAATAGCTGGAGAGAGTCCATTAAATTTACATTTCATGTTGACTCCTCTCAGGTTCGTTTTTTGGACACTGTGGTTTCAGTACATGATGGGTTAATCAGTACATCTTTACATACTAAAGTGACAGATAAAAATAGTCTCCTCCATGCTAAGAGTTTTCACCCCATACCCCTTAAACGTGGACTTCCCTACAGTCAATCTTTACGTCTACGACGCATTTGTTCGAACACTGAGGATTTTCATTCCCAGTCTAGATGTATGTACAATGATTTTCTGGCTCGCGGGTATCCGCATAGCTGGCTCCATTCTGCTCATCAACGAGCTTGCAATGCCGCTGCACAATCGTCAGACAATAAAAATAAGAAACCGTTTTCAGTTATCTTTAAGACCACTTTCTCTCCTTTGAGTGATAATATCAGAGAAACTGCACTAAAACACTGGCATATCTTGAAGAGCGATGATCAACTCAAAGATCTTTTTCAGGATCCCCCTCTTTTTGTTCATTCTAGAGGTCCAACCTCAGAGATAAATTAGTGCATGCCGACACATTTGTAGGGAAGACGTATACGGGTACCCTTGATCATGCCAAAGGCAACTTTCCATGTCGGAGATGTTCCGTGTGTCCCTACTATAGACCATACAAACATTTTACTTACCCCCTTACATCAAAGAATTATGAAATTCAACAACTTATAACATGCAAATCTACTCATGTGATATATGTCATTGGTTGTTCTTGCCCGCTATTCTATGTTGGTAAAACATCTCGCCCACTGCGTACGAGAATTATTGAGCACAGGAGTGCTTTAAGTAGACGAGATGAAAAATCTTCTGTATTTCATCATTTCAAACAAGCTAGTCATAAGAGCTCCGATTTCCACTTTTTTGCTATTGAGAAAGTTCTACACCATCGCAGAGGTGGTAATTTAGAGGCCCGGTTACTCCAACGGGAATCCTTTTATATTTTTGATTTTCAGTCCGTATTTCCAAGGGGGATGAATGAAGACCATAATCTATCATGTTTTCTGTAATTTACTCTTCAGCTAACTATGATGCTGGGTCAGAACATTAATATAACTATGCTGTTCAATAATCTAGATTTATAATTATTCTATATTCTGCTAAATTACATTCTGTACCTTGATGTATATGTATGTATATGTGTAAATCTTTACAGGATTCAATTATGTTTTTCTGTTTTAACTATGACCATTCTGTAATTGATAATTAACCAATGAAGAGTCTGAAGACTGTCTATTTATAATAGTCGGATTACCTGCAATTAACTCATTTCTTATTTTAATTTGTAAACATCATTACCAATTGTGTGCTTATTGTCTATTTCTATGTCGACATTAAAGGTAATTGCTTTCCAGCCTGATCATGACACATCCCCCTAGTCCGTATTTCCACGGGGGATGAATGAAGACCATAATCTATCATGTTTCCTTTAATTTACTCTCCAACTAATTATCATGTTGGGTCAAAACACTAATATAACTATGTTGTTAAATAATCTACATGTGTAATTATTCTATATTCTGCTAAATTATATTCTGTACCTTGATATGTATATGTATAAATCTCTATAGGATTCAATGGTGTTTTTCTGTTTTAACTAAGACCATTCTGTAATTGACAATGAATCAATGAAGTCTGTAGACTGCCTATTTACAATAGTCGGATTACTTGCCATCATTACCAATTTTGTGTTCATTGCCTATTTCAATGTCTAATTAAAGGTAATTGCTTTCTAGCCTGGTCATGATACAATTGAGTTATCTCTGCTATTTAAGTGCTTGTGAATGTTGCACCTGTTAACACTGATAAAGTTCTGAGTGACCGAAATGTTTGTTTTTTGTTCGTGCGCTTTGGCACTTTTTAAAAGATTTTCTTTTCTTGTTCCCCGTGCACGTTTATATTGATACTATGTGAGCTACAATAAACCTGGACTTTTACGGGTTAGACCGATGCCTTTTTTGCAGTGTGCGGTGAGCATTTCCTCTTCCACAGTTATGGATTATACATAGATTTTTCTATTAGAATACAACGTGCTGCCATTGTATGGTGTACAAGAGCTCGAAAAGATGTCAAACCCACCCGTTCGAAAGTGTCTCAAATCGTCCAGTCTTCGTAGAAATCCTCGATGCTGTCTGCAACGGAACCATCACGCAGCTGCAGGTCATCGTCGGCTCGGCCATTGAAGTTACCACACAGGCCGGTCATCTTGCCCCTGAAGGCTGTGGTGAGGGTCAGGGTGACTCTCCCGTGGCAGCAGTAGCGCAAGTTCAGCCCTGAGGTGTGCTGGACCACCACAGCATTCTCGGACCCCACAATTTCGAGGCCATTGTTCATACGGAAAGGCAGGGACACCACTTTTCCATTCACCTGGCCCAAAAAAGTTTAACACCGTCATATACATGTGGAAGTGTCCTTATACATATACTTAATGAATGACTGAACCATTTGTTCTAAAGCACAAGAGTTAATGGTGGTGGTCAAATAAAGAAGACACTGAAATCTATGCAAGTTAGGTAAGCTGTCTTAAATTTGACCTCTTTGTAAAATTGCATTCCAGTTTGGGATATTTAGAACATGTGGCATAGCCAGAGGTGTAATAACCTTCCTACTGTGCTTCCTATTTTTTACAGCTTAATAGGACTACAAATGGGTGTTATTAGGGGGGCCCAATTCATACCCCTTAGCCAGTTACTTGAGGTCACATGAAACATTACTTAATTAGAAAGTTAAATTTAATTATATTTTTGAAATTCTAAAAAATAACAAAATAGTAAATTAAGAGTACTACATTGCTCACCACTGTGGTGAAGTCTTTCTTCACCTCGACCTTTAAGTCTTCACCAGACAGGGAGGGGAATATCACTGTAGGCTCTAACGTATCACTGAAAGGGTTTAGGTGGGCAATGATCCTGAATGCGTCCTGGGTGCTGGGGGCAGGCACGGCCAGAGAATAAGTCCCTTCCGTCCACACCCAATCTTCCAAACCGTCAAAGCTCTTGAACCCCCCGGAGGGGAGAAGGTAGCAGCTGGGCTCAGGTGTGGAGCACAGCCACACCCCACCCTTTTCCACACAGCTTCCCCCTGGGGGGCACCCAGGTATCTCACACTGCACCCAGTCGCCAGTGAGACAGACACACTTCTCAGAGCAGTTAGCCGACATCAAGGCCTCACCACGCTGCTCAAAATGGAGAAAGAGGAAGCAAAATAAATTAATTTTGGCCCATTTTGTCATACTTTACAGTCTCCATGTGTCAATCAAACTCAAAACAATGTGAAAAGGCCGCAAGGAATGAAGCTGAGTAAGTTTTTGTGAGGCAGTCTGTGTGCAGGAACAGTGGCTGCGGTCCAATCCGTAGTAAGTTAAATGCCCTGCCCAGCCCCTCGGCTTCCGCTCCGGTAACGTTATTCAGTGGGCGTGGCAACCTGTTGTCTGACATCGCCCATAAACTATAAGCACTCTTGGCCATTGTAGTTCACAGTAAAGAGCTACATAACAAAAAAAGAGATGAACGTAAGGGGAATAAGTATGAAGGAATAGTGAATGAACATATTAGCAATTGGTTTTATGGATTTTTAAGAATATATACAGATGGATCAAAAGATCCAAATTCAGGAAGAGTATCAGCTGCTTTTGTCATCCCAGAATTAGGCATTAAGGAGGGAAAAAGATTACCTAACGACTTATCTGTATTTACAAGTGAAATGATGGCTATGGTAATAGCATTACAATGGGTAGAAGAAGCTCAACCAGAGAGGGTGGTCATCTGCTCAGACTCGTATGCAGTTTTAATGAGTTTGGAGTCTTTTAATTCCAGTAGCAGACAGGACATTTTATTTGAAATTCTTCAGACACTATTCAGAATACAAAGATTAAGAATAAGTGTTAGATTTGTATGGGTACCTGCTCATGTGGGAGTTAAAGGGAATGAGGAAGCAGATATAAGTGCAAAAAATGCATTAAAGGCAGACCATATACAGATAGATGTTAAAATCAGTAAAACAGAGGTAAAAGGGGTCATTAAAAATGAAATTAAAAAGAGATGGCAAGAGGAATGGACCAGGGAAAGTAAAGGTCGGCATTTATTTAGAATAAAACCATTGGTTGGAAATACACAATCTGAACGGGGAAATAGGAAGGAAGACAGGGTTATCACAAGGTTAAGGTTAGGACACACAGGTCTAAATAGTACACTTTTCCTGATAAACAAACATGGAGATGGCAGATGTGAATTTTGTGGGGAACAAGAAACAGTAAATCATGTAGTATACAGCTGCATAAAATATGTCAGACAGAGAGAGAGACTAAAAACCAAGCTACATGAAGTGTGGACACAACTTAATTTTGAAACAATCAACAGGGGATACATGTATTACATTTCTGTTGGAGTATTTACATTCAACAGGCTTAATAAATAGAATATGAGTTTTAATTATTAATATGAACTTAAATTTTATTATTGGTATTTTATTATTTTATTTATTAAGCAAGGGTATTACTGATTCCCAGTCCACACTCCAGACCAGTGGGTGGCGGTAAATGCACCACTAAAGTTTATTACCAACCGCCATAAAATAAAAGAAGAAGAAGAAGTTCACAGTAAAGCAGGTACCTGGTACATACGCAGTAGTTTGGGGCTACATCTCTGCCCTCGCTACAGGTGGAAAGTTGGCTGAGAACTAATTTTACTCAGGAGAAGAGCTAACTTTTTCCCCATCAGACCCTGCTGTTTTTTGGAGGGAAACAGTGCTGCTCTGAACTCTAGCTCTGGAAGACGCTGCTGCTGCAGACGCCTCCGATTATTTTTTACTACGTTTATCTTCGTAAACGTCTTTTGTTATTACAATCGATCTTAATGAATTTTATTGGTTTTTAGTTTTGTAGCAGTCACTCAAGATCGGACTGACTTCTGAACGTCTGTCGGAGAAGTACACCACGGCACCGCCGCTCCTCGCGCCTTTCGGATTATCCAATATAAACTTAAATTTATTTAAAAAATAAAAACAAAAAACACAGAGAGATTATTGCTTTTAATTAACTCCTTTTAATTTTTAATTATTCACCTTACCTATTTTTATTATACTTGTGATTTTTGCATTGTGTGGAACTATTTTCATGTTTTTACTTGTGTTATTACTTATTGTATAATGTAAAGCACTTTGGGCTGCATTCTGTATGAAAACTGCTATATAAATAAAGTTATTATTATTTTTCTACAAATCAAACATCATTATTCGGTGGAACTACCCTTTAAATCGAAACTTCCGAAACAGGAAGTTTGGGATTTTAGTCGCCGCATTCTGCGCAATTTCACTGCCCGAAGTCTGCAGTCTTGTTCACTCAAGCCAAATCCAGGGCCGAGGGACTCATTTAATGTACTTCACTTGCATTTCTAATGAATTGGACAGCATTCAACAATGGCAAAGCTTCCTGTTTCTAAATGGATAACCTCCAAGTGAAAGTGGTGAGTGGAAATGCAGGAGTGCAGAACATTTAGCGGATTGGACCGCAGCCAGCGATAGCTGTTGTCATTGCTGTTCAATTCATTTATTTCCATAACTTTAATGCCAAAATGGTACATTAAAAACCATTTATAAGCAAGCCATATACATACTAATTAGAGATGTTAATGGTTAACCAACTAACCGTTAACCGACAATAGGAATTTTAACCGATCAATTTTATCGGTTATACCGTTAATTTTAAACAAATTGCAGCATAATGTGGGCGGTTTGAATTTACATGCATATCAACTGGGGTGTGGGGGAAAACAATTCTTAAATCCAACACAGGAGGGTGCCACCATAACGTGATATCGGCTAGGTTTTGTTTCCTTAGTTTTCACATGGCTATGTTACTTCGGCAACGTTAGCTCTCACAAAGCCAGAGAACAAAATGAAGCGAGCAAAAAAATGAAAAAGAGTTCGGTTTAATCAAAACCTTGTAGTGAGCACTGGGGGGAGAGAGGCAGAATTCCCTGCGGCAACACGCCCACGTTCTCAGACTCACCTGACAGGTGACGTGTCAGCCGGGGGGTAGTGATAAACCGGGGGTTTAGCGAGGGAGTTCAGAGCTTCCTGACGTGGCAGTCGGAATGTATGTTTTCCAGAGCGATCTGCTCGAATAAAGTTTGTTTTGCATATCTGAAAACCAAGCCAGTCGTTTTTCTGTGCAAACACCACATTGGTGACCTCGACGCTTCTTCGGACGATTCCGAAGTTGTTCTTTTCTCTGCGAAAGATGCACGCCATCGCTCTCAAGCTCCCGGAGTTCTGGCAGGAACATGCCGCCGTTTGGTTCGCTCAAGCGGAGGCTCAGTTCGCGTTGAGAGGCATAACGCAGGAGGACACGAAATACTACTACGTGGTTGCTGCTTTGAATAGTTCGACAGCATCGCGGGTATTAAGCCTACTCCAGGACCCTCCGGGGCAGGATAAGTACTTGTCTCTCAAACAGCTCCTTTTGGAGACTTTCGAGCTGTCAGAACCTGAGCGAGCTCGCAAGCTCCTTACACTGCCTGGTTTGGGTGATTCTAAACCTTCGGAATTAATGGACCATATGCTGACACTTTTGGGTAACCACCAACCTTGCTTCATATTCCAGGAATTATTTATGCAGCAGATGCCCAGTCAAGTGCGTGCAGCTCTGGCGGGTTCCCCGTTGGAAGACCTCAGGGCTCTGGCCAGGGAAGCCGATAAAGTTTTAAACTCCAGCCGGCTGCCCGGTCCTGCAGTAAGGGTGGTTGGCGCTGCTGATGTGCTTGCTGTCCGGGAGGATGTCATCGCCGCTGCCCAGCAGAAACGACTTACAGCGGGCCTCTGCTACTATCATGCCAGGTTTGGCCCACGCGCTACGAAGTGCCGTCCACCTTGCTCTTTCGTGTCGGGAAACGGCAGAGCCGACGCCCATTAGCTGCGTTGAGTGTCGGCAAGGCTAGCAGTTTGCTTTTTGTTACGGACTCTGTTTCTGATCGACGTTTTCTATGTGACACAGGCGCGCAGGTTAGCGTCCTCCCTGCATCTGCTTTGGACGTACAGACTGGGGGTCGTGGACCACCTCTGGAGGCAGCCAACGGCAGCACCATCCCCACTTTTGGAAAACGAGCAGTGGACCTGTGTTTCGACGGACAACATTTCCAGTGGGTGTTTGTGCTAGCGTCTGTGTCTACTCCGTTGTTGGGCGCAGATTTTCTGTGTGCTAACAGCCTGCTGGTCGATGTCAGGAACAGACGACTGGTGAATGCGGAGACGTTCGCAACGCTTCCGGGTTCTCCCAGCAGCACCGGGACGTCCAAGCTGTCTAGCGCCCTGTCATCTGCGGATGTGTTTCAGCGCCTCCTGGTGGAATTCCCGGACCTCACCACGCCCACGTTCTCTTCGGCAGCCGTCAAGCATGGGGTGGAACATTATATCGCCACTACGGGTCCGCCGGTCCACGCTCGGGCAAGGCGGTTGGACCCACAGAAGCTGGCTGTGGCTAAAGCGGAGTTTGACTCCATGGAATGTCTGGGGATTGTGCGTAGGTCCAGCAGTCCTTGGGCCTCACCCCTCCACTTGGTTCCGAAAACAGGGGGGGGGGTGGCGACCTTGCGGGGACTATCGACGACTGAATGACGCCACGACCCCTGACCGCTACCCTATACCGTACATACAGGATTTCTCGGCTCGATTAGCTGGGAAGGTTTTTTTTTCCGAAAATCGATTTAGTCAGGGGTTATCACCAGGTTCCGGTTCAGCCGCAAGATATCCCTAAAACCGCGGTAATAACCCCGTTTGGGCTATTTGAGTTTTTAAGGATGCCTTTTGGTTTAAAAAACGCGGCCCAAACTTTTCAGCGCTTAATGGATAGTGTTTTGCGGGATATGCCTTTTATTTTCGTATATTTAGACGACATCCTGGTGGCCAGTGCCTCCAGCGATGAGCACCAGGCTCATCTCCGGGCCCTTTTTGCGCGCCTCAGCGAACACGGGTTAATTATTAACCTTGCAAAATGTCAATTTGGGGTTTCCGTGGTGGATTTCCTCGGCCACCACGTCACCAGGGAAGGTGCGGTGCCCCTCCCTTCCAAGGTCGAGGCTATTCGAAATTTTCCGCGACCGGTTACAGTTCGGGCTTTGCAGGAGTTTTTGGGCATGGTAAATTTTTACCATCGCTTCATTCCCAGAGCCGCTCAGCTAATGCTGCCCCTGTACGCTGCCCTTAAAGGGGCCACAGCGAAGCAACTGGTAAGTTGGTCGGCCGAGATGTCGCATGCTTTTTTAAAAACGAAAGAGGCATTAGCGAATGCTACTCTCCTTACGCACCCTTGGCCGGACGTGCCGGTTTCTGTGACTACGGATGCATCAGATTTTGCGGTTGGCGTGGTGCACGAACAGCTAATAAATGGGGTTTGGCAGCCGCTTGCTTTTTTTAGCCGCTAGCTCCATCCTGCTGAGCGCAATTATATCACGTTCGATCGCGAGCTCCTTGCTCTTTATTTAGCTGTGCGTCATTTCCGTTTCCTGCTCGAGGGCCGCACGTTCACGGCCTTTGTAGACCACAAGCCTTTAGCTCTAGCTATGGCTAAGGTTTCGGAGCCGTGGTCCGCCCGTCAGCAAAGGCAGTTGGCATTCGTCTCCGAGTTCACCACGGACATCCAGCATGTCGCAGGTAAGGACAACGTGGTGGCTGACTGTCTTTCGCGGTCCATAGTGGACGCGGTCAATTTAGGGGTAGACTACGGGCAGATGGCTGCTGACCAGGCGTCTGATCCCGAAGTGCAGGCGTTACGCACAGCGACTACAGGTCTGCAGCTGCAGGAGGTAAGTTTTGGTCCTTCATGCACCCCACTCCTTTGTGATGTGTCCACCGGGGTCGCCAGACCAGTGGTGCCCGTGGTTTGGCAGCGGCGTATTTTTGAGGTTTTACACAACCTATCCCATCCGGGTCGCAAGGCGTCGCAAAAGCTATTGTCTGGAAGGTTTGTGTGGCATGGCCTGAAAAAGGATGTCCGTGACTGGGTGAATGCTTGCTTTGCGTGTCAACGGGCTAAAGTTCACAAGCACACCAAGGCTCCTTTAGCGCCGTTCGCCGTCCCTGAAAGGCGGTTTGACCACGTTAATGTGGATCTGGTGGGGCCGTTGCCTCAGTCGCGGGGTTACACACACCTTTTAACAATCGTAGATAGGACCACGCGTTGGCCAGAGGTGATACCGCTGACGTCCACCACCACTGCTGAGGTGGCTCGGGCGTTTATTAATGCGTGGGTCTCGCGTTTCGGGGTTCCGGCCGATTTATCCTCCGACCGTGGGGCTCAGTTCACGTCAGAGTTGTGGGCAGCGATAGCTCGGCAGTTGGGGGTGACGCTGCATTGGACTACGGCGTATCACCCTCAGGCTAACGGGATGTGCGAGCGTTTTCATCGTTCGTTAAAGGTGTCCCTCCGCGCTGCACTGCAGGGGGACGCTTTGTTTGATACGCTCCCGTGGGTCTTACTGGGTCTTAGGACGGCCCCTAAGGCTGATTTAGGAGCATCATCTGCGGAGCTAGTTTATGGGCAACCGTTGCACGTACCAGGGGAGTTTCTACCTAGCTGTTCAGTACCTTGGTCAGCTACGCGCCAGCTCCCGGTTCTGCGGGGCGGTCTGAAATTGTTCGCCCCAGTGCCTACGACGCATCACGGTTTGCCACGCTCCCACGTTCATCCAGGTTTGGGTGAGGCGCGCTTTGTGTTTGTGCGCCAAGATAAACATCGTGGCCCTTTGCAGCCTCCTTACGAGGGACCGTTTCGGGTATTAAAGTCCGGGGAGAAATTTTTTGTTTTGGATATCGGTGGTAGGTCTGACCGCATTACCATAGACCGCTTAAAGCCGGCGCACGTCGATTTAGATTCGCCGGTAGAGGTCGCTTGTCCTCCGCGCAGAGGGCGCCCTCCGGCTCTCAGGTCGAGAAATCCTACCCCTGACTTAAACCCTGACCCTGGTGACAGCCCTAAAACTGACTCTGGTATGTGTCCTGATCCGTCCGGGGCTGCGGGTAAGAAACTGGGGAGGTTTGGCCGTGTCATCCAGACCCCTAGGCGGTTTTGCTGCCACAGTAAATTCTGGGGGGGCTTGTGTAGTGAGCACTGGGGGGAGAGAGGCAGAATTCCCTGCGGCAACACGCCCACGTTCTCAGACTCACCTGACAGGTGACGTGTCAGCCGGGGGGTAGTGATAAACCGGGGGTTTAGCGAGGGAGTTCAGAGCTTCCTGACGTGGCAGTCGGAATGTATGTTTTCCAGAGCGATCTGCTCGAATAAAGTTTGTTTTGCATATCTGAAAACCAAGCCAGTCGTTTTTCTGTGCAAACACCACAACCTATACATTGTAGGGGTACCTACCTAGATGCTGATAATTCACATTGCGACAGTCGGTGACGTTGTCACGTAAAGCAGTGCAGCGTAAGCTTCCCGGTTTTTCTGATGTTGTGGTTTTCACTTGTTTTCACAACGTCTTAACGGAGAATAAAGTGACCCTGTTCTCAGAGTTTATTGAGCATTATCTCTCACCTCTTGCCTCCTCTTTCTCGGCTCCTACAACATGCGCAATCAATTTCCCATAAAACAAAGTGCAGACATGTTTATATAAAAACAAAATTTTCACCCTCTGCCCTTGCTATAACTTTAGACTAGTGTTAAAAGTTTTTAAAAAAGAGGACAATAGCTAAATTTGTGACACCACAGAGCAGGAGGTGTAACTGACCGATAGCAGAATCTACCTATGCTGGACGAATGGAGATTTTTAATTGCTTGAGGGCAAATGATAATTATACGCTATAGGGAAAATCACTCGGTTAACTTGTTTTGTAAAGTTAATTAATCATAACTGTTTAGAGGCTACGATTTCAGCTCCCTTCTTGAGATCTTTGAAGAAGCGGTGTAACGCTGATGTAGCCTTTATCTAGCCGACAATAACGTGACTGACTCTTATCTACGGCTCTAGCCACGTTTTTTCCCATACTGCAACTGATATAACAAAGTCTCCTGGTGGAACACGCTTTCAAAGCCATAGACCTACCAAAACGGAATGGCTAGCTAACGTTAGCTGAATTAAGAAACTTTTCTGGCCTTGTGTTTCAACGTTATTTGACAACGGGTGAGTGAAAGTGTCTGTTTTTCTTTTTTCTTTTTTTTTTAACCGGGTCGCCATAGCCAATTATATGCTGCCTGTGTTGTTCGATTGCCAGTGTTGGGGAAGCAACTAAATCACTGTGCTCGCGGGACTATGACAGCAAAACGGCCTCTCTTCAGACTAGTATTAGCTTTTTTCTCTCTGTTAGGCCTAAACTATAGCGGTTTTATCGGATTAGCGCGGCAGGGTAGACAGCCTATGTTTGAATATGCGGCTGTATTTTTAATGGTTCCTGTATTTACCTCCATTTGTTTATAGCCTATTTAAGACGATCGGTTAATCGATAATGACCGATTAATGAGGGTCGACTATCGGTTAGAAAAAATTGCCCAAATTTGCATCCCTAATACTAATGTGTGTGTGTGTGTGTGTAGAGTATCCTGTGAAATAGGTAATGTAAGTAGTAGAGTAGGCAGGCTGACCTTCATCAGTTTCCCTTGATAAAGACAGTCGCAGTTAGGGTTGTTGTCTGGACACACATCGCCTGTGAAAAGAGTGCAAAGCAATTTGGCATGAGGAAAATCAAAACAAACATGATTGCTGAATCATGTTCACTGTGAATAAGACATTGGTTCTTCAAAGGATATCTGTTGGTAAGTGTATTTAAGAAATGGTACCTTGGAGTAAATTCCCATGTTCAGGACTGGTTGTTTCAACACACTCGCTCACGCCGCCCACGATTTTACACTCCTCACCAGCTCTACAACTAGACTTCTTACAGTTGACAAAACCTGTGGAAGGGTCACACTCGCAGAGCTTTGTGCAGGCAGAGTCCTCCCAGAATGACTTTCCTGGAGGACGGTACTGGCCATTGTGGGAGCAAGTCAGGACTGAAAAAGAGGGATATACGATACTGCCCATACTGTAGACTCCGATGGGAGCACTGGGATGCATCAGAATGTGGTGACCTCCTCCTTTTTTATAGCTGTATTGAGTCCAAGAGTATTCTGTCCCATGAACCTGCTGCCACTTGAAGGATGGACGCTTGTTATCAAATTGCACTTCTTTAATATCCTTGGTCTTGGCAATAATAAAGGCTTGGTTACTAAAGTCCTCCATACCCTCTAAGGTGTAGGATGAATAGAACTTCTCAGTGGGTTCAATATCCATGATAAAGGGGTCAAATGAAGAGCCATCACTAAATTTGCCACCATTGCAATAGTAGAGGACTTGAACAGGCTGGGTGGAAGAGATAACTAATGGTGCACTGGTATCCATTGAAATCTCTTTCCACTGACCAGCACTGAGATTAATGTCCTCAGATTTGGAACCAAGCCGGTAAGTGACACGAGTGGGTGAAGAAGCAAAGATATACACAGAGACTTGATACTCTACAGGTGGGATAATGAAGGATGTACCCCATTGCTCTACGGGTAATAACTGTTTGAAGGTGTGCTGGCATTTGGAGTTCTTCAAAGCACAATCCTGTCCTGAGATGACACCTACAGGCTTGTCTGACACCACTCTTGTCCCAGTGCAGTCTTGATTGGACTTCAGGTAGAGAACCTCAGATGTACTAATTCTGGCAGTAATCTTTTCATTTGGCTCATATTGTTTACCTTCAAAGGTGATAGCACACTTCAACTCCACAGTCACAGAAGTTGAATCTTGCAAGCCAAAAACAGCTACCTCTTTTGGGTACCCCCAGGCTAATGGAATGAAAACATAGTATTCTTGGCCCAATTTCGTCATTGAGTACACCAGTGAAGTGTCAACTAAATTCTTCTTCTGATTGGAGGAACCGATTGTGATGAACTTGCTGGAACGTATCATGACCGTTTTGAAATATTTGCCTGTGCCTTTCAATTCAGTGTCAGAAGGTAACTCCACTGTTACAGACTCTCTACCCTGCATGGCCAGCTCTTGCTTAAATGGAGTCTTGTTGACAGTGACAAGCACATTTGTATCTGACAGATAGGAGGTGATGTACAGCAGTTTTTTCCCTTTTCCCTCTTGATTCGCATCAAAAATGAAGACTGTAATGTACGTATACTGGTATTTTGCTGAAATAGAAAAGTAAAAAACAAAAATGATTGTGTGACAGTTCATGATCAACTGTATCCAAGTTAGTGTATTAAAAAAACACCTGTGTTTTTAAAGTAAGGCACTTAATAAATTTTTGCATGAAAATATTTTAATTAATTTGAATAAATGTTGCCACATTTTGGCAACGCATGTTCTCACACTGTCAACTAGTTTGCACTCCTCTCCAGCTTTGCATTGAGATTTCTGGCAGCTGACTAAACCTGTTGATGGGTTGCAGTTGCAGAGCTCTGTGCAGTGAGAATCCTCCCAGAAGGGTTTCCCAAGAGGATGGGACTGACCATTTGATAAAGTTTCAGATTTGTCATGAAAGTTTTTGTCATAGGAATATATATTCAGATTATTATAAATTACCTTTCGGTGGATGCACAGGTGCAGGAAGGATTTTTACCATGCATTCGCTCACACCCTCAACAACTTTACACTCCTCGCCAACTTTGCACTGAGATTTCTGGCAGCTGACAACACCTGTGGAAGGGTCACATTCACAGAGCTTTGTGCAGTCAGAGTCCTCCCAGAATGGCTTTCCAGGAGGATGGTATTGACCATTGTGGATGCAGGTCTGGACTGAAAAAGAAAAAAGGACAATCAAAGGAATTAACTTCCTTTCTCCAGTCGTCTTTGGTTGTCAAATATATTTAGATTTATCATGCCGCACCGTAGTTGCCTCTTGTGGACAATAAAGATCAATTGAACTGAACTGAAATAATCTGAAAACAATCAGTGGGAATTTCAAAACAAGACTAGACAAGCCTAGCTCAGCCCGGACGCCGGTACGCTGCCAGTGGGGAACATTTGACAAGGCACGGCGGATATTGTTCTGGAGCATGCAGGTTGGCCTGAATACTGGGGCGACCTCTGATTCTCAAAGGTGTGACTGTCAGAGTATGTGAGCGGGAGCGAGCGAGGAGGGGAAGTGGATGTAATTTAATTAGAGTGATGAGCACTATTAGGATGTTGCCACTCCGCAAGCTCCAGGTCGCTCCAGTTTATATATTGTGAAAAAAATGGACATTTAATTTTTTTCTTGATACCACATTAGTTTACTTCATAAAATATAAATGTATTAATTGTTTTGTTAGCCTATGTGGAGAGTTGAGGTTGTTTTAATCTTGACAAGATATTTAATGTTTCACCTTATCAAGTTTATTGATTTTTGTAAATATACGCTAATTCTGAATTTGATGCCTGCAACACATTCCAACAAAATGGGACAGGGGCAAAACAAAACAAAAAAGGACTGGGAAGTAAAAAAAACACCTGTTTGGAACATTCCACAGGTAAAAAGGTGACACTATCATGACTGGGTATAAAAGAATATCAAAAGAACAAAAAAGTTGATATCTTATTTTCAGGTACTCTTATAAGTGATACTATAACCTCTCTGCATTTGAATGGATCTCTATGAAAATTGGGGGGTGGGACTAGATTAAGCTGTAAATTACACGGAAATAGCATGGAACCTATGGTTGGCTAAATGGCTCTAAATCATCAAGGGTCTGCGGTATCAAGTGAGCCTCAAACCATCACTCTGCTGCCAGATATGCAGTATGTATGAATGGATGAATTGAAGAGTTGTTTCTCCTGACTTATTTTTCAAAAGAGTTCAATTGGAAAATTAGTCAAGAGAAACAACCCTTAAAGTGATCCATCCATAACAACTGCATATCTGGTAGTAGAGTGATGGTTTGAGGCCCATTTGATACCTCAGACCATTGATGACTTACAGCCATTTAGACAACCATGGGTTTCATACTATTCCTGTGTAATTTACAGCTTAATCTAGTCCCACCCCCTAATTCCCAAAGTGATCCATTCATATGCAGAGAGTTTATAGTATCGCTTGTAAAATCAAATCAATATTTATTTATATAGTGCATTTCACAACCAATTGTCACAATACGCTTCACAGAAAACCCTGGCCTGAACCCCCACAAGAGCAAGCCAAAGGCAACAGTGGCAAGGAAAAACTCCCTGGTGTACATAGGAAGAAACCTTTGGAGGAACCAGACTCGAAGGGGGGACCTATCCTTCTCTGGTTGACTCAGGGTCTAGGTTTTAATGACCAACATGGTCAATCAGCCAATGTTCATGTGAATAGAATATGCAGCAGCTAGATGACAGTCCAGCGCGAGGCAGGGATGGTGGAGTGACCCCAGCGGTGATGGCGGCTGCAGGCAGTGGTGGGGGGGCAAGTGGCAATTGAGAGGAAGCCGGACAGCAGCGGTGGGTGATAGCAACTCTCGAGATGCAGGGCATGGGCTAAGGAAAGTTGGAGGGTTCCTGAATATAGTACCTGGAAAGTACCTGAAAATAAGATCTCAAATTTTTTTGATATCCTTTTATACCTAGTCATGATAGCATCACCTGTTTACCTGTGGAATGCTCCAAACAGGTGTTTTTTTAACTTACCAGTCTTTTTTTCCCCTGTCCCAACATTTTTGCAATGTGTTGCAGGCATCCAATTTGGAATTCACGTGTATTTACAAAAATCAATAAAGTTGATAAGGTACAACATTAAATATCTTTTCTTTGTACTGTTCTCAATTAAATATATGTAAAAGAAAATTTACAAATCACTGCTTTCTACTTTTATGTGAATTTTACATACTGTCCAAACTTTTTTGGAATTGGGGTTTGTATAGCATGGGCGTCTGAATACAAAAATGTATTATAAATGACTTATTTTAATAAGTTACCTTTTGGTACACATTCGCTCAAGCAATCGACAGCTTTACACTCTTCTCCAGCTTTGCATTGAGATTTCTGGCAGCTGACAACACCTGTGGAAGGGTCACATTCACAGAGCTTTGTGCAGGCAGAGTCCTCCCAGAATTGCTTTCCAGGGAGATAGTTTTGACCATTGTAGGTGCAGGTCAGGACTGAAAAAGAAAAGCACAATCACAGCAATGAACTGCCTTTCTCCAGTCGTCTTTCACAGGTGAAAGAGAATAAAGTTGTACATTATCTCCTGAGAACGTCTTTTTTGTCTACTCACGGCCACAGGCTGCAGGAGCTCCGTAGCTGTTCCTGTCCTTTGTGCCGACACTATAAACTCCAATGGGGGCACCGGGACTCTTCACTGTGTGGTGACCTCTTCCTTTCTGATAGGTGTAATGAGTCCAAGAGTACTCCGTCCCGAGAATTGGCTTCCACTTGAAGGATGGATGCTTGTCATCAAACTGCACTTTTTGAATATCCTTGGCAACGATAAGGGCATAGTTACTAAAGTCATCCATACCCTCTAAGGTGTAGGCTTCGCAGAACGCAACAGTGGGTATAATATTCATGATAAAGGGGTCAAATAAAGTGTTGTCACTAAATTTGCCACCAGTGCAGTAGTAAATTACTTGAATGGGCTGGGTGGAAGACATAACTAATGGCAGACTCCCATCCATTCGAACCTCTCTCCAATGACGAGCAAGGAGATCAATGGCAAAAGGAGGTTTGTCACCAAACTGGCCACTCACACGGGTGGCTGCAGAAGCAAAGACATACACAGAGTCCTTCAGGACCTGATACTCTAGAGGTAGGATGAAAAAGTGTGTAGCCCATTGCTCTACAGGTAACAGCTGTTCGAAGACGTGCTGGCATTTGGAGTTCTTCCAAGCACAAGCATGTCCTGAGATGACACCAACAGGCTTGTCTGACACTACTCTTGACCTAGTGCAGTCTTGATTGGACTCCAGGTAGAGAACTTCAGATTTATCAATGTGGGCAGTAAGCGTTTCTCTTGGCTTATAAGTTCTACCTTCAAAGGTAACAGCGCACCTCAAATCCACAGTCACTGAAGTAGAATCTTGCAACCCAAAAACAGCAAATTATTTTGGGTACCCCTTGGCTGATGGAGTGAAGACATAATAATCGTGGCCTAATTTGGTCACTGGGTACACCAGTGAGGTGTCAACTGAATGATCCTTCTGATTGGAGGACACGATGGTGATGAACTTGCTGGAACGTATCATGACCGTTTTCGAATATCTACCTGTGCCTCTTAATTCAGTGTCAGAAGGTACCTCCACTGTTACAGACTCTCCGCCCTGCATGGACAGCTCTTGTTTGAATGGAGTTTTGTTGACAGTGACGAGCACATTTGTATCTGACAGATAGGAGGTGATGTAGAGCTGGTTTTTTCTTTTTTCTTTTGTATAATAATTGAACATGAAGACTGTCATGTATGTGTACTCATATTTTACTGAAACACAAAAGTGACAAATAGCAAAGCTTTGGTTACAATTCATAATAAACTATCCACAAAAATGTATTACCAAATTCGTTGTTATCTTTAAAGTAATGTAAGAAATCCATTTTTACTTAATTTAGTAATGAATGTATACATACTTTCGGACAGTGCGGCACTTGCAACGCATGTTCTCACATTGCAGACTAGTTTACACTCCTCTCCAGCTTTGCACTGAGATTTCTGGCAGCTGACTAAATCTGTGGAAGGGTCACACTCGCAGAGCTCTGTGCAGGCAGAATCCCCCCAGAAGGGTTTCCCAGGAGGATGGGTCTGACCCTTGTGGGTACAGGGCAGTGCTGTAAAATAAACACAGCACAATGCATAGAAATGAATTAATGATCTACAGTTGGCAGCAGTCCTGCAGTGCATTCAGTGAACATGAACCCAGGACTTAATTTGCAGTGTTCTTGATGTGCAGGAGAGCATATGACTATTATAGCATCCACAACTCCTTGTTTACAAACATGAGTACACTTCTAATGGATACAGTTGTGAGGACACTGTTTGACTGTGAACAATATTGTGGTTACGTATGAAGATGAATATCTAATCTTGAACGCAAATTGTCTCCTGCACATAATAAAGATTTGCTGAACTGAAAACAATCAGTATTAATATTTATAAACCTTATATACCTGTATCATGAAGTAATTTTAACTCAAATCAATTGTATTTGAATAGGGTTTTTAGGGAGACACTGGCACAAGGACTCCTTTCATAAAAATTGAAAATAGGAATAACTTGGCAAAAACAAACTTGACCCCCCAAAAATCAAGCAGGTAAAGTAAAAATACTCCCCAGTGGGAAGATAAACACCCAAACAGTTGTGGGAACAAAATCGCTTCTGTGAAGAAATCTCTGGAGGAACACAAATATAGAGGGGAAGCCCATTCTCCACTGGCCGGCGTCGTGTCAATAGTTTAAAATGAGCAAACTGCTAATAGATAGGTAATGGGGAATATCTACAAGAAAACAGACATTGTGCTTGGTCATATTATAGCCTGAAGTGTCTAATTAGCTGGTAAAATAGAAGGTCCAAGCAACGAAAGCATATTAGGGTATATTGCAGATCAGGAGGGGCGAGGCAATGGTGCTTCATAGCATGAGCTGGAACAGGAGAGGGTTCAGACTGGAATGATCTGTGAACTCAGGGTGGGGTAAAGGTGCAGATGACCCAAAATGTTTATCTCGTGTTTGAAGACAAGAGTGTAAAACCTTACCCCATCCTTACGACAATAAGTGTTAAACTCTTGAATCATATCTTTCTTTCAATTAAAAAAGTGTCTGCGCTAAGGTGTTTTGGTAAAGGTCTGTCTGAGACTTATATCATGCGCATCTGAATACAAAAATGGTTGATCAAAAGAACATTTCTGAGACTGGATGAAGTGTAAAATTTGTCTTCAGAGTTTTTGTCAGCAATATTTATTTTAATGACTATAAGTTACCTTTTGGTACACATTCGCTCGAGCACTCTACAGCTTTACACTCTTCTCCAGCTTTGCATTGAGATTTCTGGCAGCTGACAACACCTGTGGAAGGGTTACATTCACAGAGCTTTGTGCAGGCAGAGTCCTCCCAGAATGGCTTTCCACTGGGATAGTTTTGGCCATTGTAGGAGCAGGTCAGGACTGAAAAAGAAAAGCACAATCAGAGGAATGAACTGCCTTTCTCCAGTCGTCTTTCACAGGTGAAAGAGAATAAAGTTGTACATTATATCCTGAGAACGTCTCTTTTTTCTACTCACGGCCACAGGCTGCAGGAGCTCCGTAGCTGTTCCTGTCCTTTGTGCCGACACTATAAACCCCAATGGGGGCACCGGGACTCTTCACTGTGTGGTGACCTCTTCCTTTCTGATAGGTGTAATGAGTCCAAGAGTACTCCGTCCCGAGAATTGGCTTCCACTTGAAGGATGGATGCTTGTCATCAAACTGCACTTTTTGAATATCCTTGGCAACGATAAGGGCATATTTACTAAAGTCATCCATACCCTCTAATGTGTAGGCTTCGCAGAACACAACAGTGGGTATAATATTCATGATAAAGGGGTCAAATAAAGTGTTATCACTAAATTTGCCACCAGTGCAGTAGTAAATTACTTGAATGGGCTGGGTGGAAGACATAACTAATGGCAGACTCCCATCCATTCGAACCTCTCTCCAATGACGAGCAAGGAGATCAATGGCAAAAGGAGGTTTGTCACCAAACTGGCCACTCACACGGGTGGCTGCAGAAGCAAAGACATACACAGAGTCTATCAGGACCTGATACTCTAGAGGTAGGATGAAAAAGTGTGTAGCCCATTGCTCTACAGGTAACAGCTGTTCGAAGACGTGCTGGCATTTGGAGTTCTTCCAAGCACAAGCATGTCCTGAGATGACACCAACAGGCAGGGACGTGCAGAGGATATTAGAGGGGCAGGGGCCCAAATTTATAAAAGGGCACGTCGGCGTTTTTTTGCAAATAATTAAATAAATATATGCCTGGAATGACTACTTTTAAAGGGATATTAAAATGTATGTATTTAAAACAAACCCATGACTGAGGTTGGTTCAAACACTGCCACATGACAGTTCAATAATGATACATGCAAAGACATGAAGTCTATTTCAGTCAATTCTCCTCACATGTTAACCAGCCCAACTCTTACCTAGCCCTCTGACTGACACCCTCACTTGCTCAGCTTAATACTGCTGACAAAGATGCACTTCCTCTGGCTGCATGGCTGCCTCTCTCGCCTCCATATTCGTCTCTTACCACCTCTTACAAGGCATAATTTCTTTAGTAATAACGGGCAATAAGAAGATGCTGATATTGCTTTGTGTACCTGTATACAGTTCATATAACAAATAAAACTACTACTACTACACCCCCCCCCCCCCTAAAGTAAGCCAGCATATAAAATGGTACCATCACTGCTTGGTGACACACACACACACACACACAATAACTATAGAAAAAAAGAACTATACAATGTTAATTTGTGATAACTATGTACCTGCTATGCCTTCCTGTCACAGTAGAGGGAGGGGGGCCTGTCTGTAGGCTGTCATTCATGAAAATCTATGAGCATACCCTACAACAATCCAGTAGAATGAATGGTTATTAAGTTAGAAGCCTACAATCAAAATTATGCAGTTACTGTTTAAGTCCATTAGCCTGTATGCCTACCAGAAGACCCCAGTCAACATGTGTGATCTTAATGATCAATTATGATATTAGAAAACATTTATTTTCTTTAATGAGAGAGAGAGAGAGTGCTAACCTTAGCTAGCTAATGTACAGGGATTAAAGCAAAAAAATCTCTGAAAAAAAATCTCACAACTAAAATGTTGTTAGGTCAAGTTAAGGTCCCAACACGCAATTTATAAAACAATGAATTTAACCTACGCTTTTATGTAAATATTAGAGACTATCAGCATAATTTTTCAGATGTAAAGATGTAAGTACATTTGTAATGTAAATTTTTGATGAACAACCTCTATTTTGATGCCTTTTCATGCACTCTGGCACATAAATTTCATGAAATTTTTATGTGTACCTAAAAAACTGGTTTATAAAAAAAAAAGAAGCATTGAGCTGCTGAATATAGCCTATTGGACTGACACTATATTATAGTTATATTACTTTGCATTACTCTGTCATAAAATCACTTAAATCAGTGTTAAATTATTAACCTTTCAGAAGTATGATTCGGATCATTTAACCTTACGTATTCATTACAAAATGTTGTTCAAATATGTTGTAGATTGTTTTACAAAACGATTGAAAAATGTATCACCTTCCTAGCCAGTGGGCCTATAGCAACCGATAAAATAAAAGTCTACCCGTATTCGTTCTTGCATTCTCACAATGCTTTGCACTTTTGTGAAAATCCTCATAAGGGCGCTTTACGTTAACATAGAGTTGACAGATTAATTCAACAGAGAAGAGTAAAGACATATGGAAAATAGCCTTTTTAATTGACCTTCTTAAACGTGTTCAGCTCGTTTCAATTTACAATATAGACGTAGTAACAGGGTGTTCAAAATGTTGCTTTTAAAACGACATTGACAAATATGAAAAGCTAATCAAATGAAATATAGGGTTTTCACACTCAGTCAGTGTGGATTCGTGGAAATAGGTTAAATACGCTACTGCTTTTAACGTTCAAATTATTAACACTTCAACTCATCAAACAATGAATTACATGAAATCCCATTTCAATAATGTAGCCTATTGAAATGTAAAGGATAACAAAAAATAGCCCATTACATTTATACATATATTTATGCTACAGTTAAACATCACATTCAACATCACATTAAACTTTAATCCCTGAACGTATTACATTAGCTAACCAGCTATCTAGACAACATTAAAACTGCTGTGGTACGATTGGACAGTTATTTTAGGTTAAGTGGATGGGACACAAGAACTCGACCATATTCCACTGATTATCACATTACTAGCAAAGGTCTAACGATAGCTAGTTTGCACATTTTGAGCTGCATAGATAGACCCTACTTGCCAAATAGTGTCAAGAAATTCCTAAAGCGCATCAATATCAATATAAAACGAAAATTAACAGTATATTTATACTTTGTTTGGCCACATACCTGATGTCTGCCTCAAAGAAACTAATGACTGACTCACGAATGTCGAGTGCCTATGCATGCAATTTTGCGTGCGTGCGTTCTTTCACCATAGAAAGGCTCGGCTCGCCGCTGCGGCAGGAAACCAGGAGGGATGGTAGAGGGCATCGCCCGGGAGCACCAACCTTCTGACCTGATATTTTGATTTAATCAATATATCTGTTCGGCAGTGCAGGTTGTGCGCAAACAAGAATTTATTTATTTGTTTAAAAAAAAAAAAAAAAGAATATATATATATTTTTTAAACAGAAAAAGGGCACTTTTCTATAGGAGGCCAAACGGCAGGTGCTCAAGCCCCCTTTGAGGTCTATGTGTGCACGTGCCTGCCAACAGGCTTGTCTGACACTACTCTTGACCTAGTGCAGTCTTGATTGGACTCCAGGTAGAGAACTTCAGATTTATCAATGTGGGCAGTAAGCGTTTCTCTTGGCTTATAAGTTCTACCTTCAAAGGTAACAGCGCACCTCAAATCCACAGTCACTGAAGTAGAATCTTGCAACCCAAAAACAGCAAACTCTTTTGGGTACCCCTTGGCTGATGGAGTGAAGACATAATAATCGTGGCCTAATTTTGTCACTGGGTACACCAGTGAGGTGTCAACTGAATGATCCTTCTGATTGGAGGACACGATGGTGATGAACTTGCTGGAACGTATCATGACCGTTTTCGAATATCTACCTGTGCCTCTTAATTCAGTGTCAGAAGGTACCTCCACTGTTACAGACTCTCCGCCCTGCATGGACAGCTCTTGTTTGAATGGAGTTTTGTTGACAGTGACGAGCACATTTGTATCTGACAGATAGGAGGTGATGTAGAGCTGGTTTTTGCTTTTTTCTTTTGTATAATAATTGAACATGAAGACTGTCATGTATGTGTACTCATATTTTACTGAAACACAAAAGTGACAAATAGCAAAGCTTTGGTTACAATTCATAATAAACTATCCACAAAAATGTATTACCAAATTCGTTGTTATCTTTAAAGTAATGTAAGAAATCCATTTTTACTTATTTTAGTAATGAATGTATACATACTTTCGGACAGTGCGGCACTTGCAACGCATGTTCTCACATTGCAGACTAGTTTACACTCCTCTCCAGCTTTGCACTGAGATTTCTGGCAGCTGACTAAATCTGTGGAAGGGTCACACTTGCAGAGCTCTGTGCAGGTAGAATCCCCCCAGAAGGGTTTCCCAGGAGGATGGGTCTGACCCTTGTGGGTACAGGGCAGTGCTGTAAAATAAACACAGCACAATGCATAGAAATGAATTAATGATCTACAGTTGGCAGCAGTCCTGCAGTGCATTCAGTGAACATGAACCCAGGACTTAATTTGCAGTGTTCTTGATGTGCAGGAGAGCATATGACTATTATAGCATCCACAACTCCTTGTTTACAAACATGAGTACACTTCTAATGGATACAGTTGTGAGGACACTGTTTGACTGTGAACAATATTGTGGTTACGTATCTTGAACGCAAATTGTCTCCTGCACATAATAAAGATTTGCTGAACTGAAAACAATCAGTATTAATATTTATAAACCTTATATACCTGTATCATGAAGTAATTTTAACTCAAATCAATTGTATTTGAATAGGGTTTTTTAGGGAGACACTGGCACAAGGACTCCTTTCATAAAAATTGAAAATAGGAATAACTTGGCAAAAACAAACTTGACCCCCCAAAAATCAAGCAGGTAAAGTAAAAATACTCCCCAGTGGGAAGATAAACACCCAAACAGTTGTGGGAACAAAATCGCTTTTGTGAAGAAATCTCTGGAGGAACACAAAAATAGAGGGGAAGCCCATTCTCCACTGGCCAGCGTCGTGTCAATAGTTTAAAATGAGCAAACTGCTAATAGATAGGTAATGGGGAATATCTACAAGAAAACAGACATTGTGTTTGGGCATATTATAGCCTGAAGTGTCTAATTAGCTGGTAAAATAGAAGGTCCAAGCAACAAAAGCATATTAGGGTAGATTGCAGATCAGGAGGGGCGAGGCAATGTTGCTTCATAGCATTGGCTGGAACCAGATGAGGGTTCAGACTGGAATGATCTGTGAACTCAGGGAGGGGTAAAGATGCAGATGACCAAAAACGTTTCTCTCGTGTTTGAAGACAAGATTGGAAAGCTTTACCCCATCCTTACTACAATAAGTGTTGTAAGGCTGGAAAAAGTGTTATCAGTCCTAAAGCCTTGCAGCTGTTGGTGATTTCCTGGAGGGTGCAATAAAACAATTTACTTGGGGGTCTGAGAGCCTGTTCTTCTGACTTCTCACGGCCTCGTAAACTACAGCGGGGGTCGAGCCTACAACTGGACATCAGAACTCACAGGACTTTTACGGCCTAGATTCTGGACTGAATGGTGAACATATTAAACAAAGCTGTATATGTATATTGAATCATGTGTTAGATTGGTAATTGTGGAAGTATAAAGTAATTGTGGATAATATGATAAATGTGGTGAACCTGGATAATACTAATTGAAGTGTGTGGTATGTGAAAGTATTGGAGGGGGAGAAATAAAGAATGTGGAAGGAGGATTGTATAGGTTATCAGGGATGCGCTTGTCCATATAAATATCTGGAACTAAGAGTGGCCATCACCGGGACCTCACCGGATATCTAGATATGATAGAGAAGATCATGAGATCACGCGCCGTCGTTCAAAGAGTCTTATTACTGTCACTAGATTGAGGGAGGGAGACTCTGTTCCTCTCCCTGGAGGGGGTCCCTGCGTGGTGAAACTGCTCTTCCTGCCAGACCTTATTTGGACAACAAAGGGACTTGTGGAGTGGGCATGCCGGCGCTGAACTGCATTTAAGAAGATCCCAAAGGGAGACACGGGAAGAATCTGCTTAACAGGTCTCCTGGTGCTGTAGTGGCACCATAGCCATTTTCATATAGGAGAATCTGCTTAACAGTTCTCCTGGTACCATAGTCACACCGTACGAAATCACTTGGTGATATACTTTGTTTGTGAACTTGTTCGTGTTTATTTGTCTTGACAGCATGTTATCCTGTGTTTAGTGATAGGCATTGAATGTGTTCGTGTTTGCTTTCACAGTCTTAACCAGTGATTATTTGTCATTAATAAATTACCATGTTTTCATATCAACTGCATCTTTCTTTTAATCCTTTTTCCCAGCTCCAATTGTCTGCATGATCTGAGCTGCAGCGTTCCAAGCTAATGACCTCCCTGCCTGTTATCCAATTATTTTTATATTTAACGTGCGTGGCTCTCATCCATCTTATACCCTTTTCAGCCTAAATTACTACTGAAGACTCAGGGGGACAATTCTGACCCAGGACCGACTGATCAGCGGCCTGGTACAGACGTGGCATAACACAAGTTGGGTAGACGGCAAGTGACGGTCCAATTGTAAAGGTCGGGTTGGTGTATCGGTTCTGGTGATTTGATGTGAAGAGAATCCATGGGCGTCCTACGCCGATTCTTGTCAAATTTGCCTTAAGGAACTCTTTAAATACACCCAGAGTAGTGCATGGTTCTGGTGATTTGATATAGGAACCCATGGGTGTTGTTACGCCGGTTCTTGTCAAATTTGCCTTAAGGAGCCCTTTAAATGTACTCAGACTGGGGCTCGCAACTATCTATGATAAATGAATATCATGTATTGTGTTGACTAGACCCCCAACCTCTGCGTTCGCCACCGAACTGAGCTTCAGCAATAATGTTGATTCCGGCAAACATATATTGAAGTAATGATGGTACCTAAGGGCGAGTTGAGTGTAAACACTCCGAGCTCCACGCATGTTTAACCAAAATTCTAAATTATAATTATAAATGGAGTCAGATAAACGAGTAAATAAAATAATAATATTTCTAAATAACTTTTACCTTTTCCCACAGCAAGAGTGGAATACATCACGTTTAAACTTTCGCTCCGAGCTATTCCCTCATTGGTCTAGTAATTGCGGATTCTACATTTGGTGACCTCGACGTGATTCCAGTTGCAATTTGTGGAATTTACAATTTGGATCCCTCTGGCAGGGGGGTATCTGCTTTTTCTTTACCTCCTAATTTTCCTGCACGTTTGTCTGCGAAAAATTCCTGGCAGTTTGGCGTACAAGATATTCCTTACAGGGAGTTTCTGGTCAGCTAAATTGCTGGTTCTTCATCCTTGGTGTGGTGAGTAACACAATTATCTTATGTATTAGCATATACTAGGGAGAGTTGTTGTTGTTTCACCACATCTAGAGGCTGTTTAGGGGATGGACATATAAGTGCAAAGTCTGTCTATAACCCGTGGGATAGTGAGGTTGCAGTCCTCACTGTCATCTGTATGCAATGTTGACGCTGTAATTGTAAAAGTCATATATGCAATTAGGTCACTATGATGACAATATAATTATAAAACCCTAGAATGGGTAAATGGAAGATGAGCTGTACATGGCTCAAAGTAAAGGTTTGAGTAAGTGTAAAAGAACGTAAAGGTTTGAGTATGTGTAAAAGAACGTAAAGGTTTGAGATATGGCAGAGAAGGGATGTCGATATAAGGTACTGTTCTGTTGTTCCACAATACTGTGGGGAACGCAGAGAATCTTGTTCAGACACAGACAGGAAGAAATGACACACTGGTGAAAAGCCAGTAAGATTTAGAGGATGATTGTTTGTAGAGAAGTGTGAGGAAGGGTTGAAGGTAATAGTAGGTAGAGAATGCAGAAAGTGAAAGTATGTTAAAATGATTACATAATATATCAACTGTTGCCAGTAAGATCAATGATTAAAAATAAATCACGTGACAATGGCATCTGTGGCACTGCTCTAAAATCCAGCAGGCCACGCTTTCATAGGAAAGCACATCTTTAAAAACTGCATGCCATTTTTGCATTGGCTATTTTCATGCAAAAACAGAAGTCTTTCTTCTGTAGTTACTTTTTTACCCCCATATTGGTGTCTTCCTTTGTTGTTAATTTGTGTCTTAAGCTATACATCTGTGAAACCATAAGGCTAAAGTGTAATACACTTGCTTTAAATCCATAAATGATGCCTGGGCATGTCATGTAGGGAATGTTGGGATTCACTAATATACCTACTTGGGTGCCCATTCAGTTAACTGAGGCATATTTATTAAATTTCATGGATGTATTTTTGTGTACATTTCCCTAGCACAAAAACATGTGTTAGAATGTCTGTCTGACGCCAAGAAGCCAGTTAATGCTGTAAAATTAATCAAATGCCATGCATATTTGACCTTTTCATTTAAAAGCTGATGGTAGGGTCATTTTCTAGCACATACTGGCTTACTGGCCTCTTTTTGTCTTTATGTCTCTTTACTCTATCTGGATCTTTGTTTTTTAAGAGAAGTGAACCTACATTCTTTAGAGAGTGTATGATTATTTGTTTTCAATCATCAAGACCGGGCTATAACCACATCACATTATATTACATTACATTACAGGCATTTAGCAGACGCTTTGATCCAAAACGATTGACCATTCTTTGATCTGAGTAAGATGGGTGGAAATACCTGTAGGGGCCGTAAAGACATTCAAACCTCGTTTAGGAAATCTGAACCATAAACAGGCCCCCTGGTGTAGCACTAGAGTAAAGTTTACAACACATTTATTAGTGTAAAAGGATCCACCCATCCAATTCAGAATATCACCTTAGATTCACTTAGCACCATGACGACAATACACACCTCACACAGTTGCATAAGAGACAACCTCTGTTAAACAGACAAGTCTGGTAAAAACGGTAAATGTTTCTATACCCATAGCAAAGTGGGATAGGGACCAGACCGTCGGTTCCCAACTGGGTGGCTGATTACCACTACGGGGCTCGGTGTGACACTGAGCTAGGGATTTCTATCGACTGGATCACTGGCCGGTCGGGTCGCATAGAGCAGTGAGCACATGAGTTGCGTCCCGGTAATGGAGCACATGAGTTGCGTTCTTGTAGTGGAGCACATGGCCGCTGCGCTCCAGCCTGGAGCTGCGCCCGACAGAGAGGGAGGCTCGAAGGAGCTAAGTGAAATCTGCACTCAACACCACTATATCAACACACATCCAAAACCACATAACTGCAGCACATATAGAACAATGTACATACAGACATATGTGTTTTGTGTGTGAAACCAAAAGTTTTATATATTTCAATGCTCTCAACAACATACAACTTTGTTGTTACATTGTATTTTACAACTGTAAAATAATTTATAATGAATGACTGTTTCAGTTAAACTGTTTTCTGTTTCGGTCTATTTCCATCCTGTTTTCAAGCATGCAATGGGGGAGTAATAGAGGGCAATACAATATAGTATAACTACAGTATGCTATATATGCAATAGGCATACGGTATTAAAAATTCAAACCCAATGTCCCTGTCTGTCAGTTCTGTGTAGACATTCCATAATTCCGCATCCCTTCATATTTTGATTAACCTTGCAAAACAGATGGGTAGATAGCAAAGTGTACCACTGAATTGTTCAGAAAGCCTCCACATTTATCATATTTATATGTAAGCCTCCACATTTATCATATGTACATGTGATGTTTGTATAATACAGCTACTGTGATGTAATCCAGCAGTCCAGGTGTCGGATGCACTGTGGGATGATTGTTCAACAGGTAAATGAACTATCACCTCCACCGGCCCAGGTAGAGGTGAACATGGCCAAAGAACAGCGGAAATCCTGTCCAGCTCCTCTACCCGCTCGGCCCAGGGTGCCTACACATGGTGGGACTGGGTGTTCTGAGGATGCGTCATTGCCAGCGCCCTCATATGTGCCTTCACCCTGGTGCAGTGCTGCTATTTCCGACACCTCATCTCAGCCGTCTCCAGTTGCCAAGCTGCTGGGACTGGGACCATAAACACCAGCATGGAACCAGCGCCACTTTTTATGACCCCTTGGGACTGTGTTTGTTTGTCCCACGGGGCCAAACGGGGGATCTGTAAGGCTGGAAAAAGTGTTATCAGTCCTAAAGCCTTGCAGCTGTTGGTGATTTCCTGGAGGGTGCAATAAAACAATTTACTTGGGGGTCTGAGAGCCTGTTCTTCTGACTTCTCACGGCCTCGTAAACTACAGCGGGGGTCGAGCCTACAACTGGACATCAGAACTCACAGGACTTTTACGGCCTAGATTCTGGACTGAATGGTGAACATATTAAACAAAGCTGTATATGTATATTGAATCATGTGTTAGATTGGTAATTGTGGAAGTATAAAGTAATTGTGGATAATATGATAAATGTGGTGAACCTGGATAATACTAATTGAAGTGTGTGGTATGTGAAAGTATTGGAGGGGGAGAAATAAAGAATGTGGAAGGAGGATTGTATAGGTTATCAGGGATGCGCTTGTCCATATAAATATCTGGAACTAAGAGTGGCCATCACCGGGACCTCACCGGATATCTAGATATGATAGAGAAGATCATGAGATCACGCGCCGTCGTTCAAAGAGTCTTATTACTGTCACTAGATTGAGGGAGGGAGACTCTGTTCCTCTCCCTGGAGGGGGGTCCCTGCGTGGTGAAACTGCTCTTCCTGCCAGACCTTATTTGGACAACAAAGGGACTTGTGGAGTGGGCATGCCGGCGCTGAACTGCATTTAAGAAGATCCCAAAGGGAGACACGGGAAGAATCTGCTTAACAGGTCTCCTGGTGCTGTAGTGGCACCATAGCCATTTTCATATAGGAGAATCTGCTTAACAGTTCTCCTGGTACCATAGTCACACCGTACGAAATCACTTGGTGATATACTTTGTTTGTGAACTTGTTCGTGTTTATTTGTCTTGACAGCATGTTATCCTGTGTTTAGTGATAGGCATTGAATGTGTTCGTGTTTGCTTTCACAGTCTTAACCAGTGATTATTTGTCATTAATAAATTACCATGTTTTCATATCAACTGCATCTTTCTTTTAATCCTTTTTCCCAGCTCCAATTGTCTGCATGATCTGAGCTGCAGCGTTCCAAGCTAATGACCTCCCTGCCTGTTATCCAATTATTTTTATATTTAACGTGCGTGGCTCTCATCCATCTTATACCCTTTTCAGCCTAAATTACTACTGAAGACTCAGGGGGACAATTCTGACCCAGGACCGACTGATCAGCGGCCTGGTACAGACGTGGCATAACACAAGTTGGGTAGACGGCAAGTGACGGTCCAATTGTAAAGGTCGGGTTGGTGTATCGGTTCTGGTGATTTGATGTGAAGAGAATCCATGGGCGTCCTACGCCGATTCTTGTCAAATTTGCCTTAAGGAACTCTTTAAATACACCCAGAGTAGTGCATGGTTCTGGTGATTTGATATAGGAACCCATGGGTGTTGTTACGCCGGTTCTTGTCAAATTTGCCTTAAGGAGCCCTTTAAATGTACTCAGACTGGGGCTCGCAACTATCTATGATAAATGAATATCATGTATTGTGTTGACTAGACCCCCAACCTCTGCGTTCGCCACCGAACTGAGCTTCAGCAATAATGTTGATTCCGGCAAACATATATTGAAGTAATGATGGTACCTAAGGGCGAGTTGAGTGTAAACACTCCGAGCTCCACGCATGTTTAACCAAAATTCTAAATTATAATTATAAATGGAGTCAGATAAACGAGTAAATAAAATAATAATATTTCTAAATAACTTTTACCTTTTCCCACAGCAAGAGTGGAATACATCACGTTTAAACTTTCGCTCCGAGCTATTCCCTCATTGGTCTAGTAATTGCGGATTCTACAGTGTTAAACTCTTGAATCATATCTTTCTTTCAATTAAAAAAGTGTCTGCGCTAAGGTGTTTTGGTAAAGGTCTGTCTGAGACATATATCATGTGCATCTGAGTACAAAAATGGTTGATCAAAAGAACATTTCTGAGACTGGATGAAGTGTAAAATTTGTCTTCAGAGTTTTTGTCAGCAATATTTATTTTAATGACTATAAGTTACCTTTTGGTACACATTCGCTCGAGCACTCTACAACTTTACACTCTTCTTCAGCTTTGCACTGAGATTTCTGGCAGCTGACAACACCTGTGGAAGGGTTACATTCACAGAGCTTTGTGCAGGCAGAGTCCTCCCAGAATGGCTTTCCACTGAGATAGTTTTGACCATTGTAGGAGCAGGTCAGGACTGAAAAAGAAAAGCACAATCAGAGGAATGAACTGCCTTTCTCCAGTCGTCTTTCACAGGTGAAAGAGAATAAAGTTGTACATTATATCCTGAGAACGTCTCTTTTTTTTACTCACGGCCACAGGCTGCAGGAGCTCCGTAGCTGTTTCTGTCCTTTGTGCCGACACTATAAACTCCAATGGGGGCACCGGGACTCTTCACTGTGTGGTGACCTCTTCCTTTCTGATAGGTGTAATGAGTCCAAGAGTACTCCGTCCCGAGAATTGGCTTCCACTTGAAGGATGGATGCTTGTCATCAAACTGCACTTTTTGAATATCCTTGGCAACGATAAGGGCATAGTTACTAAAGTCATCCATACCCTCTAAGGTGTAGGCTTCGCAGAACGCAACAGTGGGTATAATATTCATGATAAAGGGGTCAAATAAAGTGTTATCACTAAATTTGCCACCAGTGCAGTAGTAAATTACTTGAATGGGCTGGGTGGAAGACATAACTAATGGCAGACTCCCATCCATTCGAACCTCTCTCCAATGACGAGCAAGGAGATCAATGGCAAAAGGAGGTTTGTCACCAAACTGGCCACTCACACGGGTGGCTGCAGAAGCAAATACATACACAGAGTCTATCAGGACCTGATACTCTAGAGGTAGGATGAAAAAGTGTGTAGCCCATTGCTCTACAGGTAACAGCTGTTCGAAGACGTGCTGGCATTTGGAGTTCTTCCAAGCACAAGCATGTCCTGAGATGACACCAACAGGCTTGTCTGACACTACTCTTGACCTAGTGCAGTCTTGATTGGACTCCAGGTAGAGAACTTCAGATTTATCAATGTGGGCAGTAAGCGTTTCTCTTGGCTTATAAGTTCTACCTTCAAAGGTGACAGCGCACCTCAAATCCACAGTCACTGAAGTAGAATCTTGCAACCCAAAAACAGCAAACTCTTTTGGGTACCCCTTGGCTGATGGAGTGAAGACATAATAATCGTGGCCTAATTTTGTCACTGGGTACACCAGTGAGGTGTCAACTGAATGATCCTTCTGATTGGAGGACACGATGGTGATGAACTTGCTGGAACGTATCATGACCGTTTTCGAATATCTACCTGTGCCTCTTAATTCAGTGTCAGAAGGTACCTCCACTGTTACAGACTCTCCGCCCTGCATGGACAGCTCTTGTTTGAATGGAGTTTTGTTGACAGTGACGAGCACATTTGTATCTGACAGATAGGAGGTGATGTAGAGCTGGTTTTTGCTTTTTTCTTTTGTATAATAATTGAACATGAAGACTGTCATGTATGTGTACTCATATTTTACTGAAACACAAAAGTGACAAATAGCAAAGCTTTGGTTACAATTCATAATAAACTATCCACAAAAATGTATTACCAAATTCGTTGTTATCTTTAAAGTAATGTAAGAAATCCATTTTTACTTATTTGAGGAATTAACGTATACATACTTTCGGACAGTGAGGCACTGGCAACGCATGTTCTCACATTGCAGACTAGTTTACACTCCTCTCCAGCTTTGCACTGAGATTTCTGGCAGCTGACTGAACCAGTGGAAGGGTCACACTCGCAGAGCTCTGTGCAGGCAGAATCCCCCCAGAAGGGTTTCCCAGGAGGGTAGGTCTGACCCTTGTGGGTACAGGGCAGTGCTGTAAAATAAACACAGCACTGCACACTGAAATATATGCACGATATATGCATGATCTAGAGTTAGCAGCAGTCCTGCAGTGCATTCAGTGAACATGATCCCAGGACTTCACTTGGAGCCCTCGATGTGCAAGATTGCACATGACTATTATAGTATCCATAACATGAGGGCACAATTTGACTGAACAATAATGTGGTTACGTATGAAAATTAATATCTAATACTGAACACAAATTGCCTCCTGTGGATAATAAAGACCTTTTGATGTTCAGAAACCTGTAATATCTGTATCATAAAATCTATTATATCTGTATCACCGCCAGAGACACTGCCACAATGACACCTTACAGAAAAACAAGAAATGGGACAAACCGGGTAAAAACAAAAACGAAATTGACTCCCCCCCCCCCCCCCCCAAAAAAAAAAGAGCAGGTGAAGAAAAACACAGACATTTGTTCGGAAATGTTCCCTGTTCAGAAAAAAATATCTGGAGGAACCCAAATATAAAGGGGAAGCCCATGCTACGCTGCCCAGCTTAATGTCAATAGTTAAAGATAAGCCATATGGTAATAGACGGCTAAGGGGGGTTATATAACAGGAAACAGACATTGTGTTTGGGCATATTATAGCCTGAAGTGGCAAACTAGCTGGTAAAATAGAAGGGTCAAGCAACAAAAGCATATTATATTGCAATAAGAGCAAAACTTGAATCATAACTTTCTTTCAATGTAAAATATCTGCGCTAAGGTGTTATGGCATAGGTCTTCAGTATTCTTCAATGGAGACTTGTTGACAGTGACAAGCACATTCGGATCTGATAGTTATGAGGTTTTGTAGAGCAGATTTTTGACCGTCTCCTGTGCATTTGCATTGAACATGAAAACAGCAACATATTTGCAGGACAGTTTATCATGTCAATTAAAATCTTCACTAATTTGCCATTGTTGTCTCTTTGGAACTCGTATATAAAACTGTTTGCTTTTGCTGACTAACTTGACTTAATCCTCTTTGCCGGATTCAGAGATGGCCAACTTAAGTCATGCGCTTAAGTGCCTCTTCTGCGCGGATTTAATGCGGGATGAGATAAGCCGTATTCTAACCTGCGCTACGCGGGTGCGTTTCTCAAAATGTGGGTGGCACAGGGGATGATATTCTGACATGTATTAAAGGCATGCCATTGCCTTTAATAACCGCGCATTTGCCTTTGTAGAATCCTGCATCGTAGTTGCTCTCGTGTGACGGCGAAGGCAGTGAACGTATTTATCGGTCGCATTGATAAAATTATAATAGCTTCTATTGATGACTTGGATATACCCATATGACGTACTTGACTTAATCCTCTTTGCCCCCTTAGGAGCATAGGGCATCCACCATGGATCTCCATCTCACTCTCTTCTACGCAATGGGCTTCCTGCCATGAGGTCCTGATCTAATTTAGCTCGTCAAGCGTGCACCGACTCCAGTTGGTTTTTGGTCTTTCTGGCTTCCTCTTTCCTTGTGGGTTGTAGTCCAGAGCCTGTCTTGTTATGTTAGTTGATTCCTTTCTAAGTGTCACTGCCTAATAAATCAGAATTTATTGAGCTGGGACAATCTTATTAAATATACAGACGCTTGTCTTGTCTATAAGATTCTGCATGGCTTGGCTCCTCCCCCCCTTAGTGCTTTCATAAAGCAAAAAACAATTGATGATAGACACACTAGGTCTGTGACAAGAGGGGATTGTGTAATAACTATGAAGAGGACTGCTTTCGGACAGTCAGCTTTTTCAGTGAGAGTAGCTCACACATGGAGCAGTCTGCCAACAGTTATCAGAGACTGTGACACATATCGCTCGTTTGAAATTAATTTTAAATCATGTTTAAAAGACAATCAAGTATGCGACCATAAATAGCCTGAAGCGTGCTTTGTTTTGTTTTATGTTTTATGTATTGTTGTCCTTGTTTTAAAGTATTTTATGTGTTCTTATTAAATGTACTCTGCTGTACTGTATTTCTGTTCCTATTTGAATTTGTTTTATGCTTTTGTAGCTCATTACACCTGCCCAGGTACTACAGTTGAAAATTAGCCAAAGCTAAAACTGGCACATTTACAGAAATGTTGATTTAATGTGCACTGTCCCTGAAATTATAAACTGTACACATAAATAAATAAAAATAAAAAGTATGCCCGATCCATCTCCATTTTCTCCTTTTGATTTGATTGTTGATTTGCTCCTAGTTTGCCTGTTTCCACAGGTCTACATTTGTTATTTTGCTGGGCCACTATATCCTCAGTATGTATCGGAGGCAGTTGTTAATAAACACTTGCAGTTTGTTGGTGATAGTTTTAGTTGTTTTCCAGGTTTCACAGCCATAGAATAGAACAGATTTTACATTTGAGTTAAAAATTCGTATTTTTGTGTTTTTGGAGAGCGGGGAGGAGAGCCATACAGGTCGAACTATTCTGAAGGCATGTCTTGCTTTGCTCATGCGTAGCTTCACATCCTTATCGGTTCCTCCATCTGTGCTGATGTTGCTTCCCAGGTAGACAAACTCGGCCACATTTTCTAGGGTGTGCTCCTCAATGGTTATTGCTTGGTGGGATTTAGTGTTGACCCTCATGACCTTGGTTTTTCCAACATTGATCATGAGGCCTAGCTGTTTGCTGTGTTCATGTAGTCTATTCATCTTCAGTTGCATTTATGTGTGTGTTCCTGAGATCAGTGCCAAGTCATCTGAAAAATCGAGGTCTTCTAATTGTTTGAAGGGTGTCCACTGCAATCCCATATTTTGGCCATCCATTGACTTTTTTATGGTCCAATCGATAGTAACAAGAAAGAACAGGGCGGACAGTAGACAGACTTGCCGTACTCCTGTTTTTTATGTGGAGAGTGTCAGAGAGCTTGCCGTTCAAGATGACTTAGCCTGTGAATCCATCATACATGCATTTGATAAGATTGACCAGTTTCATGGGTATTCCATAATGTCGGAGCAGCTTCCACAGGATGTTTCTGTCAAGGCTGTCGAAGGCTCTTTCGAAGTAAACAAAGTTTATGGACAGTGATGATTGCCATTCGATGCATTGCTCGAGAATTATTCTAAGTGATGCAATGTGATCTGTACAGGAGTTGTTCTTCCGGAAACCTGCTTGTTCCTTCCTGAATATCTTGTCCAGTCATTCTTGCATTCTATCCAAGATGATTCGGCAAAAGATTTTACTAGAGACTGAGAGAAGCATGATGCCTACAGTTCTTGCATTCGCTGAGGTTGCCTTTCTTGGGAATTGTAATGATTAACCCTTCTTTCCAGTCGTTGGGTACCTCCTCTTTAACCCAGGTTTCATTTAGAAGCTCGTGTAGGATGTCAGCGCTGGTACTGATGTCTGCTTTCAGCACATGTGGGGGGATGTTGTCCTTTCCTGTTGCCCTGCCCAGCTTAAATTTTTTGATAGCCCTCTTTATTTCTTCCTTTGAAATCTTATCACAGTTGATGTTTAGGTCTTGTCTCACTTCTTCAATGTCTGGGGGGGGGTGTCTGGAGGAGGTCTATTAAGTACTTCCTCAAAATGTTCCTTCCAGCACTCTAGTTGTTGGGACTCTTTAGTGAGAAGGTTTCCCTGTCTCTGATAGGTCGGCTAAAGTTCTTATTCTTACCAGCCAACTGTCGGGTGATTTTGTACAATTCCTTCGTGTTCTTTTGCCTGGCTGCTGCCTCTGCTTGGTTAGCGAGCTCCTCCGCTTGTGCTTTTTTGTCCCTCTTGCAGCTCTTTCTGACCATTCTGTTCTTTTGTTGGTAGTCTTTTCAAAGGCCTTCCTTCTTATTGCTGTTTGTCGCTCTGTTGAGTTTCAGTTTGATGTCTCGTCCAGCCTCAATCTCCCTCCATGTTGCATCAGTGATCCAATCTTTTCTTCTGGGGTCTCTGTGCCCCAAGACAGTTTCACAAGTGTTTATGATAGCCTTCTTGCATCTTTCCCAGTTGTCATTTATGTTTTCTCCCTCTGTGAGGGTTTGGAACCGGTGGCGGAGCAGAATTCCCCATTCTTGCCATACCATGATGTTTTTTAGTTATCCATCTTATTTTCTGGTACTCTTACAAGCGATACTATAACTTCTCTGCATTTGAATGGATCTCCATTGTAATTGGGGGGTGGGACTAGATTTATCTGTAAATTATGCTGGAACAGTATGAAATGCATGGTTGGCAAAATGGCTAAACCATCAAGGCTCTGAGGAATCAAACAAGCCTCAAACCATCACTCTACTGCCATATATTCAGTAGATATGGATGGATCACTTTAAGGGTTGTTTCTCCTGACAAATTTTTCTATTGAAAAAAAAAAGAAAGAAAGTAATAAGAAAAAAGGTAAGGAGAAGAATCCCTTTGTTATCCATCCATATCTACTGCATATCTGGCAGCAGAGTGGTAGTTTAAGACTTGTTTCATACATCAGACCCTTGATGATTTAGAGCCATTTAGCCAACCATGTGATCCATACTGTTCCAGTGTAATTTTCAGCTAAATCTAGTCCCACCCCTCCAATTCCCATCAAGGTCCATTCAAATGCAGAGAGGTTATAGTATCACGAGTAGGAGTACCAGAAAATAAAATATCAAGAGTCTTTTGATATTGTTTGGTCACAGACATCAGGAAGTCATGGCATGCAAAGGATATGCAACCAAATATGAAAAACTATTACTTTATTCTACATTATGTTAAACTGTCCAATATTTTTGATGCCAAAAATGGGGGGACTATGTACAAAAGCTTCTATAATTTCTAAACGGTTCATCCGATATGGATTAAAATACCCTCAAATTAAAGCTGACAGTCTGCACTTTATATCATTTCAAAGTCAAAGTGCTAAAGTACCAGTGGCGGGCCGTCAGGGCCAGCAAGGCCTTCTCTGCTGGCCTAAACATCATTAGAATATAAATTTAATTTTGATATATTTTTTCCACAAATATGTATTAAATTATTCCCCATAGTCTATTCTCTTCATTTCATAGCTTTTCTCTTTGTTGCGCTGCTTCCAGCCTCAGATCGAGATGTGGAGGGCTGGCCTTTATGTTAGAGCTTTTATCCAATCATATTTCAGCCATAATGTGTTGCCAGGGTCCAAGAAATCTGCCCTTAGGCCTTCAGAATCGACAGTGCGGGCGCCTGTAGCTTAAAGTGAACCGAAACAACCCTGTGGTGTTAACCAATCAGATTTCGAATTCGATAACGTCAGCACGTGCACGTCTTTTGATTGGATACGCACTATTGAGAGGCAGAGCTATCGCAGAGATAGCAAACTGAACTTGAACGAGATTTCTACAAGCTGTTTTTTTTCAACCCACAATGACTGAAGGAGGAGAAGCGATCGATTTGGTCGCAGATATAATTACAACGCCATTTTCAAGACGAACCTTTCAAGAAAAGCTAGACATCGTTAGAAGAGAACGGCCAACTCCGACGCTAGCGAGTCAAAGTGGACATTCAAGGCTAGGAATACACTTTCACCACTGTCGCAAATATATCCTCTTGAACAAATGCAAATTATTTGTTTGTTTTCTTTTATTTTCAGTGAATAGTTTATGTGTCTTTATCGTCACGTTTCTTAAATGAAACTGCTTTGGGTGCGACAATGCGCTGTTTAGCGAACAAACTTGTTAAAGCTAACATACTTTTGGTGGACTTAATAAAACTTTGTAGACTAATCCCTTAAAAGCGATTTTTATTTAAAAGTTTTGACAGTATCCAAGCGATCTTAAAGCTGGTAGTTTAACACTCTTAATTGTAAATGCGGATTTATTGATTATAAATGCTTCGGAAATATTAATATAACTCTGTTGTACTTGACTATGTTAAGGTGATGCAACGCCCGGTTATACTGCGTTTCTGTCTAAATGTATAGTTTCTAGAGCCATGGCGTCATAATGATGGTATTAAGAGGTGGAATAATTCAGGTAGGACTGTGTAGGACATCACTGAAGGCCTAGGTGTGAAATGCACGGCCCGCCACTGTAAAGTACAGAGCCAAAATAACAAAGAAATGTGCCACTGTCCAATTAATTATGGTGCACCGGAGTGCCTCGGAGTCCTTTACTTAAAGTCCTTTTTTCATGTTGTGTTTCTATAATTTTTTTCACCGTCTCAGTTGGGTTCAAAAGTCTGAGACCACAAGTGAAAATCCTTCTATTTTGCATTTTCTTCTAATTGAATGCAATTTTTATCATTAGAAATGGTATTATCAGCATAACAATTTGAATGAAAAGTTAAATATTTGAAAACTTCACATGAATGAAAAAAATTATTAGTATTTGGTATGTGTTTTGCTTTGATGACGGCTTCTACTCGAGCTGGCATGGACTCCACAAGTTTGTGCAGAACCTGATGATCCATGATTTGACAATGTTCCGAAGAGTATCTTGTGATGTTACTGAATGCTTGGCTTTCTCTGTCTTCAAGTGCCCCCATAAATGTTCGATGGGGTTGAGGTCAGGTGACTGTGGAGGAAAGAACATTCTGATAAACGTTGAGTTTTTGCTTCCTCTTTGTCTTCAAGTAGTTCTTGCAAAGCTTTGAGGTGTGTTTAGGGTCATTATCCTGTTGCAGTATGAATCCTTCTCCACAAAGCTCCAAACCAGAGGGTATAGCATGTCTCTGAAGAAATGGAGCGGTAACTTTCTTTTGTCATGGTGTAGTCGATTCAGTGCAGGTGTCCAACTCCAGAGTAGGCAAAACAGCCCCAAACTTGAATATTCCCACCACCATGTTTCACTATTGTTTTGATCCACTGTGATATCAATCACTCTCCAGTTCGTCTCCTTACATAAACCCTTATGTTACTGCCATAAATCTCAAACTTGGATTCATCAGTAAAAATGACTTTTTTCCCAGTGGTCCACTGTGAAATGCTGGTATGTCTTAGCCCATGCCAATCGTTTGGCCTTGTTTCCACTCTTGAGAAGTGGTTTAGAAACTGCTACTCAGTCCTTTGAGACCACTAATAGCTAGCCTTGTTTTAACAGTACTTTCACTGATTGGAGTCTCTCGTTCTTTATTCAGCACATTCTGTATCTGTGATGCAATTTATGTTCTCTCTCTCAGTGAACAAAGCTGTATGTATTGGTCTTCTGATGGTGCAAGCCAATTAACTAACAAGCCACTGTTGAGTAGATCAAATCCACTTGAGCGTCATCTAAACACATGCTTCAATGGAAGGGATAAGACTCAAGGAAATTTGATTAGTCACCTGGAAATAGTGCAGAATCTAAAGTATCTAAAATAACTCTTCCTTTCACGTCATAACTATTCTTTGTTTTAGATTTTTTTCCAAAATTCACAAACTTATTGTTTATTTTCAAGTTTACATGAAAAAATGTCAGATTTTCAATGTGATCTCAGACTTTTGGACCCCACTACACATACCTAATAGGCAGTAAAGTGCATCATCGAAAATGTCTCACCATAACTAGGCTACCTGTGTCAGTCAACATGAACATTGGTCAAATCTAGTTGGCTAATATAAGGATAAGCTAATTTATTATGCATCGCCCATTTTTAAGTTAGCCAATTACTTCTAATATGGTCATTGCAAGGAAGTTTAAAACCTGTTCTTGTGCAAATTCCAATGATAGGGCTCTGTATAACACATGTAGCACACACTACATTATTAACAGAACTAGGATTTTGTAATATTTCTATTTTGCCCAAAAGTAGGCTATATCTCCCAGGAAAAATCATAAACGTAAAGAAAGCGGCACACAAGTGTAAGAGATCTTTTTAAAAGTTGTTTTATTGCACAACTGAAATGTTAAATAAATTAGGAAATACTATTGATTTAAAGGTTTGAAAAAATGTGTTGTAGTTGTTTAGTAAGCCGCCTTCCCATGATCCTTAGTGCACTGTTTTAGGGGCCGTGACCGAATACGATCCCTTAACCCTTTTGAGGGCGCATATTTGAGTCAACTTCATCAAAAATCTTGGGCGAAGTTTTTCACAAATGGGGGCACTTAAAATACCAGGATTAAGCCCTTTTTTTCTGGGGCTTTGTTGAGGGAATTCAGGAGCACATTTCATCCAAAGAACTGTGCACTCATCCGACAATTTCAGAAAGTAAACCTGAAGTAAAATCTACAACTTGTAGTACAAGAGCGAGATATATTACTTTCTACTATTTTTATTTATCTATTTATCATTCATAATCTACACTTTTCTAACAATTTGTGGAAGGAGATCATACAAAGATTACTTTTAGCAAGTATAATGTGATTTACTAAGCCAAAAAGCAATTTTGGTATTTAAATTTTGTACAAATGGGAAGCAGGTATGAAAATATACACAATCGATAAGATCACAGTCAATAAAATTAACCATTCTATTGAAAATTTAATATCACAACATCATTGTGATATCATACCTTTTTTGAGTTCCAAGTCACCAATAACTAAATGTAGAAACTATAACCTATTTACTAAAAATAATGCTATAATTTTCCTTTAAAACATGAGAGCAGTGTTCATTCAAATCTGTACCTAATTACAATATCTTGTAATGCACTTTTTGTGGTTGAAACCTTAGTTATCTAAGTTATATTTGAGATTTCTCAGCACGACTGTATTGCAACATATTTTTTTCAGAAATGTAAAATAACCATGGTTAAAACATTGAATTTTTATTGTGTGTGTCAGAAACTCTTTGAGATGGTTAAAACCCTGTAAATAGCAAATACGATACGTACATGGGTTCGGAGGCGGGGGTGTATCGGTGCTGCTAAGATCATGGGCTGGGGGGTTCCGTCTAGCGCTGGCCCTGACACAACCTGTGTAATGTTACTCACATTTCCCTAAATTAAAATTTTCCACTCTGTGTACAGTATAGGCCTACCGAGGCATCTCAATGAAATTATTTCTGCCCTGCCTCTCTTCCCTGCCTGCTGTTGCTAACACAAGTGCCAGAGCATCCCTACAACAGTGATAATTCTGTTATGTAAATTAAGAGGTTCAACGAAGATCGCAAACTTTTGAGTTACATTACATATAGATTCCTGGTCTGCACGTTTATCGTTCGCGTTGGTTTCTGTATTATAATAACGGCTCCCACTGCCACCTGACCATTCTCTCCGATGTCGCTTAACTTTACATGGAAGAAATATTATATATTTACCTGGCCCTTTTTTGATGGCATGCCCCTCTTACTAGCTGAAGATGATATTTAGCTAGGTTAGTTATTCGCATTCCTGAGGTAACGTAAATAAATCTCGTCTGCCCGTGGCCAAGTATCCAATCGTACTGAGATTACCGCCGATAAAAACACTGTAATTTTATTATTTACTTAGTCTAGTTGGTTACTAACCGAAGGGAGTCCAAACACTCCACAGTCTCTGGCTGTTGAATCGTTGATTGTTTCTGAAGACGGATAACAAAATTGAGCGCTTATACGCGAACAAATTTTTGTATTGATTTTTAAATTATAGTGAATTGGTTATCAAACAATGCCATTGCCATTTTATATTTTTAGGCGTGGCGGGCCGCCCTAATGTGTTGAAGGGGAAAACACTGTATGCCAAATGTTGACATTGATAATCAACGTAATAAATTAAAAACATGATGGCACTGGCAGTTGGGTATTCATGGCTGTGAGTGCTTGCCCTTCTTAATTGCGACTTGCAGTTATAACAGCAGTGTTACTTAGTAGTTGTTGGTAAAAACCAAGAAAAGCTCCATCTTAATAAATACATGTTAAAGAATACAACAGCACAGCACAGCACTTAAAATTGATATAAAGGCCAGCTTTTGTGCAATACATCGGGAAGTTATGTTTATAAAACACGTACAATATGTAACATGCGCCATTGGCCATAATAAAACAATCCAACGTCGTCCCCGAGTAAAGGGTCAGGTTAAAGCAAACAACAACACAGCAACCTGAATGTTCGATAATTACCACAAAACACACAAAGCACAACATGTTATTACTCGCTCACTGTGAGAAAGAAACCGTTACAGAGTAAAACGGTAGCCTGTATTATCTCTAAATGCAATCAACAGCACTGCATGTAACATCACATAATAAGTATACTCAACCAGATTACTTAGTGTTCTGTATACAGTAGCATTGCTATTAAAACCCACAATGTAATATACTATATACTATATTTAACGTACTGTAGCCTATGTTTATGCAGATGTACACTTCACTCAAGAACCAACAATAACAAACAGTTCCCACTAAGGTTTTTGATTACATGTTATCCTCTTAATGAGAACGCATTGAAGTCTTCAGCTGCAAAAACGTTCTTCATTTTTACATTGTTCCCAGGTATAAATTTCACATGCACACACACCTACAGTATAAAGACTAATTATGCAACAGTCCTCTACTTTATTTCTCCAGATTCATGAATGAACTGCAGCTTGACCAGTAATGACTTAAAATTGTGTGATAACATACCTGCGGTTGAACATTCATATGTCCCTGGAAAACAAAAATATATATAATTTTCAATATAATATTAGTTCAAATGAGGTTTGGGTCTGTTTAATTATGTAAAATAATTGAAAGCTACATTGTAGCTTACCTTTTTATCTATGCACAGTCTGTGATAACCCCAACATTTTATACTGATTATGAATCCTTTCCCTACAATAAGTAATAAATTATGTCTACTACTTATATTCAAAGATATTTATTTAACCTTACAGATATATCTTTATAGCAGCACAGCAGCAAAAGTAATCTTTCTGACAGCTAAATGTGTACTGTCAAATAAGAGCTTGTTACTTACCAGCTAATACTGCCAATAGAACAAATATCCATATAACGTTTGCCATTTTCTATAAATACATGAGGAAGAAGAGTGAATGCTTGTCATTGTTTAGCATGTCAGAACCTTAAAAGATGTCAAATGTATCTGTCCAGAATTACAATGGTTGCTTGATATCAGGTATCTTGATGAACAGATGCTTGCTTCATCTTTACCCTGCATTCCGTGTAGAACTCAACTATTCAGTGTAGAACTCAACTATTCAGTGTAGAACTCAACTATTCAGTGTAGAACTCAACTATTCAGTGTAGAACTCAACTATTCAGTGTAGAACTCAACTATTCAGTGTAGAACTCAACCATTCAGTGTAGAACTCAACTATTCAGTGTAGAACTCAACCATTCAGTGTAGAACTCAACTATTCATTGTAGAACTACACAGTAAAGTGTAGAATTTCACACTGTATTTATTGTATTTTATACTACTGTAGGATTCTACTTCAGTGTATTCTTTAAATGCATAACAGGCTCACAATTCAGGATTTGCATGATTAATATTGTATTTTATCCTATCATAATGCAAAACTTCATAATTTCGTCATTTCATTTCAAATATTGCTGTATGTCCAAAGCTGACAACCTCTGCAAGTGAAATTAATGCTTTGATTTGATAAAGAAAACTTCCCTTATTAAAAGAGCAGTCACGCTATCAAAAGTCACTGGAGAGAAACAAGATTTATTAAGTAGGTTCAGTAAATATATTGAAATATTTACACAAATCTGATCAGGCACTATGACTGTGAAGTCATCATAACCAGCACTCACCTGGCCGTCCCTGCTCTTCATTCTTGTTTCACACCTGGGCAAACCATTCTTTAAATATCCAACCTATGTAATATCCCCTCCTTCCAACCCTCCTACTCCCCTCCTCCTCATCAGGAATATGTCACCCGTCTCTGTGACTTATGTTACCTGTCTCTTCTCCTGCCAATCAGAATGCACCATGAACACAATATATTGGACTAATTCAGTCTAACACCTGGGTATTTCACTAAGTGGGAGTAGGCTGGGAGGCCAAGACGATGCTTGATGGTGGTTTTTGTTTGGTTATTGGTTTGTTTGGCGGTTGAGGGCTGCAAAAAAAAAAGGCAGGCATTCATAGTTTTTTATTAATTTGAGACGGGAGTCTCATGTATTTTCTGTTCAATAAAAACTTTAAAAATCAAAAAATTTTGATAAGAGTGTAAATATGTTGAAATAACCCAGGCTCACAGTCCAATCAGATGTCATCAAATTCAAATGTGTTAGTATTTTATATTGTTTTTTCCCCAAATTTTTTTCCTATTTGTTTTATTCCCTGTTATATTGTCTTTCATTGTGTTTCATTGCATTTTGTTTTGTGCTATATAAATTAAGTTTATTATATTATTATTATTACACGCGCGCGCGTAGCGCAAGCAGGGGGTATTATTTTCGCTCCTGTCTGTGTCTGTTTGTCTATCTGTGTTTGTGTCCCTATCATCCATAACTCCAACAATTATATTCCGATTGAGATTAAACTTTGTGGAAATGTTTAACAGTTTGGCAGTGACCTGAATCTTGAATTGTTTTCCCATCAGTCAATGCCCGACTTCACAGCGCAAGATCCAAGTTTTAGCCCTATGCATATTTCGATCAGGTCGAGATTAGAACACGCGCGGGTGTAGCATCTCTCTGAGTGCCATTCAAGTATTTAGTATATTATTTCCAGGTCATGTATAAGAAGCAAAGCCTTGGGAGTAAAAAATATGAGCCAAGATGGGGCTAAATGACCTGTTTTCATCATCAAAATAGTCATTACCCACAATGTAATATACTATATTTAACATACTGTAGCCTATGTTTATGCAGATGTACACTTCACTCAAGAACCAACAATAACAAACAGTTCCCACTAAGGTTTTTGATGACATGTTATCGTCTTAATGAGAACGCATTGAAGTCTTCAGTTGCAAAAACGTTCTACATTTTTACATTGTTCCCAGGTATAAATTTTCACATGCATACACACCTACAGTATAAAGACTAATTATGCAACAGTCCTCTACTTTATTTCTCCAGATTCATGAATGGACTGCAGCTTGACCAGTAATGACTTAAAATTGTGAGATAACATACCTGCGGTAGAACATTCATATGTCCCTGGAAAACAAAAAAAATAAGATTTATAATTTTCAATAGAATATTAGTGCAAATGAGGTTTGGGTCTATGTCGTCATTATTTCTATGTTCTAATGTTTTTCACACCCAAGCTTAGAACCTGTCAATCCAGTGTTATTGTGCTAGTTTATTAGCTGCCACACTTTACTGTGCCCTCACTAGTCCTCTGCTGCCCCCTTGTGGACTCGACCGATGGTCTGTAGTAAAAACTCTTAAAGCACAAATTGAGCGTAGCGTTAGTTCACGCAGGTCACGAGAGTGAAACATGGCCATGGGTGAATCAGCTGACAGCTCGGATGAGTAGTTACGATCCACCTATAACAGTCCATTCACATAACAAGGCGGTCTATTTAACTGCCTCGCCCTAACATGGTGGTTCCTATGCCTGCACGTATGGTCCGCGATGTATTTAAATAACATCCGGTTGTTTTAAACGTGCTTTCCTTGCATGCATTGCTGCACACTGCCAGTGAAAACGAATCGGATTCCTGAAAGTTCTATGTTAAGCTTATGGTCCGCTATGGAAAGGGGTGATGTATTTAAATAACATCCGGTGCTTTCCTTGCATGCATTGCCGCATGCTTCACACTGCCAGTGAAAACAAATTGGATTCCTCAAATTGTTGCTACTGCAAGTTCTATATTAAGCTTATGGTCCGCTACGGAAAGGGGAGATGCATTTAAATAACATTCGGTTATTTTAAACGTCCTTTGTACACAGGGCTACATGCTGCACACTGCCAGTGAAAACAAATTGATTCCTGAAATCGCTAAAGATAAGTGACTGCAAGTTCCATGTTAAGCTTATGATCCGCTATGGAAAGGGGCGACGTATTTAAATAGCATTTGCTTTAGGGCTAACCTTAAACGGTAGGCCTATACACTCTGCCCTGGAACATTGGCTGGTCATGTTCGCATACTCGCTGGCTTTCTCTGGAAGTGGACCAAAGGGATCTTGATGCATTGTGGACGTGGTTCGACCAGGCTATTCGTTGAGCTGGCTTCTGATACAAGAGGTTCGTGGCCGTTCACGGATGCGATACGTATGTTGCAACTAATATGTGATGTGATGATTAGCCTACATAGTTCACGTTTTAATGCACTGCTGTTCCAACTATTATCGTAACTGGTTTCAGAGTGAGTAATCGATGTGAAGACTAGGACTACCGTTGACATAAGTTAATTTTTTTTCTATATTCCATATCTTACACATTATTTCGTTGACCTGGTTTGTATCCTGCATGGTAATTTTGCATTTATCGCAACATAATTGCGCTTATAGGCTAACTGCATATGTGTGGCCTACTGCATCTGCGTAGCCTACTCGTTATCAGGTTGAATTTACGTGTCGTAGCCTATTCGTACATTATTATGGCTAATTTGTATCATTGCCAGGTATTTGTAGGCTATATTAGCCTAGCCTACTACTGATTGCAGATAACCTTAATTCACATTGCAACGTTACGCGTGTAATTGCAGTTATAGGCCTATTTGCAGTAATTTAAGATGAGGGTGTAATTGTAGTTACCCCCAATTCCTCTGTGCTATATACCTCGAGCCTGGAGGTCCAACCACCGCAGGCGCTGCCCGGCTAACCTGGTCTGCCCACCCCTGTCCCTTCATAAGGAACTCTCAGTGGTGGGTGGACTATGGAACTGCCACTCAGCTGTCCAGAAAACTGACTTCATCACTGCCTATGCTAAGGTGAAGTCCCTCCACTTCCTGGCTCTCACTGAGACCTGGATCACTCCAGATAACACAGCCACTCCCGCTGCTCTGTCTGCTGGCTATTCCTTCTCCCACACCCCCAGGGCCTCTGGCCGAGGTGGGGGTATTGGTCTGCTGATTTCCACATCCTGGAAATTCTCTATTCCCACTGCACACTGCCTGAATTTCTCCTCTTTTGAGTTTCATGCAGTCACTGTAACCCACCCGTCTACACTTAACATTGTAGTTCTCTATCGCCCCCCAGGTCCGCTCGGCGCTTTCCTGGATGAACTGGACACTCTCCTTAGCTCCTTCCCTGAGGATGGCACCCCTGTAATCCTACTGGGAGACTTCAACCTCTATCCAGAGAGTTCCCAGCTATCCAGTGTCGCCTCACTCTTCCAGTCCTTCGCTCTCACTCAATCCCCATCGCCTGCCACCCACAAGGCTGGTAACCAACTTGACCTTGTACTCACCAGGAGCTGCGCCACATCTGAACTCACGGTGACCCCGCTCCACGTATCAGACCATTTCTTTATTTCATTCTCTCTTTCCCTCCCGCTCTCCCTCAACCCTACTAACGACCCACCCACTGTGATGTTCAGGAGAAATCTCCGCACCCTCTCGCACTCCTCTCTCACTACTTCCGCTCTCTCTATACTTCCTCCTCCTGCGTCTTTTGCTAATATGCATGTTGATGTTGCCACCTCTATGTTTAACTCCTGCCTCTCTCAGTCTCTCAACTCACTTTGTCCGCTTGTCTCCAAACCAGCTTGACCATCACCCCCTTCCCCGTGGCTGACAGATTCTCTCAGATCCAACAGAACCATACTGCGAGGCGCTGAGAGAAAGTGGAGAAAATCCAGATCCCCAGATGACCTGGCCTCCTATTACACTCTGCTGGCAGCCTTCACAGCTGCAACTACATCGGCTAAGACTTCTTTTTTTCAGACTAAAATTAATGCATGTGTGTCTAATCCACGGAAACTCTTTTCCACCTTCTCCTCTCTGCTTACCCCCCCTCCACCCCCTTCAGCCTCCTCCCTCTCTGCAGATGACTTTCTGACCCACTTTGAGGGGAAGATGGCCATGATTCGCAACTCCTTCACACCTCAGGTGACACCCCACATCCCCGTACCGAACCTATCACCACGCTGTCGTCCTTTAAGACTCTGGAGGACGCAGATGTGCTCCAACTTGTGACGCACCATCGCGCGACCACCTGTCCACTGGACCCCATCCCGTCAGCAGTCCTCCAGTCAATATCTGCTGAGCTCGTTCCATATCTGTCCACTATTATCAACACCTCCCTAACCTGTGGCCATGTCCCTGCTGTTTTTAAGACTGCCCGTGTATCCCCACTTCTAAAAAAACCTAGCTTAGACCCCTCTGATGTCAGGAACTACTGTCCTGTATCTCTTTTGCCCTTCCTGTCCAAAACTCTGGAACAAGCTGTCCATAACCAACTGTCTGTTTTTCTCCACCAGAACAACCTGCTTGACCCCCATCAGTCCGGCTTCAGAACCGGACATTCCACAGAAACTGCTCTCCTGGCTGTGACTGAGGCGCTCTCCGCTGCCAGAGCCTCATCCCTCTCCTCTGTCCTGATTCTACTTGACCTGTCTGCAGCGTTCGACACGGTCAACCACAAACTCCTGATTTCCACACTTTCTGAGATGGGCATTTCTGGGGCTGCCCTCTCCTGGTTTGTATCGTACCTCACTGATCGATCCTACCAAGTCTCTTGGAAGGGTTCTGTGTCTGCACCCCATCCCCTGTTTACAGGAGTCCCGCAGGGATCTGTATTGGGTCCTCTGCTGTTCTCCATTTACACAAAATCTCTTGGTTCAGTAATCAATTCACATGGCTTCTCATACCATAGTTATGCTGACGATACTCAACTCTTCCTCTCTTTCCCTCCCTCTACCCAACAGGTGAAGGAGAGGATATCTGCTTGTCTGGCTGACATCTCTGAGTGGATGACTACCCATCACCTGAAGCTCAACCTCGACAAGACAGAGCTCCTCTTCATGCCACACAAAACCTCCCCGCTACTTGACCTCTCCATCACTTTCTGCTTGGCTCTTGACGGAGGCGGTCGCATATTTTCTCTCTCCTCTCTCCTCTCCTCTCCCACCCGCTCGGAGCCACTCTTTGCACGGTATCTTTGAAACTACAAAATTATGGAATTGATAAGCTGGTCTCTCAACGCAATTGACAAAATTATCTCAACAAGAAGCACTGGTTCGGGGAACCTACTTGCCCAGACGGGACTTTCGCTGCGGGCTACATAATGGATGAGTGGGAGAACTGGCGGGTTCTTTGCCTGGCGGTTCTCTCCGTGGAAGTCGTGGAGGACGTCTACCTATTTGGATTTATGATGGCAGGACAATTGCTTCTCGGACTGAGCGTTGCCCTGGTCTATCGGAAAATTGGAAAGATGGGAGCTATTCAAGAAGGCCAAAGGCTGCCCGTGATGATTAACGAGGTGGGCAGAGCAGTGAGTACTCAGACTGTTGCGATATGTGACCTAAATTGCAAGATGGTTAACGTTTTGGAGGAAATCACTGTTTTGCGAGGAGAAGTGGTCAAGCTGAGAGACCCAGAGTAAAGAGGAGTAACAAATTGGAATGCTGTTTTCCTCGCTATAACCCAAACATCTAATCTTGTTTTTGGAGCCCCATCGCTTGTCGGCCCGGCAAGGCCGCTTGCAGAAATCTCCCCCAGAAGACTCACATGCAAAGAGGCGCTCCTACGCACCCATCATCCCTGGACTCCTGTTGTTTACTAATGGACAGGGCAATCAAGGATATCTCCATAGCAACCTGCTGTGTTATCGCGAAAAGACCTACGGACTAGTTACATCGAGGATATCTCCATAGCAACTTGCTGTGTTTCGTGAAAAGATTATACGGACTTGAGTTATCAAGATTGCTAAGTGCCAGAATGTAACCTTCAGTCTTACGCACACATAAACACGGACTACTCACAGCTATACACACTTGCACACACATGCATGCATTCACCCGCCTACGGACATATTGGGTTTTTTTTCCCCCAGATCATATACCTTGCCTCCTAGAGACATGGTATATGATTAGTGTTTTTTGCCCGCTCCCCAGGGTGGTCCTGGACGACCAGCTGAACTTCAAAGACCATATCAGGGCGACGGCACGGTCCTGCAGGTTCCTCCTGTACAACATCAGGAGGATTCGACCATACCTGACCACCTATTCCACCCAGCTTTTGGTCCAGACCATGGTCACCTCACGCCTGGACTACTGTAACTCCCTGCTCGCAAGCCTACCGGCCTGCGCCATCCTGCCTCTTCAACTGATCCAGAACGCAGCTGCCCGGCTTGTGTTCAACCTCCCGAAATTTTCACATGTCACCCCCCTGTTGAGGTCACTCCACTGGCAAAGTTCTGACCCTGGCCTACACTACAGCCAATAGGACAGGCCCTGTCTACCTGCAGGACTTGATCCAGAACTATGTTCCTGCTCGACCGCTTCGCTCATCTACTGCAAGGCGACTTGCACTTCCCCCCCTCCGTATAAATGGTACTCGCTTGTCCCGACTGTGGAGCTTTTCCACCCTAGCTCCCCAGTGGTGGAACGAACTTCCCATTCCCCTACGTTCCATGCCAACCCTGCCTACTTTCCGTCGTGGCCTGAAAACGCACCTTTTCAGACTCCACCTGGACTAATACTTATCTAGGACCTCATGGTTTATGTTCTTGTTGAACTGTGTACTGAAGGTAGTCAAGTTTATAATATTTAGAATAGAATTGTATTAGAGCTGATTTACCCAGTTCACTGTGAACTGCATTATGTTCATTACTAGGGATAGCTGCTACTGTATGGGAAGAATGTGCTTTCTTATCTGTTCTGTAGTTACTTCGATGACCTTTCTGTATGCACTTACTGTACGTCGCTTTGGATAAAAGCGTCTGCCAAATGAATGTAATGTAATGTAATGTAGTTACTCACCACTTGGGGTCGCACTCAATGTTTTTATTAATGAAGTTAAGTTTCCAGTTTTTCTTTTGTCTTCAATTCTCACTGCGCTTACAAGAGACTGCATATCGCAGAACACATTGTGCACGAATATAAGGTGTATTTCGAAAATAAGAAGAGTAATCAGAAGATTATAGTAATAAGAAGAACGACTAATCAAGTTAACCCCCTCCATTGGTTTACAAGCAGGCAAAAGTGGTTAGTATTGTTTTCTTTCGTTTGTATTAAGATGGAAGTCACGCAGTTGCAAACAAATTAATGAATGTACAAACTAGCTAACGTAACGGTGTTTTTTTGTCTGTCTGCATTTTTAGTTCTACGGTGTTCACGATGTTCATACAGTGTTTGAGCTGTATTGATGATGTACAGTAAAGAAGGAACATTAAACATCAGTAAAAAGGACCGGAGTCTCGCATGTGATCAATGGGCGGTATAGTAGAACACTTCACTGCATCGGTGAAGACTCCCAAGATGAACGAAGACGCCATGGCTGTGGTCCCCGCATGAAAGCTAGGAAGAGGAATCACCGCGCTGCTGTGAAAAGGAGACACCACATTTGGAACGGTCGCGTTTGAATGAATAAGGAGCATGTGGACAAGGCTACATGAGCAAGCACGTTGAAGATCGTCTTGGAAGTAGCACAAGAACTTGTAAACTGCCATTGAAGTTTCTATCGCACCGGACTTTCATCTGTGCTCGTCCTTAAAGCAACAGTGAACATTTTTTTTGTAGTTGATTGCCCAGCAGGAATCATCAAAATGACTGAATAGGTAAATACATTACACTGTTCCATAATACATTTGACTATTAGTCTAAGATATTTTAAGTTTGACATCCCAAGTATTGTTTACAAATGCATAAGTGTGTTTTTCATATTTAGACTGTGCTAAGATTGCATACAGTTTTATTATTTTTCAAATTCTTTGGGATTCTAAATGTTTATTGTGTAGCGTTTTTATAATATCATAGGGTTTGATCTGCACTTATGTAAAAGTTAAGTTAAAAATAATCCTAAAGGCTTATATTTACATTTCATATTTACACACATATTGAAGAATATATTAGAATATATTTCATTTAATTTTCAACACGTTTAACACTACATACATTACATATATATACAATATATACAATACGTTTACAATTCATGTTTACTCACACATTGGAGAATAGAAAACATTTCATTTAGTTTTCAACACAGCATTTAATACCATATGCATTCAATATGGCACAATTGAGTGAAAGTACTGCACTGCCAGTTGAAGTCAGCCATGCAGACCTTCAAGAAGATAGTGATGGTGCAAAGCAGACTACCTCAACACAGCAAGCTGACATTGATGTGCCAGTTGAAGAGACAGCACAAGACATACACTCTCAGGTTGGTGCAGATAACACGCAACAGCCTTCAAGAGTATAGAAGAAGCCAACACACACAAAGGCTCACTGAAAAGGGAAAAGCTCTGCTAGAAAATAAATGGATTCTCAAAGGGAGATAAAAGACGAGAACCGCAGCGAAAAACGAAAACAATAACCCACGAACCATGACAATACATTAATATACAGCAATGGAGAACAGAAATGGTCATATCTCAAGATTCGGGGAAGATGGGCCTTGGCCAGAGAGGTGAGCAGGAACCCGAGAGTCACTCTGACAGAGCTCCAGCGCATTCTTGTGGAGATGGGAGAACCTTTCAGAAGATCACCCATCCAGGCAGCACTCCACCAATCAGGCCTTTATGGTAGAGTGGCCAGACGGAAGCCCCTCCTAATAAAAGGCACATCACAGCCCGCTTGGAGTTTTCCAAATGGCACCTAGAGGACTCTCAAACCATGAGAATCAAGATTCTCTGGTCTGATGAAACCAAAATTGAACTTTTTGGCCTGAATACCAAGCGTCACGTCTGGAGGAAACCAGGCACCGCTCATCACCTGGCTAATACCATCCCTACAGTGAAGCATGGCGGTGGCAGCATCATGATGTGGGGATGTTTTTCAGCAGCGGGAACAGGGCGACTAGTCCTGATAGAGGGAAAGATGAATGCAGCTCAGTACATAGAGATCCTTGAAGAAAACCTGCTCCAGAGCGCTCTGGACCACAGACTGGGGCGAAGGTTTACCTTCCAAAATGACAACGACCCGAAGCACACAGCCAAGAAAACAAAGGAGTGGCTTCGGAGAAAGTCTGTGCATGTCCTTGAGTGGCCCAGCCAGAGCCCAGACCTGAATCCAATTGAACATCTGTGGAAAGAGCTGAAAATGGCTGTGTATTGACGCTCCCCATCCAACCTGACGGAGCTTGCAAGGATATGCCAAGAGGAATGGGCAAAAATGTCCAGAAACAAGTGTGCCAAGCTCGTAGCTTCTTTCCCAAGACACCTTGAAGCTGTAATCGCTGCCAAAGGTGCAGCAACCAAATATTAGGCTAAGGGTGTGTAAGTAAGTAAGTAAGTAAAACTTTATTTATAAAGCGCTCTTCACAGCACGAGTGCACAGAGTGCTGTACAGTGAGGTTAAAATACAACATATATAATAAATAACAACCCCAGAAACCACACAGAATAAATCATAACAACACGGGGGGGTCAATAGGAGCCCAGATCACCAAACGCCTGCCTGAACAGGTGAGTCTTCAGGAGTTTTTTAAAAGAGTTCTCAGAGGCTGAGGCTCTCAGGTCCTGGGGTAGGGCATTCCAGAGCCTGGGGGCCGTTGACCCAAAGGCTCGGTCGCCCTTAGTCTTAAGCCTGGTTCGAGGCACCGCCAGGAGCCCCTGGTCAGAGGACCTCAGGGACCGGCTGGAGGAGTAGGGGTGAATAAGGTCACAGATATAGGGGGGGGCTAGTCCATGGAGGGCTCTGAATGTGAAGAGCAGGACCTTGAAATTGATCCTGAAGTGTACAGGGAGCCAGTGCAGGGAGGCCAGGATGGGGGTGATGTGGGCGGATTTCTTGGCCCTGGTGAGCAGCCTGGCCGCTGCATTATGGACCAGCTGCAGCTGGTCCACAGAAGATTTGTTGAGGCAGGTGAACAGAGAATTACAATAGTCCAACCGGGATGAAATAAAAGCATGGACCGACATTTCCAGCTCACCATGTGAAACAATTGTCCTGAGCTTGGCTATGTTTCTCAGGTGAAAGAAACAGGTGCGCGTTAAAACCTTGACATGTTTGTCTAAGTGCATTGAGTGATCAAAGGTAACCCCTAGGTTCCTTAGGTTGGGGCGTACATTACCACTGAGGGACCCCATGTGTGCTGCCACCCTAGTGGCTACACTGTCTGATGCCACTATCAGGACCTCGGTTTTAGCCGGGTTTAACTGGAGGAAATTACTTGCTGTCCACTCCTTAATAGCAGCTAAACAGTTATGCAATATGCTCAGCTGTTCGATCTTGTCAGGTTTAAAAGAGAAAAATAACTGAATATCATCAGCATAACAGTGGTAAGAGATACCCTTGAGTATGTACAGTCCTGGGGGCAGAGCTCGTTCAGGGAAGCGTATTCCTCGGCCTTCTGCCACGTCTCCGTGAGGAGTAAGAAGTCCAGGCCCTTTGATGTGTAGAAGTCGCTCAGAATGAACGACTTGTTGGCGATGGACCTGGCGTTTAGTAATCCAAAGGCGATGGAGTCGGATCCCGCTCTGCCGAAGGTGGAGGCCCGGGGCAGCGACCGCAGACACCCAGGCACTAAAGCCACTCTGGTGTGCGGGGCTGGCGGGGCTAGCGACGGTGGTAGAACCCCGGATCGCGGACACTCAGGCACCAGAGCCACACTAGTGCGCGTCGGACGGCGCTTCACCGGGACAAACGCCGGGAGCTGTGATGGTGATGCGGGCAGGACAGGCCGGAGCCACGACAGCCTCACACAGGGGCCTGCCGTTGCGAGGATGGTGTGCAGCGTGGAGAGGGAGCGACCTCGGGTCAGCTCGCGGAGTTTAACCGCGGATCCCGCTCTCCTACTCCTTCTCCTCGCCCGCTTGGTGCGGCGACAGCAGCAGGCCGGAGACCAGATTACTCCGGGGAGATGTTGTCGCAGGACTCGGTGGGAGCTCCACTGTTCAGACAGTGAGTAACTCACCGATGCACCAATGTCCAGTAGAGTTTGGCGATCATAGACCACTATTGATTTTACATAGCACAGACAAACTGACACGAGAAAAGACAGCACAAACAGTAGCGGTAGCCAGCTGAGACGACGAGCTGCCAACATAGGCGCGGCCATCTCCTGACAAGGGCACTGTACAGATATGTAACCCCTAAATAACCTATTTTTGTCAGTAAAATAAAATTGCATATTTTCTAAAAACCTGTTTTCACTTCGTCATTATTGGCTATTGTATGTAGATGTTTGAGGCAAAAAATGAACTCAATCTATTGTGGTATAAGTCTGTAATGTAATAAAACGTGGAGAAGTTGAAAGGGGTGTGTATACTTTCCGGCTTGACTGACTATATATATAGATGTATTAATTAAAAGGTTTATTTAGCATGTCAGTTAAATCTTGGAAAAAAACGAATTCTTTGCTAAATATAATCTTTGCTTATATTTAGCATAAATGCCACATCTGTTGTAATTTACCAAGGGTCTGAGGTATCAAACAAGCCTCAAACCATCACTCTGCTGCCAGATGCAGTAGATGTGGATGGATCACTTTAAGGGTCGTTTCTCCTGACAAATTTTCCTATTGAACTCTGGAAAAATAGATTACATTTTTCCAATAGGAGAATACTGTGCTTGCTCAGCAGCGACAAAACAATAATTTTTAACAATATTTCCAAACCTTACTCAAAGGGCAAAACGATACTTAACAAGCTCAGTTGATGGAGAAAGATGTTTTCCTATGGACAAATCTTCACCAAGCAATGATAGAAGAGAACACAACTGGCCTTGATAAAATAAAATCACAGTTTTCATTTGAATTTTGTACATGTCCACCACATGTTCAAACATTAACCACATTTATTTAATTTACCAACTACTGCAGCATTTAAAATAAGTATTCAAACTATCACAACCTCTAGCTGGTGAAGGACTGAAGTACCATGGGAGAAAACAAGGGGAGACAAACTGGTGGCCCTAGTTATACCAAGGTGTCAGCTTTCGACTTTCAACCTCAGCACCGGATATATATCGACCTCTGCTGATATCTAGATTTGCAATCAAAAAGCCAGTTTCCCCATTGTACTTCATTCATTTTTGACAGCAATTTTTTTATGTAATTGCGTCTATTGTTTAAAATGACTTGAACTGTGTTTTTAAAATGGCTGCCCACACCCACTGCTGCTCCATGCTATTTTAAACGTTATTAAAAGTCCACAATTGAAATAAGTCTTCTACTTTCTTGTGTTGTCCATGACAATTATTTTAATGGCATGTTGTTTCATGTATTTTTAGAATCTGTCTAATAAATCAAATCAAATTGTGCAAAATGAATGGAGAACACGCCCATTCGGTCATGGTAGGGGATTCAGCCAGCCTATGTTATACAAAGGGCATCTGAAAAATTGGTAGCCAGTGGCATGGTGCCCTCTTGTGACAGAACTTGGAAGTGTTTCCTTGTATGTCTCATCTTTATGGATCTCATTTGAAATGTCTCCAAGTGTCTCAAGAAACAATGTATCCCCTGATGATGAGAATCTTCGGTGTGTCAGCTAAACCTAAAAACACAGCAGTTTCATTGAGCAATAGCAATGGGGAAAACCCACACTACAATCTGAAATATACAGTTTTGTTAACAGCTCAGGATAAAGGGATATTGACATGCTAAAACCTCTGTTAACTCCATCCTTCAACTGAAACATAAAACTGAGGTTTTAATTCATTGTGGCCATTAAAATCCAATGGCACTGGTTCCCAAAATCTGGACACCTAATATAATCTGATTGGCTTCAAAATCCCTTGCATCCCTACCCATCTTGATTCCAAGATCATCACCGTTATCACAAAAGAAAACTCAGTTCTCAGTTCCCCTACATGTTTAAATAAATGTAAAAGAATAGCATCTTTCAATTGCCTCCTGGTAGGTTTGCGACTCAGAAACAAAGATGAACATTACACTAACACAGATGACACTATAGATACGCAACATTATAGGTAGCATTGACATCACCTGTCCGTCTTCTTCAACAGACTCAGTGTCAACCCTGTGCATGTTCTTACTGGAGGAAACAGAAGATGGTCAGTGTCTCTGCAGACCTGAGGCAATGCTAGAACAGATAGGCTTTCAGGCATAACCTTACTCTACTCCAGAGACTGCCAAAAAACATGGTAGCATATCAATATTGAACAAGTATTAATACAGCATGAGGTGCCCACTTCTGAAATTCAATTTAAGTTGTACTAACATCGTTACTCCTGCCTAGTATACCGTCTAATCCACCCTACGCAGTGGTGACATCATTTCCTGCTCACGTCATCAACAAGTGAAGCAACACATACCATAAAATTAGGAAAATAATTCTATGAAAAAATAAATCAGGAGAAGAAACCCATAAAGTGATGCAACCACATCTACTGCATATCTGGCAGCAGTGATGGTTTGAGGTTTGTTTGATACATTGTCTCAGACATTTGATGATTTACAGCTATTTAGCCAACCATGTGTTTCATATTGTTCCAGTGTAATTTAGTTTAATCTAGTCCCACCCCCCGAATCCCAGATCCATTCAAATGCAGAGGTTATAGTATCGCTTGCAAGGGTACCTGAAAATAAGACATCAAAAGTATTTTGATGTTGGGTCACAGACAACAAGAAGTCATGGCATGCAACCAAATATTAAATACGATGACTTAATTTACATTTTTGTTGATGCCCTAAAATGGGGGGACTATGCCTATGTGTAAAAATGGCTACAATTGCTAGCCAATCAATGCGTCACAGTCGATACAAATTTGCCTGGCAGTCTAATAAACCATAGGTCTGTTCCACTTGTATTCACAAGCCAAATTTTCGCCATTGGGGAAGTGATGCACATGGGCCCAACGTATGATTACATCAAGTTGCGTTCAGTTTGTAAACACGAGATAATGTGTCATGGACGAGGATTCATAGCTTTGCCAAATTTGACAGTGCAATTTGCTGTACCCGTGTCAAGTTTCACTTGTCACAGACGGTCTGAGCAGGAAACGCGAAGGAACAAGCGAGGGCATCTTCGCTTCCTCTCCCGCTATTTGGTCCGATACAAAGCCTCTTGCGCTCTTCACATCAGCCGCAGTCTATAGGCTATTCGCGGACAACTAATTGAACAAGAGGTGAAAGTTAATTTAACGTACCTTCCGAGCTGTCCGTTATCTAACGCGAAGATGCATAGTCGTTCGACTTTATTCTGAAGGGATTTTCGCAATTTCTTCACTGTTCAGTTTTTTTTTTCTGTTGTCGTTTCATACCTGAAGGAAAACATGTTGGAAGCTGCGTTTGTGTTTAGCATCGTCTGCATGACATTACCAGGTAACAGTTTTATTTCGTGTATGACTGACTTATCAATTTATTTTCAAAAGTCACTCAGACGTCCTTGCAAGTTATTTATAATATATATTGATTGTTATTATGTGCCGGCATCAGCAAAATGACTCGTGCCCCTTAATTGTACTTGAGGCAGGCATGTCACGCGAACTAATCATAATCATCACTGGCATTTCCACTTGTGTTCGCAGGGGTTTTGGGAAATTTGTGGTCGGTGTCCTTTCCCACCAAAGAGCCGTGTGTTTGGGCTGGAACGACAACTACGGTACCCTGTAGGTACGAGTATCCCAGCGGATTCAGTGTAAAGAATGTGATGTGGTTCCGCCTCAATGCTGATGGCAAAAGGGAATATGTTATTCACACCGACCAAAACCTGGTGAGCCCTACCTACAAGGGCAGGACCCGGTACACAGGTAGCTACAAGACGTGCAATCTTCAGATCACTAACATCAGGAGCACGGACAGCGGGCTATACCACTTTCGGTTTGAGACAGACCACTGGCGAGGCAAATGGACCTCAGCGGACGCAGCAAACCTTTCTGTTACAGGTAAGCTTTTTTCACTGTGTAGTAAAGGCGTTTCGATGCCCAGCTGTGGCATCATACCGTCTATTAAGGTACTTAAACTGAAGCGCTTCAGTGAATATCCAGCTCTACAGATTGTATGTAAAAAAGAAATGGAAGCTGTGTAAGTTCTGCTGTGCTGGGTAACAGTGTTTGTTAAATGCCTAGATCTGCATTCAGTATAAAATTGCTCAATATTATGCTACCTTATATTAAACTGAACTGTTAATTAGAATTAATTTTGTATGATACCATATATGACAATATGCTATAGGATATTCATATATGTGCATTTGATTAGTTATTTAGCTGACTGTTTTAAGGCATTCTCTGTATCTGTTACAGAGCTTCAGGTAGAAGTCCATCCAGCCAGAACTGAAAACAGGTTTGCATCTGGAGAGACTGTTTATCTGAGATGCATAGCAAAGGGATGTGCGGCCTTGGGGAAGACGTTTGCCCTCTACAGGAACGGAGTGAACTTAGGGCCAGCTAATAACTGGTTTACGATTTATAATTTTGACCAACAACACGCTGGCATATTCACCTGCCGTCCTATTTCCTCACAGAGGATACAGTCCCCGGGCATCACACTCGCTGTTGGCCGTAAGTAAAGTCCATCAAAATCAGTTACATTTAATATATCATCACCATGCTCTTTGTATCGTTTATACAGTCGGGTCCATAAGTATTTGGACAGTGACACAATTTTTATTGTTTTGGCTCTGTGCTCCAGCACATTGGATTTGAAATGGAACAGTGACTATTAAAGGTTAAAGTGCAGACTTTCAGCTTTAATTTGAGGGTTTTCACATACACATATCAGGTGTATATACATAGTCCCCCCCCCCATTTTAGGGGACCAAAAGTAATTGGACAAATTAACATAAACTTCAATAAAGTTATTATATTTCATATTTGGTTGCTTATCCTTTGCATTTCATGACATCCTGATGTCTGTGACCCAACAACATCAAAATTCTCTTTATTTCACTTTATTTTCAGGTACTCTTACAACCGATACTATACTTTTTCTGCATTTGAATTGATCTCTACGGGAATTGGGGCGTGGGACTAAATTAATCTGTAAATTACATGGGAATAGTATGGAATACATGGTTAGCTGCATGTCTGTAAATCATCAAGAGGCTGATGTATCAAACTAGCCTCCAACCATCACTCTGCTGACAGATATGGATGGATCACTTTAAGGTGATAACTTTTTTATCTTTTTGAACTCTGTGGAAAAATGAGTCAGGAGAAACAACCCTTCAAAAGTGATCCATCCATATCTACTGCATATCTGGCAGCAGAGTGATGGTTTGACGCTTGTTTGATACCTCAGACCCTTGATGACTTACAGCCATTTAACCAACCATGTATTCCACAATATTCTCCTGTAATTTACAGTTTAATCTAGTCCCACCCCCCAATTCCCATAGAGATCCATTCAAATGCAGATAAATTATAGTATCGCTTGTAAGAGTACCTGAAAATAAGATATCAAGAGTCTTTTGATTTGTTGGGTCCAGACATCAGGAAGTCATGACACGCAAAGCATATGCAACCAAATATTAAATATGATAACTTTATTAAAGTTTATGTTAATTTGTCCAATTACTTTTGGTCCCCTAAAATGGGGGGTACTGTGTATCAAAAAGGCTACAATTGTTACACCGTTCACCCGTTATGGATGTAAAAACCCTCAAATTAAAGCTGAAAGTCTGCACTTTAACCTCATAGTCGCTGTTCCATTTCAAATCCAATGTGCTGGAGTACAGAGCCAAAACAAGAAAAATTGTGTCACTGTCCAAATACTTATTGGCCTGACTGTATATGCAGTGAATGTGTGAATCAAGGCAAATGACAGTTTTCATGCCAGTAATACCGATCCTAGCCTTACAGTAGATTCACAGTGGAAAGGCAGACAGCTCTGATCTTATCTCATCTTAATTAATGAATTACCCACATAAATATAAACTGAGCTTCACAGTAGCTCTGCTTTGGAAATACAGAGCCCTGACCATTGACTAATTAATGACTAAACAAATTATTATTTTAAAAATGGTTCTACTTTTCCTGGTTATTTCCTGAACTCCTCCCTGTTCTCATGACAGATGCTCCGCAGTCGACCTTGGTCACGGTCAGCCCACCGGGCGCGATTACGGCGGGCAGCTCTGTGACCCTCACCTGCAGCAGCAGTGCTGACCCTCCAGTGGAGAGCTACGCCTGGTTCAAAGACAGACAAAGCGGCAGCATGCCCGACAGCTTCAAGCCCCAGCTCCGCCTGTGGAAGGCGGGGCCCTCTGACTTGGGGCTGTACCATTGCATAGCCAGGAACTCTCTGGGCTCTGAGAGGTCCAAACCTGTCCTGCTCAATATCACCTGTATGTAACGTTACCTGCAACCTAGTTGGCAATAGCATCGCCATCCCCACCCTCCTTTTTTAGAACATCAAAATAAATAGTGATATTAGCCCATCCAGGCTTGCCATTTACCTACAAACTACTAGAGACTACCCAGTACTGCATCAAGCCTGAACTTGAGTGCCTCAAGGTTCTCTGCCTCCAAGTCATGACCTGGCAAGCAGTTTAAACTGAACTCTGTAAGAAAATACAAAAAAGACAACTCAATTTGAGAAATGGACCTTCTAAAAAAATGTCTTGTGTTTTGGGATGGTACTAGAAATTAGGAGCAATCTCACAAAATGTAATATGTTACTTTACCAAAAATAACATTTTATTCTATTCAACCTTAATCAAGGTTTTATTAATCAGTTTATGTGATTGTCTATCCTATATTAAAGTAGTACAGGTGCACCCAATTCCCACCAATGTTACATGGACCGTCTGGGACCACAGAATTGAAAAATAGCATGCTTTACACAATTTATTTATCATTGTTCAACCTTTTATCTTGGGGGAATTGTTAAAAGTAGATATTTATGAAAGAATTTTAAAAACAAGGCAAAACCCATTTTATAGTGTGGCAGCTCTAATGACGAGAACAGCATGAACCATTATTGTGTGGGTAAGATAACCTTGCTGTTGCAGAGTTGGTCATTTATGTGGAAGTACTGTAAGTCATTCATTCTTCTGCAATTGCTTATTTTAGACACAGCCGAGACAGAACTAACATCATAAGACGTCTGACCTTTGAGGCCAGACATGAAACATCACACAATTTCACCGTGCCGGTCATCGCTTTGCTCTCCATCTTTTAAAGCTGTGGAGATTGCTAAAGGGCTCCTTTAATCGAAGAAAACGGGAACAAAAATGCAACAAATTATAATTTATTAACTCTCATATGGTTCCTGTTTCTGAATTGCTTTCGTTTTTAAATGTGTGCTTTAAAAAGCCAAAGCCTTTAGTTGAGAGTAATGTGAGAGTAGGATTACCAAATCTCTGCTTTCAGCATCTCCCTTTTTGAGTTGCCACTTACTGTTATTGGCATCTGAGGGTTCAGTTTTTAAGCGTCACTGATTTGATTTGAAACTAAGGAAAACCAATTTGAATGCAAATGCGTGAATGCAAACCATGAAAACTACACCCCAAACAAAGTGGATTTAAAAGGGAAAACAAAAAATTAATTTTGATAATATTGATAATAATTTTGTTACATCTTTGCTGAGCTTTCGGTCTTTCGAGCTTTGAGAACTGCTCCACTGTGCTTTGCAACGCAATTTAACTGGCTGGCAAACAAGACTTGAAATGCCTTCTAAATGTGGTTTTCAACCAAATAAAAGCTTGATTAGCATATACACATTTCTGTGATAACTGTCAGTAGTTATTGCTCCAAACTTTCATTCTAATTTTCAATACCTTTTACGTTGCAGAAACACCAGGATGTATTCATGCGGACAGGGGGTGTGTTGGTAGAGTTCTTCACTGCATTGGCAGGTCTTCTAGCTATGAGCTAGACTAAAACATAGACTGTAAAGAAAATATGGACAAAGTCACTGTTACGTCACCCATTGCCTTCCCACAGGCTCGTAAAAACCGTTTTGACGGTCTGGAAGTCAGGCGGAAGTGCAGTTTTTGGCGCCATGTTGTACAAAAAGAGTCTGTGCTGTGGAGTTAGAGTTCACGCAGTAGGGAGAGCCTCTGCAATGGATTGGTCCACACAAATGTTTAAGCAGTGTACAAACGACGCAATAATCTAAACAACCGGCACATGGAGAGGCATTAGACTAAGGAAAAGCACGGCTTGCGACTACATTTTTACAAAATTTATTGACTTAGTATTTGGACCGCATTGCTGCCATTGACTAACAATGATAAACCGACTGAAAGACCTATACTGGAGCCAACCGTAGTGGCCGCTCCCAGCCAAACCCGAAAGTGAGCTTCAAAACGAAAGCCCAGGCCGTGTCCAAATCAGCGCACTTGCCTACTATTGTGTATGTCAGTTGAGTATACTTTTTTTTTTTAAAGCTGTTGAGTAGACAATTGAGTGCTCTTAATATGCCCAGACGATATGCTTATTTCCGGGTTTTTGCTGATAATAGTATGGAAAATATTTTTTCGCAAGTACATAGTAAACAGGACGCAGTATATAGGGCTCTAATTCTGTTTTTGGCTCATTTGACTAAAGCCAGAAATAAGTGAACAACCTAGCCTACAAGTCGGGGAATCAAACTGACAGAAATAGCTTACGCTAACAGAGTTGAAATGACTCACAGGCCAGATTGGAGCTAGCTAGCTAGACTAGCCTAAGTAAAATAGATACAATCTCATTACCTCGGCAATCGGTATTCCTCCAGCTGTGTAGGCATACTTAAATCCAAAGCGTCTAGGAATAACGTAAACTTGTGCGGACGGTAACCCCCAGTCATCTCTATCGGAGTGCTCAAACACGATAGTCTGCCAGTCGAAGGTCATTTAATGGTGTATCCTTGATCAACTTGTAGTGCTGCCAATGACAGTCTAAGTCGAATGAAAACTGCGCTGTGTAGGCTAAGCTACTAGGCTACTCATTTTGTTATTTCAATGTTGAAATGCTCACAACTTGTCCATTTAATCTATCTAGTCTACTTGTGGCCAGCACCATCCCGATTCCGTTACGAACCGCTCTCCGTGACTGTCGCGCGCTCCTCTGCTTTCCGTAGTTCTCCCTGAGAACAATGTATGCTTCCGCTAAAAGAAGTAGTCTGTCACCTGATAAACATAATGCCTGACAATGGACTGATGAAAAATTACGTTAATTAATGTCCCGTTATTTTTGAGGGAGGTTATTTTATGGGCATTTTAAGGCTCGTTTGCATTCCAAAACTCCACAAAGAAAGATGTGACAAAATGACCAATGCAAATCAGCATGGGGGAAATAGTTTGGGAAAATAGGTCCAGAAGTAGAAACGAAACAAAGTTTGGCCTACCGGTTCACAACCAAAAGACCATGTTGAGATAGGCTACTCAACGTTTTTAACAAAGAGCCAGCACACCCTGAGGCTCTCCAGGAACTGGATAGCGGACCACTGATTTGGCCTTTATTGAAACCGAGCTCACCGAAGTGCTATGGTATGTGGCTTTGTGTGGGGGTAGCATTTTCCTCTTTCAGCTTCAGCCATGTTCGTCTGTCTCGTATTTTTCAGACGCTCCGACGGGAACCACGGTGTTAATCATCCCGGGGGGTGACATCACGGAAGGCTCTTCTGTGAACTTGACCTGCCGCAGTAATGCCAACCCGCCGGTGGATAGATACGCCTGGCACCAGATCGCCGGGGCTCGCTCCTGGAGTAAAGGATCGATGGAGAATATCAGCTTCCCCAGCATTCGAGCCCATCACGGCGGTCAGTACTACTGCACCGCGTGGAACCCACTCGGACAGGAGACCTCCACCGCAGTCGGTCTCCCTGTGCTGTGTGAGTTTGTGCATAATTATCTCGCTGTCATGAGCACCAGTAGCCTATGCATACGGTACATTGTCAAATTTATAAATCTGAGTGTTTACTATGCAGTGGTATTGGTTTTCAAGGAGCTGGTTAAATTGAGATTGTGTAAGTAGCTAATTAGACTACCTAACCGAGTTTAACTTTAAAGTCAGGCTCAAAGTTGATTATAAGACAATGCTGTTTTACACAATTTTGAAAGGAAATCACAAGTTCCGATGCCAAATACGTTGGTTGAGATCACAAAAGATGCTCCATTGGCTATAATGTAATTTCATACATTAAGGTGCAATATTGTTTTCGCCCAATTGCGCAACTGTTACTGACCATTGCGAATTTGCGATCCCCTGAACTGTACAATGACTGAGAAACAAAAAAGTGTTTTACATACAATCCATAGCCAGGAACAATCCATACAATCCTCGCTCAACCGTACAACCAGAGTTCCCCACCTGTCTAAAACTAGAACCTTAGAATGTCAAGCCCAGTTCTCTTATGCTACATTGCCATCCTGTACAGGTGTGAGCAGCTCAGATTAAAAATTAAAAGAATGTTCTCTCTCACATCTGCGTTTTGCTAATGTTCCGGCTTTCCCGGTTGTGTGAAACGTTTCGACGTCTTTTTCAGACGCCCCCAAGAACACGTCGGTGTCAGCGCGTCCCTCCAGCGAAATCGAAGCGGGTGCTTCAGTGACCCTGACCTGCAGCAGCAACGCCAACCCCGCCGTGGAGAACTACACCTGGTTCAGGATCGATGAAGCTGAGGCGTGGGTAACCCGATCGGGCCCCAGCTACACCATTGCTGAGGTCAGCCCCGGGGAGGGCGGTCGCTACTACTGCGAGGCCCGCAATAGGATCGGGGCGCACAGCTCGCCCATCCTCACCGTCCGCGTACGAGGTAGGTGGAGTGACCCCCCCCTGTTGTATGTGGGTGGGTCGTAGGGACACGGGGGTACTTTATCTTGTGTCGTTTTACAGGGATTTTGTGCAAGTCCACTAATAATAAAATTGTGTATGATTGGTCATTAAATTTTGAAAATGCATTTTATGCATCATGTGTACAGTAAATATAAAAACTCATGTCGGGGGAAAAGCCGATGCTGTCACAATGCTTTCCTGCATTTAGGGGCGTGTCCCATCCAGTGCTGCGCAAACTATATACTACTACATAAGTTCCTGGTATTTATACGAGTTTAAAAAAAAGTCTTTACACTTTGCAAAAATGTGTTGTGAAAATATGGGTTATTGAAAAACGATGCACAATGTACTCGGCCTGCATAAGAGCATCTACTGAATGCCATGGAAATGCAAACGTACAGTTTAATAGTTGTATTTTTGCTGGATTTTCATAAGGTTGTATATCCCGGCCGCATTATCCAGATGCCAGTCAACAAGGGACGTCCCTGTATTTTATCAGATCAAATCAAATCAAAATGTATTTATATAGCGCATTTCACAAACAATTATCACAATACGCGTCACAGAAAACCCTGGCCTAAACCCCCACAAGAGCAAGCCAAAGGCAACAGCTGCAAGGAAAAACTCCCTGGTGGTGGATAGGAAGAAACCTTGGGAGGAACCAGACTCAAGGGGGGAACCCATCCTCCTCTGGTTGACTCAGGGTCTAGGTCTTAATGACCGACATGGTCAATCAGCCAATGTTCATGTTAATAGAATTTGCAGCAGCTAGATGGCAGTCCAAGGACCAACGTGGCAGCTGGGATGGTGGGAGAGGACTGAGCGGCGATGGTAGCGGGAGTGGCAGGCAGTGGTGAAGTGTAACATTCCACCAGAAAAAGGGGAGGGACTCGTGTCAAACGGATCACGTGGGGAGGGAATCAAATGAGCAGTCCTATCGATCAGCTGGTGAACGTAAAACCCTCGTGAGGACTCTGCGCTGTAGTCAGCACAATTTTAGATGCATGGTGGTGCACTGGCAGTATGTAAGATTCGTTCGGAAAACATTTACTGGGGCTTTGTAGTGTGTCACGTGGTTAGCAATCTTTTGCCATTTTACGCTATTATAAGATACCATCAGACAACATCATAAAATCATTTTGAATTAAGTTCTGAATAAAAACTTATGGATAATCACCAATCACTGATGGTCTCTAGCTCTGAATTCTTTCAATCCTTTGGATAAGGAGCAGCATTTTTCATATTTTTCATATTTCATATTTATCACATTACAAAAATAAAAACATAAACATCTCCTGGTTGACCTGTAGCTGATATTCAGACAGACCGGATGTTTCTGTGGGGTCATCTGTAAATAAAACGAATATTGGCCTTATTTTCCATGACCTTTTAGTCTGGCTTGTGAACATTTATGAGTTTTTACTGCAGATGGGTGGTCATGACTAAAACTCTTTAAAGGAAGTGGTTGCTTTAACCTCTCCTTTCAGCTTCACTTCGGCTTTTCCTCTGTGCAGTCAGACATCTGGTGTGCGTGCGTCCCAATGCATCCTCCTTTCCTCCACTACCACCTCCTCTCCTCGGTTCCCTGGAAACAGATGTTTGTGTTCTAATCTAATGTTGCTGATGTACATATTAATTGTGACATATTCATGAATTAATGTCTTGACACAAACTGCAACTACTTGTACTTGAAACGTATTTGCATACTTCCTGGTAGGAGACGAGTGGAGGAAAGGAGGTGATGAGTGAAGAATATTGGGACTCACCCCTGCACTCACCAGTGGGTCCAGGCAGCTGTAGTACACAGAGAGACCATGAGGGGGCAGCAGAGGGCTAGTGAGAGCGCAGTGTAGCGTGGCAGCTAATACGCTGGCCCAATAACACTGGATTTACTAATCTTGAATGTTAAAAACATTAGAGCATGGAAATATTTCATGATGAAAACAGGTAATTTAGCCCCATCTTGGCTCATCATATTTCCTTCCAAGGCTCTGCTTCTTATACATGACCTGGAAAGAATATACGTGTACGGATAATAAGTTGACGTGGAAACGATGCTATGTCATTAATGGGCATGTTCTGTTCCTGATTGACAGGCAGGCTGAAAGTGATTGCGCTGGCCTCTGCTGTGGGCGTGTCCGCCGGTCTCATCACACTCACTGTGCTGGTCATGATAAGGTAGGGAGACTGCCCGATTAACAGATAGCCTTCCTATAATGCTGTGCACGTTGCTGCGATATTACATTGATGTGATTGGCATTAGCATTAACTGGGGTGGTTATCTTCGTGCGTGTCACAGCATGTAGCCCTTTCCCCTGTATTACAGAGGTTGTATTGGTTTAGGTTGCTTCGCTTGTTGATGACGTCAACAGGAAATGATGTCACCACTGCAGAGGGTGTATCGGACGTTATACCAGGCAGGAGTAACGGTGCTAGTAACTTAAATGGAATTGCACTTCATATGTCTGTCCTGTCTTAATACTGGTTCAATATTGATATGCTACCATGTTTTTTGGCAGTCTCTGGAGTTGAGGTTATGCCTGAAAGCCTATCTGTTCTAGCATTGCCTCAGGTCTGCAGAGACACTGACCGTCTTCTGTTTCTTCCAGTAAGAACATGCACAGGGTTGACACTGAGTCTGTTGAAGAAGACAGACAGGTGATGTCAATGCTACCTATAATTTTACGTGTTAGCATTTTGCTACTTCGGTATCTAAAGAGTTAGTGTAATGTTAATGTAATGTTCCTCTTTGAGTCACAAGCCAAACAGGAGGCAAATTAACATTTTTATTTAAACGAGTAGGTCAACAGAACTGAGTTCTCTTTAGTGATGACAGTGATGACCTGGGGATCAAAATGGGGAGGGAATGCAAGGGATTTTGTTGCCAATCAGATTAGGTGGCCTGATTTTGGGAACCGGTTCTGTGAGAATTTGACCAGGATACTAGGCTTAACATCCCTACTCTTTATAAAAGTGGTTTTAATAATTTTAATGGCTACAATAAATCAGAACCTCAGTTTCATGTCTCAGTTGAAGGATGAAGTTAACAGAGGTTTTAGCATGTCAATATCCCTTTATCCTGGGCTGTAAAGTGGTACCAAAATGGTATATTTCAGATTGCAGTGTGGGTGTTTCCCATTGCTATTGCTTAATGAAACTGCTGTGTTTTTAGGTGGAGGTAATACACCGGAGATCCTCATCATCAGGGGACACATTGTTTCTTGAGACACTTCAAGAGACGTTTCAAGTGAGATCCACGAAGATGACAGACATACCAGTAAGGAAACACGTCCAAATTCTGTCACAAGAGGGCGCCAATGCCGCTGGCTACCAAGTTTTCAGATGCCCTTTATATAACTAGGGCCACCAGGTTGTCTTCCCTCATTATCTCGCATGGTACTTCAGTCCTCCGCCAGCTAGATGTCACAAAAGCCTCTTTGTCTAGCCACTTCTCAAACAATTCCCACTTGCACCACCTCAATCATCTAAGTTGATGAAGTAATTGACACTAATTAAGCACAGATGATGATTGTTGGCAATGTTTACAAACGACACTCACATGTTGAATTAAATTTGATTACTTACTATCAGGGACATGCTGCAGTATTTTAAAATGTTGTACAGGTAAGGGCATGCTAGTTTGTGTTAGAAGCAGTGGGAAATGGCCACATTAAAAATGAGAGCAGTTATATAACATTTTTAAAAAGTTCAATCAAAAATAAATTGTAGTAGTAATAAGAAAATAGTTTGCAGCAGCAGTATATTAAAACAACAAAAATAAATTAAATAAAAGTGGTGAATGTCATGTACAAAGTTCAAGTGAAAACCTTATCATAGCCAGTTGTTTAACAGTCTCTTCTGTCATTAATCCACAATATTTGATGAAAATCTGTCCATAGGAAGACACACATCTTTCTGCATCAACTGAGCTTGTTACCATGTAACTAAGTATTGTTTTGCCTTTTGAGTAAAGTTTGGAAATATTTATCCCAGAATTCACCCAGTAACGTTGCAGTGCTGTTTTCTTGTGAAAATAATTTGTAATTGCCCAGCTCGGTTCTAAATTTTTCGTCAAACCCGGAATTTAGTGTAGAGGGAAGGTTGACGTGTCGAGTCTGCACACTGCACACGCTCGCAATCTATAATCCAAACATCATTCAATCCATCGGTATGCAGTGTACCAGGTGGATACTCTTTCAATTGTTCGCTCAAAGAGATTTTTTGTAGCATTTAAACCTCCATTCATGTTCACTTTCCTCCCTCTGACTCGCTCCATATTAGACAAACTAATTGCTTCTATAAATGTCTCAATTAGAAACTAAATTACGGTATAAGATTAGTTAATTGACTGTGTTGTTAGAGTTCCTATAGGGACCCCTGGAGGATAATCATTGAACTACAAGTTTAAATTGATCCCTGCAGGTCAGGTGGTGGAGACAAACTGTTGGTCCTATACAATCCATAAAAAGCTTTGAATGGAGAAAAAAATATCTAAAAGAAAACATTACCTCAGTTGATTGCTTAATATAACCGTCACACTTGTGTCTGTTTATTATGATTAAAAGTTTCCACTGAAGCACATTATAGTTTGAATACAGCCATAATGCATGCTTTGTTGCAAGGGTTCCTTCAACTGGCGGTCCGTTTAATACCATGAGGTGTAAAGAGCCCCGTTTGCATGTTGATGTAGGAGGAGCCAGAGGATGTGTACGAGAATGTGCATCCCTGCATCTTCCCCATGAAGGAAGTGACTCAGAGCTCTGAGGCAGACGGCTCTCTCAACTACATGACAGTTCATTTCTCCCAGCGGCCCAGGTAAGGCTGGGCAGACGGGCTAGGCATGGGGCTCCACCTAACTAACTAAAACAAAAAAAAACCTGCTGTGAATGAGTGTCATCCTTTATTTCACGGTGCATTTTCTGCATAATGCCACGTAGATATTTTTTTTGCGTCCGGGAAAAAAGAAATGGGTGAGAAATGAGGAAGTGGGCTCAGCGAGTGCCTGTTATGCCCTTTTGTGTTCGCTTCTGTTCCGGTCAATTCAATTTGCATGTGATTTGTGTGTCTGGCCACACACGTGCGTACACAAGTCTTTATTGCGGAATTAACTTAGTTATAAGAAAATACAGTTACATCAGGGCCAATGTTGCACAATAAACCAGCATGTGAAAGTTGCACACATCTTTCCATTTGTAGCTACCATTTGATGATATTGTAAAGGTGAGGAGAAAGCCAAATGCTACCAAACAGTGCAAAGCATGTCTTGAGATAATATTGCCTCCTAAAAGGCACTTCTCTCTTTCATATATTTAAGCCAGGATCAAATACCAGCCACAAACACACCACCAGACGGAGAAAAAGAGCCAAGAAACGCCTCTGATGTCATCTACACGGCCGTGGCCAGGCCCAGTCATTTATAGAGGTAGAGTATGAAGACTATGGGCAACAAGTAAAGCAGTGTTTTTTGCAATGTGCCGTAGATTCATAAATTCATTAAATTGTGGAATTAGCCACAAAACCGAGGCCTGGATTCAATACACATTTTGTCCTTTTTTCTCCACAAACACAGATTGGCGAGTTACTTTTTTTGGCGATTGATTGTGGAGAAGAACACAAAGAAACACATACAATTGCATTTAATTTTGGGGGAATTGAAGTCGGTTGAGTACACAGTAAAGTCTCTCTCCCTCTGCCTCTCCCTCTCTCTCCGTCTCTCCCCCCTCTTTCTCTCTCTATCTCCCTCTCCCTTCCTCAGTATAGCTGGTGTATGCTTGGGCCCTGTGCTGATGCTGCTGCTCAGTTGAATGACTTTGTGCTCATCCTACTCATCTGAGCCATTGAAGGGCTTGGCATTGTAAATCAACTGATTCACATGTTCATACGAACTTGCAGTTTATGCATTTTCTTGTTCCATTTCAGCACTTTGTTGCTATTGCAGTACTTCAAATATATGACTCGATTCCCAATTAACAGACTCATTTAATAAACATTTTGTTCGTAGAAAATGTCCACGGTTTCCGGCTTGTTTTTTTTTTTGTGCAAAGGTCTCCCACTGGAAGTTAAAGTAACCACAGTTAATTTTTCATTGCCTGGTGGTTTAAGGTGAGATGTGTAGAACTGAATTCCTCTTTTAATTTAGGAATTAGTTGTGGCCTACTAAGCAGAAATAATTTAATTTATTTTGATGATTTAAATTCAATATGTTAAAACCTTTGGTTTTAAATTATTTCAGCCATAGTTTTAAGTCACAGTTTGAAAAATAACGTATGTTTTGGATAGCGGTGGCAGTTGGACTTTAAGGACTGAAGAACATCAGCATGTAAGAATATAAAACATCTTGATTCTTTTGTGAGAAGATGCCATTATTATATATTTATTATTATATGTACCATTTTTGCTAGGACCTACCCTACATGCCAACATCTGCATTACAAACTTCATTAGTTTATGTACATTTATTTATTTTTCACATCTATGCCCATTTCTCAGCACAGGAATACTGGTTATTAGAGGACTTGGCTGGATGGGCCCCAGTCACCGAACGAGAAGTGTGTATTTTGTTTTTACAGTGGTATTAATTCCCTTTGCAGGTCACAGCATAGCTGTGAGGGCAGTTCTTTTCAGCATTCTATTGGCCATTAGTATGATTTGCATGGTCCCTCTAGTACAAAAGGGTATAGGGAAATGGCTATTTTACCATTGAGGAAGAGCAGCCCACAATATTGCGTTACATGGTCAGGTCTTATCGTAGTCCGTTATTTCAACACCCTGTCTGTAAGGGTGCTTGGTATTTCCATGTAAAAAATTAAGAAAGTAAACAAAGCAGACAAAGGTTTGTATTCATTCACACCCTCTTCGTGAAAAAAGATGCCAGAAAAATGTAATAATGTGCATTCAAGGCAAGAGTAAACACAAGGTACTGATAAAATGCATTTAAACATTTTTTTAAAGGTAAAATGTACACAGTTCGGTTACATGTGTGAACACAAAGGCCATAATGCATTGTTCCTAAGTAACATAAAATGACTCACAATGACCACCTGTTGATGTGGCGCCTTTACCATTACAGAAAAGAACACGTAGTGTAAAAGCATGACAATGAAGGCAGGCTAACATTAGCGAAAGTAAACAGTGCATGATGTCAAATGGAACGTCAAGCGAGGCAATGGAAAAGGGGGGTCAGAGGGCAATTGTAATGGGTTGCCAGGCAACACGCGTTTATTGATAAGGACATATACCTGCCATGTCTTTGGTGGTATTGTGTTGTGAAACAGCCAACGTTGTGCAAAAAGCGAACGTTTTTTGTTGTTTGTAGCATAAGCAGGCGAACATTTTTTATGAGGTAATAAAAAAGATATATACAGTACATAAAATTTTAATTCAAATCAAAAAATATTATATACAAAACTCAAAATGGCTTTGAGGACTTGGGATGGCTGGAGTCATTGAGCTACCTTGTTTTCTGTATTCAAGAGAAGAACATTAGATATCATCCAAAATCATATGTCTTTAAGATCCAGACTAGAGATATCCAGAACTGTGTTTGTGTTAAACCATTGTCATGTGATTTGTATTCAGTTTCCACAATGGCTGTCCAGTTTGACACAAACCGGTGTAACATGTTTTACATGCAGAAGTGAAGTTATTTGTGCATAGGCCTACACTGTTTCATCATAAGTCTATGAGCAGGATTCTCGCACATATGCTTGTGGTTTCCAGTGGTCATATTTATACAGAATAACAGGTCTTGGCATACTTCATGTGTTGTAACATTTCAAATGGATTCTTAAAGAAGTGCTTTTACACCGTCTACATCCACAATTTCTCCGGTTCCTGATTCCATTCTATTGTTTTTTCACAGTGGAGGTTCTTTGGGGTGGATTAAATTGTAAATCCATGTAGTAGTCTACTGCGTTAAGAAACAGTCAAATCTGGGAGGCCACATATATTGGTATAGCCTACCAGTAAACGTGTTTATATATGTACCATTTGTAAAGAAGATTACATTACATACTTAATATATCCTTAAAATGAGATTTCATTTTTAGATCATAGCATTCAGAGAAATATGCAGAAGTATGTAATTCTCTAATACTAAATATTATGAGTGAAATAAATTAGAAGAATTGATTAAAGCCATCTCTGTTTGATGGGGCCAATACATCCTTCCCCAGGCCAAATATACTGGCAGCCACGGTCAGAATAAGTGCACCCAGGATACTATACCAGATTATGGAGTGTGTCACCCTGTAGGGGTTCTCTATGCCAGAGACACAGAGGAAATATTGGAGGTCCAGGTGCGACAGATAAGGAATCTTAAAGTGTTCAACGAACACCACTAAAACAGACAATAATCCGTAGTGGAGGGAGAAAATAAGGAGAACACAAATAACCTCGCGATAAAAGGCGAGGAGCTCGATATCCGAGCAAAACAAAAGAAATAAGCAGTCACGCTTATCTAACTCCCGTTTGTGGAGCGAACAAACAGAAAGAAAAGAGAAACTCAAAAGACCCCTAAGACTTAGGGTGAGAGCACTCGTAGGTATGAGTATAAAACAGAAACAAAAACCCTAAGCTCTGAGATAAGAGCGAAAAAGATCACTTTGCTTTTTCTTAATTGTACTGCTAACAAGTCTCGCGTTGAGAAGCAAAGCGGTCGATAGCAGCACAACTTCCAATACCTTTTTACCGGCTCGAATGTTACGTGAAATAACATGGAAGTGACGAGAAAGGGAGAAACCGGGGATAAGTAGTGAGCAGAAATGCAGGACAGGTGAACTCACTAATTACCGAGACGAAAGCAAAACCCGTAGCGGAACACAGAAAAATCTGATAGATTACCGGTAAAAGAAAAAAGGAATACAAAACGTGGAGATAAGGAAAGAAAGGCATGACCCATGACACACCCATGCTTTTGATGTTGTGATTTTGCTTGTCATTGAGTGATTTGTTGCTAGGTGATATATAACGATGCAAAACATAATCACATAAAGACGTCATTTTGTGACGAAGTCGATATGGATTGCCAGTTTAGGCAGGGCATGGAAAATATATATTTTTTTTAATAGAGTGTCAATATATTTCCAGGTGTTAATTTTGATTAATTCGGGGGGAAAATGCAATAATACTAAAATGCAGCTCTTTCATATGTTGATCTAGTAACAGAGTTGGTGAGATGGCACTGTGTGAAAAGCTGTACAGAACAAACATGCTTTTGAGCGGAACAAGCAGCTTGACAGCCACTGTGTACATATACTGACTACTGCCCAGTGCTCTGGCCAATGACTCACCTGTTCCTGTCAGCCTACAAAGCAGCAGCATTGTTTTTTAAAAAGGTCTCAATGCTAACAAATCTGCATAAATAAATTGAGCCTTATCTTTAGCCTTTTTTCAGTTATTCAATGTTCATGTAGAACTTTATCTGTTGGCTTCCCCCTTTTTTTTCCTTTTTGGAAGCTTTTGGAATGCATTAGGTTTCTTATTTGTTCAGTGTACATTGTAATCATTGTAATAATACCCTCCTTCCTCAATAAAGTAACTATAATCCTCCAGAGCTTCCACTGTAATGTGGGCTGTGTTGTTCCAACTACAGTGTATGAGAACAAAACACAGATATTAGAATTTTAATTATTTTACTTGAGTGTATATTGGAGACAAACAACAGCTCAATCCTCTGTGAAAACACTCTGTGGATTTCAGGTAAATAACCTGTGGCTGGCTTTTATTCACGTTGGCTGAATAGCTCCCATAATCCTTTGTTTGAATGGATGTTTAATTGTACTGATGGAAGTGCTGGCATGATTATCTTTACACAGGTACGTATACAGGGATAATTTTTCACTACCACTCATTACTGCATTGTAAATGCACAGCAGCTGCACTGTTGGAACCTAGTACTCTACTCAGGCCCTTAGATTTATTTAAGTGTGCATCACACTTCATCCAACCATATCAAATTTATTCACTATTCAGTCGGCCAGTGCCTGTGCTCTCTGCATCCCTGTTAATAAACCCCATGTATTTTGAAAATATCCATTGTTACAATAGGTGTAATAACTGGTCTGGCAATAACTGACTATGGGATCCCGCTCTTTAATTTGCAAGGGAATGTTGATGATGAAACTGCTTGCTCAAGCGCGAGACTGACACACACACACACACACACACACACACACACACACACACACACACACACACAGGTTTATTTAGTGATGCTACAAGTGCTTGAACTACCATCCTCAAGTGTCTTCCATTTCAGGCCACTCATGAGACATAATCTTTCACATGGTGATTTAAAGAAAATGATTTAACAAATTAAGGTTTTATGATGAAGACAGGCTATTTGGCCAGTTAAACACGAGGGCCTGTGTACATCCCGTGCCTGGTTGATACATCAAGTCCTGTACCAACTTAAAATGCAAGAAAATATACAAACAGATTTTTTTTGTGGGTAATTCTAGTGACACTTACCCATAGGGTTTTAAACTTCACAAAGTTTCACTTACCTCAGGCTCTAAAATTAGATCGATCAATTGGGAGACACAAAAGGCGACACAGAAAGTGTTAAAATCTTTCTATTACAATAGTTTTGTGTCAGTTTGAGGCCAAAAATATATAGGTGTCTTAAAATGCAAACATAATATGAGTTTAAATTATTTATTTACCTGTTCCCTCCCATATCGCTTTTTCACCTTCATCCACCTCTCTTACTCGGTTCAGATATACTGCAGAAAATAATTTACATACAGTGAAATAGGAAGTTGGGGCTTTCTAACTGCAATAGCAGCCTATGTCTGACCAGCCATTATTACTAGCCAGACCCTGTTGAATGGCACAGGGCTGTCAGTATCCATTTTGTCATTAATTATCATCAAGAATATACTTTGACAGGGTAAGTTCATGGCAATTTACAATTTTCAATTAAATTTCTCAGCAAATTATTAAATTGTATAGCTTTCTTTAAAAAAAAACACGATCCCATTATTTTCATCTGAGTTCATAGTCTATCGTGATATTGTAATCATATGAAGTGCATATTTCTGCTCGGGCGAAATGTATGAAAATTACTTTTGTATGATTTACTTTGAAAAGGTTCAGCTTGGAAACATTTTGAATTGTGTAACGTTCTTTAGAAAAGTGCCATGATATGAAAATATAACTGTTGCAGAGAGATTCAACGATGCTCTTTAAAAAACCTGGGAGCATACTTCTGGTCCTCCTGCTATCTAGGACGGGTAAGTTGAATGTGTTTTTAAAATGTATTGTTCACCACAACAGTCATGCATTATTTCACCAACAGATCCTGCTACCCTAATTCCCTAATCTTAGTGGTGGGTTACTGTAAATTCTGCTTGTAGACAGACAGTTAATACAGAGTCTGACGAAATCCTGTCAGCATACATTTTTTGGTAACCGGAGGCTATTTAAAATGTATCAAATTAGAATGACTGGAGTATATACTGTACAGAT
>CM040406.1:74413497-74540997 GCA_022702515.1 Ilyophis sp. 1 JC-2022 | reverse complement strand
GAGGTGCACATTTTTTGCAGAAGTTCCATGCCCAGACTAAACGGGAACGATAAACGTATCTGCATCATCATGAATAACACAACACATGGTGGAATTCGGCAAAAAAAATCTAGAATCCAGATGGCCTCTAACTGGCAGGATTCTTGCTACTATATCCTTCATTCTCTGTTTTAGATGCACCCAAGAACACCTCAGTATCAGTGAGTCCCTCTGGTGAAATATTGGAGGGAAGTTCAGCGACTCTGACCTGCAGCAGCGATGCCAACCCACCAGTGCAGAGCTACACCTGGTTTAAGACGACTGGAGCTGTAAGCTCATGGAGAGTATCAGGATTAAATCACACCATCACTAACATCCTCTCTAAAGACAGTGGACAGTACTACTGTAAGGCACAGAACCAGCTGGGAGCTCAGAATTCAACTGCGGTGACCATAGATGTTCAGTGTGAGTACAGTCGGTTGTTTTTGTTGTTTTGGCTCTGTATTCCAGAACATTGGATTTGAAATGGAACAGTCACATTGAGGTTAAGGTGCAGACTTTCAGCTTTCATTTGAGGGTTTTCACATACATATATCGGGTGAACCGTGTAGCAATTGGAGTTCTTTTTATACATAGTCCCCCTATTTTAGGGGACGGAAAATAATTGGACAAATTAACATAAACTTAAATAAAGTTATCATATTTAATATTTGGTTACATATCCTTTGCATGCCATGACTTCCTGATGTCTGTAACCCAACAACATCAAGAGACTCTTGATATCTTATTTTCTGATACTGTTACAAGAGTTACTATAACCTCTCTGCATTTGAATGGATCTCTATGGGAATTGGGGGGGTCTAGATTAAACTGTCAATTACACTGGAACAGTATGGATCACATGGTTGGCTAAATGGCTGCAAGTCATCAAGGGTCTGAGGTATCAAACGAGCCTCAAACTATCACTCTGCTGCGGGATATGCAGTAGATGATCACTTTAAGGGTTTCTTCTCCAGACTTATTTTTCCATAGAGTTCGATAGGAAAATGAGTGAGGAAAAACAACCCTTAAAGTGATTCATCCATATCTACTGCATATCTACTGCATATCTGGTAGCAGAGTGATGGTTTGAGGCTTGTTTGATACCTCAGAGCCTTGACGACTTACAGCCATTTAGACAACCATGTGTTTCTGCCCTCAAACTTTTGGTCCCCACTGTATATATAATTATATATATAAACACAAATATATTCACGCCATTATCCGGACCTCTAACACTTACACCTGAAAACTGTGGTTATTCTTGTAACTGGTCTGCAACAATTAGAAATGTAACAAATCCACAGAGAAAGGGACTTAATGGGGCTTTGAGAGAAGGATTATCCCTTTTGGTTTAAAGGTCATATAGGCTAACATGTTACAGTTCAGTCGAACAGGATCGTGTTGTTATTTATTTCTTTATTTATTTTGTATTTTAAAAAATAAAATCCCATGTTGACGTGGACATGATCGTATCTCTATGCGATGTTTAGATTGGACGCAGGTCAATTACCTGCTGGTTACATGGAGCTACTGCACCTTTATGGGCTCCACGCGAATCCAGGCCTGAAGTGCGTGTTTAAGAATAACATTTAGCCTAATTGATAATAGATTTTAAGCATGAAGAGTGCAAGAATCATAATCAATCCCAATTGTATGTATTAATAGTGTGCTACATGAGAAAACCATTATTCAGTCATGACTGGACTCACATACTTGGAGTTAAAATTTAAGTAAATTTTAGATTTATATATCACAAGTGCGTAAGACGCAGACACACCACGTTAAACCGATGTGAGCGACTTTCATAAATGAAGCATAAACACTAATTGGAAAATTATTTTAAAAGTTTAAATCCAAGAAATTTTGTAAACGAGGCCTGATTTTCTTTTAAATACATGACTCTGCAGCCATTATATATGGAGTCCAATATTGAGTAAGACACGTTATTCACGTTATGTGCACGTTATTCCTCTAGTACAGGGGTTCCCAAACTTTTCCATGCCAAGGACCCCCAAATAGCCGTAGCCTCTGGCTGGGGCCCCCCTATTGAGTATTGGATTTTTAAAAAAAACTTTTAAATTACACTGGCAAATATTAAAAAATCAAACATACAGCTTCTTAATACACAACACAATACTTTTGACCCTATTTTGATTCCATAATCGGGCCGTTAGCAGCTCAACGTAACGCTTTGACTGACAGGCAGACGGTTAATCATTGGCTGCAATTGAAAGTAGGGAAAGACCTAATTTCGATATGAAAGGATTTATAACAATTTATATTTTATTTTAAACCGGCACAATAATCTTATGAATTGAATTGAAATGTATTTTTTAAATAAATTTTATTTTATTATTATAATAATAATATTTTTTTTTTTTTGCATTTTCCATTTTCCTCTCCCTTCCAATTGGCCCCCCTGGCGCCCCCTGGCGCCCCCCACTTTGAAAACCCCTGCTCTAGTCTAGTACATTTTCTGTTGTTTCAGATGCACCCAAGAACATCTCAATATCACTGAGTCCCTCTGGTGAAGTAGAGGAGGGCAGTTCAGTGACTCTGACCTGCAGCAGCGATGCCAACCCACCAGTGCAGAACTACACCTGGTTTAAGAAGAATGAAACTGGAGTCTGGCAGGCAGGATCAGGACAGAGTTTGAACTTTTCTAGCTTTAGATCCTGGAACAGTGGACAGTACTACTGTGAGTCACGGAACACACATGGAGCTCAGAATTCTACTGGTTTGATTGTAACCTATGGTTCCATTACGATGAATAAAGAAGGTAAGAACTGAAGTACTGTGCAACAGTGTTTAATTGGTTAAAAATAAGGGATCTGTATTTATGTGATATAACATCATAAACAACATTATAGAAAACATATGCCCTTAGAAGAGAATATTCCCTTTGATGATGAATTATGCTTTGCTCCTGAACAAACAAACACAATTTGCTGACGTGCCTAGGCGGTGCAACATTTCAGATGCCATTTTAAACGGTTTTGACACCATTATTCTCCAGGATGTAAATATAGTAGCCTACATATGTACTGTAATGTACTTTTTTTGCATAAGAAACTCAAATCTCACCTGTAATACTTTCCTCCTGTCATGACACAGGTTTATTATATATCCTTGCTGGAACTAGTGCCTTTGCTGCACTTTTAATTGTTATTGTGTGGATTGTGTGGAGGTAAGCCTTCTAGAGCACCGGCAAATGTCTGTTTCTCACACAAATGCAAACTTCCACTTCTCATTTATCAGTGTTGGCCTTGGGCTTAATGCAAATGAGTGCATGACTGCTACCTCTTGAACAGGTCTCTTGTAAAATAGTTTTTAATATTAATGAGACAACCTGTGTACATAAAATGTATTAATTTGTTATTTAATTAATTAAATGTAGACTGTTTTGGTGATAAAAATGACAATTTTAACTTTATATGGTGGTGCTTTGTGAGCTTGATGTTCTGAAACATTTCCCATGATCCTTTTGGAGAGCTGAATTTGCTTATGGGTGTTTTTCAGAAAGAGGTCCATCTCAACAAAGGAGGAAATATCGGATACAGAGGTATTTGGATTTTTGTTGTTGTTGTTTCTGTTGTTGAAAACAAAAAAATATGAACTATAAATACATACGATGATTAAAAAATTAATTATTAGAGGGATTTCTATATGGGAATTTGTTTTATTGCCATTTAAGCCCTATTGTAACTCTTGTGTTCTGTTTACTTATTAGCAGCAGTGAAACTGTTAGCCTGGGTCAAATTTACCCAGTATATTATTTGGATATTAAAGCAATACAGAAATAAAATGTATGCAAAAACCCACAATATAAATTATCTTTTCCTCAATTCAATATAAAAAATAATATAAACAATATAAATGGCTAATGATTGCCATTTACTTCTGCTAGATCACATTTAACAATGAAAGTGTCGTTAATTTGTAATAAATGTATAGAATAAAATAGAATAGAATAGGGGAACTTCAGTTGTAGCCACCAGCATCAACAAAAAAGACATAGACAGTGGGGCAGACCCAAAACACAACCAAACATATCAAATAAAGACATTCAATAGAATCATTGCATTAATCAAACTAATTACGAGAATTAAAGTTGAATACAGCCATGCTTAAAAATAGCCCCCGCTGTCTTGAGATGTATGTATGTGACGTATATAAATAAAGCCCCTACAATGTCACCATGGGGGGCATAAATTATGTTTATCTGTGAAATTTCCATCTGTGAATTAAAACAAAGCAAAGTTTTCATGCTGTAAATTATTGATATTTATTGTTTTGAACATTCTCAATTATTTTTCATCTTTTTTGTTATATTTTTAAAAAAAACACATAAGACCAAAGGACTAAGAAAACCAAGATGATGAACAAGAAATAGAAACACAAAACAAGAACCATATTTACACTGGTTTAGTCACTCAAAAGTGTCATTCCTCTTGTACTCACGATAAAGAAAGATCAATTCTACCCAAACCGAACACAAGAGTCACCAAATCACATTCCCTATTTTAATATTGTCAAACTTTTAGGCCAATACATCTGTGTACGCCAATGTATCTGGGATGACCGTAAGCGGACCAGCAGTAGAGGAAAGTCCCTCAGTGAAAGAAGAAGCTCAGTCTTCAAAGGTTGAGAAACCTCACTTCCAAAACCAGGAAGAGGTGCTGTACTCAACTGTTCAAAAGAAGCTGCCCCAGTGTGAGGATGATGTTCAGTACGCCAGCGTTCAGTTCCTCTCCTCCAGTGCTGCCCCCAGGTGAGAATATCCCTCCATTACACCTGTGCTGACTGTCGCTGTGTCTGGCCTTCTATTATCTCCCTCCAGCAGCTTATATTACAGACTGCTTTCTCTCTGATGGAGCCACAGGAGAAGCTGACCTCTCCATATATATCTTTGTACCATTGAACAAGAAACTTTACCTGTATTTCTTCAGAAAAAAACATCCAGCTGTATACATGTCCCCATGGGTAAGAGTGTCTGTTACGCAAGTAAATGCTGTTAAGCAATGTACAGTCAAGTATCCTGTGATTTATGTGTGATTTAATTCATTTATTTATTTACCTCCTCTTGCTGAACATGTAAAAAGGTAACTGGCTGTACATCAGTTACGATTACAAGAAAAAAATCATAATGCAGTCTAACAAATAATTGCAATAATGTAATATACTAAACTTTCCATTGGAAGAAGGAATGTGTGAGACACCCCTGTGGCAAAATGTTGGACCCCAGTGACAGTATAGTAATAAACTGCTTGTAACTCTCATCATGTAAAGGGCTGAATTGATTATACTCTGTGATCACGTTTCTTACAGATCGCCGATGCCAACTGCTGAGGATGTAATCTATAGCACAGTCACTAAACAAAGCGCTTAAATATAAGGTATGCAAATAAATATCTCCTCTCACTCTCTACCCTAGCACTCTATCTGCAATACCTCTGCGAAGGGCACTTAACCGTTTGCATGATTGCATTCTGCAAGAACCCTTCAATCTGATTGACAAATTTTAGCCTGTGTTGAGATTTGGTCAGTGGGTTTACAATGCCAGAGCATTCAGTGCCTCAGGTTGGAGGCCCACCTACATACGATGTGTAAGAAGAAGCATCTGACCATCAATTTATTGACAAACCACATACCTGGAAGTTTGGTAGAATTATATCAAATCAGGATGTTAACCTGGACAGGCTTATAGTACCATAATGTTCAATTCAATACAATTTTATTTCTAAAGTAATTTTCACACAGGCAATGTTACAAATATGTCATATATGAATTTCTTAATCAGATCAGGAATCAGATCAAAATGCTAAAAAAAATCTCACTAGATAATGTGTATAATCATAGTTCTCATGAACAATTCCAGTTTATGACTACAGGCTTAACTGTAGACTCACTGTCAATAGTCAGACACCATTATAAATGTTATTGTGACGCATTTAATTATGTTAATACATATGAAAATATGACTAGACCTTTTCTGATGAAATGTACATTTGCTTAAGAACTGCTGTAAATCAATACTTTCTTTGTTTCCACAGCAACCATGGAGATACACGTGACTCAGGATTGGCATGTCAGGAAAACCTTTTGCGGTGTTAAAATGGCGGACGGTCATGGTGACACACCCACAGTAGGCTTTAGAATCCAATACTTCAAATTTGTTAACAAACAGACCTATTGCTTCTTCCCTTTCATTATCTATAAACCAATGTCCATTTTCAATTGGCCTTTTTGTTTCATTTGCATAATATAATTTTGTGATACAATTTTTACTCCCCTTAAAGAGCAATTTTTCATGACGTCTCATTACGACACAGATTACATCAGGCCTGAAATATCAAGCGAATGGCACATAATGAGGAGGTACGATAAGAGTTGGTTAATCATATGCATAGTATGAAAGTATTATGTGTATGTACATGTACAGGTAGTGAACAGTATTAAAATAAACCAGTACTCGTATAGTTAAGGCTTCTGGTGGTTCTGTAATGGAGGAGGTCGCAGGTCTGGTTTGGTTTGGGTGCACTCGTTCAGTAGGAGACAGGGATGATGGAGTAGTTGCCCAATGGCTCGAGGAACATGACACTGATATGACCCACATGTCATGGCCTTGTCAATCCTCAGATCTGAACCCAGTGGAGCATGTGTGGTATATTCTGGAATGTTTTCCACTTCCATCAGAAAAATGCGAGTTCACTGGCTTTCTCTTTGTGCATGATGGGATGAATATGACACTGTGCCAGTCCATGAAAAAACAAATGGAAATGAATAGCAGCAATAAGAACAGACAGATTTCTGTGTGCATGCATGTGTGTGGAAAACTAATTATTGTATTCATTAAAAACCATTCTAACAATATTGTTACAACATTCAGGTTGTTTTATCCCTGCAGATATCCAGTGATTTATGTTGCTGTGTAGCATCAAGACAGGGAAACTGAGAGTTTATGAACAAATGAGTTGCACAAGAGACACCAACTGATAAAATAAATGACACACAAACTGCAGAAAAGATGTTGCGCTTCCTGTTTGGTTTTAACAGTTGTTCATGAGCATGAAGGGTGTGAAAAGGCAGAAGGGTGTGAAAAGGCAGAAGGGCAAATGCATCTCAATCTGTAGATGCAAGCTTGCTTGTTAGTAAATACCCACATTTTCCCACAGTGCATTACATGAAGAGAGTATTTAGACAGTAGTAATATGATAGTATGACTACTATAATGAAATGATATACGCAAGCAATCTAAAACGGGTTCTAAAAAAAAAACAATCACTCTTGTTCTAAGCAATAGAGATATTACTGTACATCACTTGTCACTCACCTGTTATATTGATTGACGCAGCAGTAGAGGTCTCAGCTCCATGTGTGTTTGGTGCCAAACAGTAGTACTGTAGTACTGCAGCTCATAGACATGGAGGTTGTTTTTATAATGTTTATTTTTTCTCCATGTGATTAAATTGATATATTTTTTAATATAGTTGTACATTCACGTGGTCATTTTCTTTCTCGTCCTTCATAATTTTTTCCATTTAATTCTTAATATCTAGATGGAACACCAAAAGTGCCACAATGATAAACATATAACTAAAATAATAACTAAATACATGTGTATAATTAATAAATATAAAAATGTATAAATACAATAATCTGAAAATAACTAAATAAATTTGGAAATGTATCATACATGTACATGTGCAATTAATTTTAGGTAAAACATTTTTATAAAAGAAAATTTGTATTTATTTAAATAGATTTTTCTAATATATTATTTAATTTTTTTCCATACATACTTCACCATTTATTTGTTTATATCCGCATACATTTTCCTATTAGCACAATTTGTCAATCAACTTGCTTTGGTCCACCCACTAAGTTCAAACTTTATGGTTCCAAGATGTGTTCAGCGTAGCCCTGAAGTAGCACATAGAGCTATCCTTAATAACTGTGAAAACATGCTTAACGGGGAACACTTTTTGATGGTAAATTGATCAGTTCTCTGACAATACAGTCAACTATTACAACTATTACAAAATGCTAATATTTTAGATATCTGTCAGGCTGTCACCTTACCCTCTCTCAATCTAATAGTGATGCAGAGCTGAATGAAAAAGGTGTGTTTCAGATACAGGGCTCGGCCAGTAAGATGATAGGATTTTCATTAACCTTCCTACAGTAGAGGGATAAACTATAATACAATAATATCGAATTAGGAAGACGTGCCCTTTCACCAGTGAAACTGGAGGTGTACGTATGTGTGACTGAGTCTCTTCCTGTGTCTTGTCTCAGACCAGAGCCTTCAGAGAGTGACAAACACAGCCAGTGACACAAACTCTGCACTTCAGAGATCTGACGAGGCCTCAGTGTGAGATTAAAATACACAAAGAATCATAAATAAATGATGGAGATTAGGGTGAAAGTCTCTTTTGGTCTTTAAATTATCTCGAATCTTGCCTTTAAAAGTGACATAAGTTTGGAGATTATAGTCTGTACAGCCTATGATACTATATAAGACTGTAATGCTCTGGCAGGAGTCTGGAGTCCTGTACTCTCACTAATACAGTCACAGATACTCACAGTATGTGTCAGCAATAGAGAACACATGTAAATAATTACATGTGACGCATAACATACACTTCACAATGCCTACATCCCAACAGTGTTACAGGGGAGTGTTTGTAGCAGGGTTATATTAGAGCCTGCATGCTGCAGGGTTACAGTACTTTGAAAAACACCGACAGTTTTTTATAAGATGGAAAATCTAGCATAAGTTCAGTAAAGTTAGTTAAAACAGTGTTCTGATTTTTACATTACATTGACCATGTTTTTACCAAATTAATGTCATTAGTTTTTTTTAGTTACTCTTTAAATATATTGTTCTCTAATGTGTATTAATATATTATGGTTTATTTTAGTGTTGTAATGCACTGTGAATCTCTGAAAACGTCTCTGTTAATAAAGTTTATTATTATTTGTTAACTTGAAACGGCCTTCATGTTTTGACTGCAAAACCCCCAAACACTGAATTCAGTTCACATGTGGTTCATTTATGTGAAATGTGAAATAGTAAATGTACAATAGGTTATATGTAGTAAAAGCTGTCATTATGAAATGTAATCATTTAAATGCAACTAATTGTGTGAATGAACCGTATATAGAGCCAAACCAAACTAAGTTTGAAACACTCACACACAACGTCAACCACAAAAACAGTTCTGCACCACCGGAACTGAACTGAGATGTAGAAAAACATAGTAACGAAAATAACTTCTTCCATTGTATGTGGAAAGGTGATATCTCCTCACCCACAAGTAGCCGTGCGTTCTGTACCTCGCCAAAAAAAACAACTAGCAGGGCGCTGAGGAGTAGTTTACCTCACTTAAAGACACAAGCGCACGGCACGAAACTACAACCTCAAAGCTGCGCTCATTGTTCCCTAACCATTGCGCTACACTGCCGCGATATTTTCACCTGGGTAACTACGTCTCTCAGCGTCTTTTCATCCATCGCAAAAGTACGTGCAATATTAATGTTAATATGGGGTTACAGGCTAAGATAGATCAGAAATCGTAATTTGCTTTGAGATGTGCTTCCTTCTTTTATTATTAACTCCAGTTAATGTTTTTTATACAACTGTTATGCTCAGGTGGCTCTATTATGTATTTTATTCATTGTTATTTACCAATATGTCATATCAAGAAAGGGTTAAGGGGAAGACTGAGTGAATAGAAAAAAGCAGAAACATGAATTGTCTGGGTAATTGTTTGTAAACCAGTCAGACAACTAGCGACATAAGTTATATTCTACTAAAATGTCCAAAAAGTGTGTTGTAATGAGGATCACACTGATGGTACCTCAGGGAAATGAAACGCAAATGAAAGTGTGTTTTAGGAGACATTTTATCTTTTGCAATCAGCGATATGCATGAAGCTGAATAGAGAAAAGGAAGGGAGACGGCTCTACACCAGCTAGTAAAGCTCATTCTGCTTCAAGCTTCTCAGTCTTCCCACAGTCACACGGTCATGTTCAGAAACACTAGCCCATCAGCGGGGCTGTTTCATACGATTTGTAAAACAACTCATCCTGATTAAATTCACAATTTAGCTTCTTTTTTCAATGGCGTCCCCCATATTTTATTAAGTTTTAAAATAATTGATTACTTTGATAAAGCTTGAAAAAAGACGTTTCTGGATTGATTGATTAACTTATTGCAACTTATTAAAATATATAATTGACCATTTTAAGTAGGCCTACGGTGTTTTTGGTCTCTGATCCACAGATTACTGCTAGTGCGTTATTCCATGCTAATATCAGTGATCTGAATTAAGGTCAGTCTCATTCATTGCTGCGAGGAGATTATGTGACCAGTGGAAGAAACATGTGCACTTTAACAAAGTAGCAATTTTACTTAAAATTTAAAAGGTTAATTGCTTACTTAAAAATGTTACCTTTTATTTAATTATTTCCCATGTTTATAGTAAGTATTGTTTTATTTTGTGGAACGTTGGTTATGGCGTAAAAACAATACTAAAATGTATGTATTTTAAAAATATATATACAGTACATTACGATTGATGCAGCCTTGCTCCAAACAGCATGAATGGTATTTTTGTCAATCCTTCTTTCTGTGTCAGGTAAACAATATAGTTACTTCAGTTCTGAATATTAGTGCCAGTTTACAGATGTTACAATACCTATTAAAAGTATAAGCCTACATAGTGTTACTTTGATATGTTATAACCTGTTTAACTCGAGGCTGTGCTGTATATTTTATATATATATATATATATATATATATATATATATAGGTGCAGCTCAAAAAATTTGAATATCGTGAAAAAGTTCAATATTTTTTGTCACTCATTTCAGAAAGTGAAACTCGTATATTATATAGATTCATTACACATAGAGTGAAATATTTCAAGCCTTTATTTCTTGTAATTTTGATGATTATGGCTTACAGCTAATGAAACCCAAAATTCAGTGTCTCAGAAAATTAGAATATTTTGCTTTAACATATTTTTTAAGTATCATATTTAATATTTGGGCGCATATCCTTTGCATGCTGTTACTTCCTGAAGTCTGTGACCAATCAACATCAAAAGACTATCTTATTGTCAGGTACTGTTACAAGCGATACTATAACCTCTCTGCATTTGAACTGATCTCTATGAGAATTGGGGGGTAAGACTAGATTCAGCTGTAAATTACGCTGGTACAGTATGGAACACATGACTGGCGAAATGGCTGTACGTCATCAAGGGTCTAAGGCAGAGGTTCCCAAACTTTTTTTAACCAAGGCACCCCTGAAGCTTTCCCCCTTCTCCAAGGCACCCCAACTCTTTGAAGATTTAAAAAATGCCTCGGAGCTTAAACTAAAAACAATACACGATGAATTGGTTTGAAAATGTGTGTTTAAAACTGCTAAGTGAGTTGCTACAATTGCAATCAGAGTTCAAATCCATTGAACAAATTGTAAAACTGAAATAACAAGACTAAGCCATGAAACTTCAACATCATTCAATTTAATTATTGGTGAATACAGTATTATGAATAGGTAGGTTTTTTTGTTTTGGCTGAAAATAATGCCTTTGTAAAAATGAAATAATGCATATAACAAGTATTGCCGCAATTAATTTTAACAAGATAATAAAAGTAATAAATTAACTTTCATGGATGGGCAAGAATGCATAGGTCAGTCAAACTATCATTAAATTTAATTAAATTGCGGCCCTCAAGGATTGCACAATATGGGAGGAGACTCAGAGGGAATTCTTCACACAAATAAAATAGGCAAAGGCCTATATAATCAATCAATGGAACAATGCATATAAAATAAGTATTTTTATTTATTTATTTTGGCTAAAAATAATGCCTACAAATTTAATTCTCAATTCAACGCTCATTCTCAGATTATTATTTCACATGTGAACCAAACGGGTAACTCACAACTATAATAACTTAACAATAATAATCATGACAGAATTGAGAGAAATACAAAACAAAAAAATATGTTGTGCACATTAGTGGGCCACATGCGCCTGCTTTTGGGAGCAGAGTCTCTTTATGCGGGGAGAGATAGTGGACAGCGCGACACGCAGGTCATGTTCCACTGACAGACGCATGCGTGTCTTGTTCTTGACATATGCGAGAGAAGAAAAAGCCAGCTCGCACAAGTAGGAGGTTGGGAAGGGTAAAAGCACCTTGATGGCGCTCTCTGAGAGAGATGGATACTCATGTCCCACAAGCAGCCAAAACCTATCCAAACCTAGTTCACCATGTTTCAGCTTCAGTGTGCGGTCCATCATGAGCTCTGCCAGTTCATCTTGAGCTTTGCTGCTCAAACTCGCGGCTGATGCTGATGAGGGGGTTGAACGGATCCCGGAGCCAGTCGTAGTCTTCGTTCATAGGAGGGAAATAGGACTCAAATCTCTCCTCCAGCATACGTAGGTGCGCAGTGATCAGATTAAACAGAGACGCTGACTTGTGTGCTGCGTCATTGGCCGTCAACGTAAACATTTCAATGTTTTTCTTGGCCACCCCAATGGACACGTGCCGCGGCACCCACTTTGGGAACCTCTGGTCTAAGGTATCAAACGAGCCCCAAACCATCACTCTGCGGCCAGATATGGAGTAGATGTGGATGGATCCCTTTAAGGGTTGTTTCTCCTGACTTTTTTCCCCATAGAGTTCTATAGGAAAATGAGTCAGGAGAAATAACCCTTGCAGTGATCCATCCACATCTACTCCATATCTGGCAACAGAGTGATGGTTTGGGGCTCGTTCGATAGCTCAGACCCTTGATGACTTACAGCCATTTAGCCAGCCATGTGTTCCATACTGTACCAGTGTAATTTACAGCTGAATCTAGTCTCACCCCCCAATTCCCATAGAGATCAGTTCAAATGCAGAGAGGTTATAGTATCGCTTGTAACAGTACCTGACAACAGTGGCGGCTGGTGATCTAAATATAGGTTGGGGCGCTAGCATTTCTAAAAAAAAAAAAATACATCTGACTTTGACTTTAAACAGAAAAAACAAGCTACCGTGTGTCTCAGTTGCATAAGACAGTTTGATTGGCAACAGTGGAGGACAGTTTTTCAAGTAAGACATCACTGAACTAGAGTGCGGATCGGGCCGCATATTTCTGTCCGAACCCGACCGAGCCCGAGATAGTAGTAACCGAGCCCGACCCGAACCCGACAGGAATTCTGCTTTTTATGTCCGAACCCGACCCGAGCCCGACGCAGTTAAGGCACTGAAGCGCTGACATTGTGTTTCCCTGTCACGCAGTTGTTGTTACCATGGTTACAGCTTCTCTGTTTAGTGGTCACTGGGCACCTAAATGACCGTCAAAAGGCATTGTTTTATTGGTAGATAACAGACACACACAATATTCGGTATCATTTGTATTTATTTCACACTATATTTTCACCAAAAACAACTTGAAGCACCATGTGCAGTAAGCTAACCCATCCCAATTAGTACAGTAATACCTTGACATACAAGTTTAATTCGTTCCGTGACCGAGCTCGTTACTCGGTTTACTCGTATATCAAATCAATTTTCCCCATTGAAATTAATTTAAATACCATTAATCCGATCCAGCCCCCCAAAAAACACCCTAATTTCTTTGTTACGTTGTTATAAAAATGAGAAATGTATTTATAAATTATAAATAATTAATACAAAATATAATACAAAGATAATAAAATAGAATATAAAGAAATAAACTGGTTCTAAACTTAATTGCTACATTATTATTCTTCACTTACACTTAATCTTCATCAGTGACGTTTGCATCTTTTTCATAGATTTTTGGCTTTTTCGTCACGCTTTTCTGACTGATCTGCAGGGCGTTTCGATAAAAACCTATCCATGGTGGTTTGTTTCTTCCTTCCCTTCAGAATTTTTCGGAAATGCGAATGCAATTTCCGAAATTGCATTCGCATTCGCAATGCTCCGCTTGCTCGGCTCGTAACTCGGGTCTAGGCTCGTAAGGCGAAACAAGAAATTGCTCGGAATACTCGTAAGTTAGTGCACTCGTATGTCAAGGTTTTACTGTAGTTCAAAAGTAAAATGTTCGCTAGTTGTTCGGCCGCCGTGACCGAGCCCGACCCGTTTCTCCCAATGAACGCCTTGAGAAAGGTTCTTTTTGCAAAGAAATAACCGAATTTTCTTTGCTTTCTGTTCCACTTGAAGAAGCCATTTCGAATTATCTCTCTCGCTTGGTCTAGGACAGGTCTACTTGAATGAATGAGTAGCAGCCGACTGAACCTATCCGTAGTACTTGCGCACTCGCAGTGATATCCTGCTAGATGCCGGCTGGGCGTGATAAACATGCCTTAAATGCAATCAAATAATATCATAAACCATGAGGACTAATCAGAAAAGGGTAGGATAGTCCGGGGCGCACAGGCCTGCGCCCGGGGACTTCCTTTTTTGGCGGCGAATCAGGCAGCAGTATCAGGGGGCTCGCCTGAAAATGAATGAGTGCTCTGATTCACCATAACGTTACCGGCGCCCCGCAGTCCCCTGAACATGCATATGTAATGTATTAAACTTTAGACAACGCAAGGCCAACATATAACATGTTTAAGCTACTAAAAAGTTAAATAATAATAAAAAATAATAATAAAAAATAATAATTTTAAGCTACTAAAAAAATTAAATAATAATAAAAAATAATAATTTTTTTAAAACTTTTTTTTAAATTTGTATGTGGGGGAGGGGGGGGCGGCGCCCCAGCGCCCTCTATAGGCCGGCCGCCACTGCCTGACAATAAGATAGTCTTTTGATGTTGATTGGTCACAGACTTCAGGAAGTAACAGCATGCAAAGAATATGCGACCAAATATTAAATATGATACTTTAAAAATATGTTAAAGCAAAATATTCTAATTTTCTGAGACACTGAATTTTGGGTTTCATTAGCTGTAAGCCATAATCATCAAAATTACAAGAAATAAAGGCTTGAAATATTTCACTCTATGTGTAATGAATCTATATAATATATGAGTTTCACTTTCTGAAATGAGTGACAAAAAATATTGAACTTTTTCACAATATTCAAATTTTTTGAGCTGCACCTGTATATATATATATATATATATATATATATATATATAATATATATATATATATATATTAATACACTTCTGCAGTGAAATATAGAACATGGGTTTATGATCTGAAGGTTCTCTTCATGCTCAGTTCTGCAACAGATATGAATAGAGTGGACATTTCTTTGTCCTTGTTGTGATATGAGCATGCAGAACTGTAAATTAACTATAATGTACTGTATTGGTGGAGAAAATGATAGATCAAAGCATTTAAATTTTTTTGTTTAACTATATTATATTCTTGAATTACTGTGTGTGTCTGTGTGCTTTTCCGTTTAGTGTGAAGCATTTTCTTTGCGGTCACATTCAGTGAAACCATTTTATACTAATGGCTTATGAGCAAGCCACTGAGCCCAGATCAGATCTCTCTCATGATACCATAATTGTATTATCATATGATTTAATTTAATGAAAAGTGTTATTTTGTGGCAGAACAGGGATTAAATTTGAAAAAAAGCATTTGTCATTTTGTAAAATTATTTCTGAAAATGATTTCATTTTATTCCATTTATATAGCAGTCCTGACTCTCTGCTGAATGTCTGACTCTCTGCTGATGGGAGTTTGTATGAGCTCTTCATTAACGCCTGAGCATTTAGGAGCATTAGCAGCACATTACCTCACTGTGTGCTCTTGTGTAGTATTAATGTGAATAAGTAGAATACTCCTGCCATTCATTTTTACAGTGTAAATAAGAATAATTATGATCAATATCTGCATATTGTATGATTTTTTTTCAGACTGATCCAGCCATGCTGTTCAAAACCTTGTTGGTAATCCTCCTCTCTGTATCAGGTAAAATGTTTAATGTAAAGTGTTTTATTTTTATACACGTAGTTTTACTCTACAAATATTTTACAGCAGTGATTCCAAATGATTATTCTCACTGACTTGTGAAAATAATCATCTGCTTACCTGAATCAGTGGCAAAAGTGAACAGATTCTAATCACATAACTGGCAAAGGAATGTATATCATTCCCATAACATGATGTACTACAGTGCTGGCATTAGCTTTGAGCAGTGTAATCTCTCTTTAACATGATGTACTACAGTGCTGGCATTAGCTTTGAGCAGTGCAATCTCTCTTTAACATTATGTACTAAAGTACTGGCATTAGCTTTGAGCAGTGCAATCTCTCTTTACCATGATGTACTACAGTACTGGCATTAGCTTTGAGCAGTGCAATCTCTCTTTAACATTATGTACTACAGTACTGGCATTAGCTTTGAGCAGTGCAATCTCTCTTTTTCATCTGAAGAGAGAAGGAAAAAAAAGAGGAAGTTCCAGCTTTGAAACCAAGACTGACATGATGAAAATATCACAAAATGATCAGGACCCCGTTTGCCAAAAAGATCTTAGATAAAGATCATTGTTTTTATATTACTAACATTTTTTGTTTGTTTTTTTGTCATTTGTCTTTCATCCTCTATTTTTATTATATATTTTTATGTAATGTCAGTAAGTCTTAATCATTTTAATAATACATTTTAAAAAGGCACAAACACTGTAAGTTGATCTTAACTCTAAGATGCTTTTGGGAAACGGGTTGCAGTTAGATTCAGTTGTATTTTTGTGCATTTTTGTGAATAGAATTCCTGATCTATAATGTTGGCAACACACCTGTGTGTAACAGCATTTCTGAGCAGTGTGTGTGTGTGTGTGTGTGTTTCAGGTGTTATGGGCCAGGGGGGGTGGAGCGTGACTTACAGCCCTGAGAGAATCTGTGCTGTAAAAGGGTCTTCTGTGGACATGCGCTGCACTTACTCATATCCCAGATTTTACACAGTGCAGAACACATTCTGGTTTATTCATGACTGGTACAGCACATGGGAGCCTGAAGACCTGTCCCGGAATGCACAGTACTCTCACCGTGTGGAGTACCTTGGAGATAAGAACAGTGACTGCACTTTTAGAATAAAACAACTGAGAGAAAGTGATTCAAAAACATATCGCTTCATGTTCTTGACTAACAACGATGGTAAATATACTGAAGAACCTGGTGTCACATTGATAGTTACAGGTAATTATTTAATTATAAGTTCAGAGGATTCTCCTCCCACATGTACGAGTGGACGAATGAGGAAGGGAGAGATACATGTTTACAGTTTTAATTGGCTATTTGCAGATCTACAGGCGATGGTGAATCCTGGCAGAGTGACAGAGGGACAGAGAGTAACACTGACCTGTAGCACCACCTGCACTCTGACTGGCAGCCCAGCCTTCATCTGGTACAGGAACGGAGCTAAACTGCGCTTAACCAATCAGGAACTCCAGTTAACAGCCAGACCTGAATACTCTGGCAGCTACACCTGTGCTGTGAATGGCTATGAGGATCACCCATCCCCTGCAGTGGCTCTTAATGTGAGATGTGAGTACAAGAGGCCAAACTTTTGTTTTACTATGATTTTAAACACAAATATCATGGGGTTGCTTCTAAGAGAATAATTCTGCACTATTTTTTGTAGTAGTGGTAATACATCACTAGGACAACTTAGCGAAACCAAAATAATCATTTGAATACAAAAATATCTCGATTCTTCTTCAAAAGATGTGTGGATTTCTTTTGTTTTAATAATTTTAGAAAAAAAAGAAAGAGAGCAAAAAATGTGTTTATTTTATTTTAAAATAAACACTGGCTTACAAGCGAGTTCTTCTTCCCAAAGTCACCTTTGGCGTGCTTTGTGGGGTTGTAGGCAAGGGTTTGCTCTGAAGTGTTTTCTGACTAATTCTTTGTCAAATGGGCTATCAGAATGACGTTTTCTTGATTGATTGGTTAACAACAACCTGGTTATAGATATACATCTTAATTGTGATTAGGCCTGGGAACACGTCTGATGCACTTCTGTGGAGGAGGCTTTATTCGGGTTTTTTTCCCCCCAAACATTTTGTGATATTATCATCACTGTAGAATCACTGTAGAAAACTGAAAAATGTTAAATTCCCACTAGTTAGAAATGTTTCAGCCTTAATGTACAGTTAAATTGTGCAGATTATTCTAGACTGCATGGTACAGGTCCTACATGTACAGGTCCAAGGTTACACTGCAACAATAAGGTATACTGACATTAATCATTAGACAAAACATCAATATCTGAAACAAATGCCATGATGTTATGATTTGAAAACACTAAATGTTTGCCTGAGTCAAGTTAACATTTCAGATGAAACTGCAAACCACTATTTCCTCTTCCAGACCGTCCCAAGGGCACCTCTGTATCAGTGAGTCCCTCTGGTGAAATCAAGTTGGGCAGTTCAGTGACTCTGACCTGCAGCAGCGATGCCAACCCACCAGTGCACAGATACACCTGGCATCATAATAACTCGTGGAAAAAATCAGGACAGAGTTACACTATGATTATTAATATACTTCTACTGGTCTCATATAAACTCTGATAGAGTTGAATTAAAACAATACATTTTACTGTGTGAGACCTTACAAACACTGAGGTTGTGACCCCGCTGAGCTGAGTAAGTGTGACATTTATATAAAATTGCAGGGCCTGTTATTTTCTCTTTCAGATTTTCCTAAGAGCACCTCAGTATCAGTGAGTCCTTCTGGTGAAATAGAGGAGGGCAGTTCAGTGACTCTGACCTGCAGCAGCGATGCCAACCCACCAGCGCAGAGCTACACCTGGTTTAAGAATAATAGAGCTGTATTCTTAGAGACAGCAGGACCAGAGGAGAGTTACACCATTAAAAACATCACACAGCGGGATGCTGGAGAGTACTACTGTGAGGCAGGGAATGAGATTGGGACAAAGAGCTCTTCTCCTAAACTTCTTGATGTGCAGTGTGAGTATATGCATGTATCTCAGCTACAGACACATGGAGCAGAGAGAAGTCAGTAACTCGTGTGTGTCTGTGAGAAACAGTATCACACCGAGTAATCCAGTCAAACTGGCCAGTGAAGCAGAAATCATGTGAATTACATTAGCATGCGATGATGAGTAAATGAGAAATGTTTTAAGTAAAACGTGTGTAGTCATTCTGAGATTGCACAGTGCAAACAAAGCTATGTAAGTTTAACAAAATTAAGTTATTAATGAAAAGCAAAAAGTTTTTTCAATTTCTGTTTTTAACTTTTTTTATTTCATATACTGAACACCATAGAGACGTGAATCATGGTAAACTTAACTTAAAGCTATCTCCCCATGATAAATAAATCCTAATATCTAAATACTGCTGTCGCTATTGAAAACTTTTCTAGTCTATGTCTCAAGAACATTTATGAACTACCATAAAAAAGCTCCAGTATATACCAGTGATCTGGTCCTGGAGGGCCACAGGATCTGCTGGTTTTTATTGTTCTTGGCAACTAATTGATCAGTTAAAGCAATCACAGTTAACTCGCCTAACCTGGCTTCTTGGGTCTGAATTGGTTGCTGATATTAAGGCGAAAACAAAAACCATCAGAACCTGTGGCCCTGCAGGACCAGGAGTGAAGATCACTGGTATGTACAATTAATTTCAGAATGAAAGAAGATACACTGGAAAATTCAGTGTGAGATTTCAGCTCCATTACAAACTTTACATTGAAATAAATGGCTCTGCAGCTGTTTGAGATACAACATAATGAGTGAGAAATTAACTGGAATATAACAAGGTTTTATATTTATTTTAGATCCTCCTAAGAGCACCTCAGTGTCAGTGAGTCCCTCTGGTGAAATAGAGGAGGGCAGTTCAGTGACTCTGACCTGCAGCTGTGATGCCAACCCACCAGTGCACAGATACACCTGGTTTAAGAATAATAGAGCTGTAAGCTCATGGAAAGGACCAGGATGGCGTTACACCATTGAACACATCAAATACTGGGATGCTGGAGAGTACGTCTGTCAGGCAGAGAATGAGATTGGGACAGACAGATCTCTTCATATCCATCTTACAGTGCTGTGTAAGTAGGTTTGTACTGTCATTTAAAATGGTCTGAATGGGAAGCGTCTTCAGTGAAAACAGCTAATTCATCTATTTCTGAATGCTGCAGCATGTATGATAAGTTGAAGAACATACAGTGGGATCATAGTGCTTTTTCCAGTGACTCATCTCTATTGTATTAGCCTGTATACCTGAATTCCCATTGTACTAATACAGCAAAACTGAACAATATTTGGTGACTGAATCAAAAAATTAATTAAAATGAAAAAAAGGTTTGATATAATTGTTCCAGAATTTTGTCATTCTCGTGACTACACCTGTGACTATTTATTGTGTTATGTAATTTGTATTGCAATTTAAACTGAATTATAGAAAAAAATAGCAAATACAAATATTGGAAGTGTTGTTGTGGCTAGCTTCACACGGCTTTATGTCGTCTACCTGTGAGTTCAGTCTGTGGTCATCCATGATTAAAGTTTGTTGGCATCAAACTCCGTTATATGCTCCTAGCCCCACCACAATACCAAAATGGGATAGAGAAAATATTGGTACCATTGGAACCAACTGATGTTTGCAGTTTGACTGAATCTTTGGTCGTTTGGTTTTACTAAGTACCCGGATGTGTCTGATTACCCTTAGATTTAATGCGCATGAGCAGTAAACTGCATTATCCACATGCAGTGAGGCTATTATTGGTTAGCCTGTATCGTGCCTTATAGCAGTACCTTAAATACTAATGGTGAACATGTCGTTGCTTCTTCAGTTCTGTACTTTAAACCGGCACATTTAGTTCACATTTAGTGCTACAGAGTTCATTTTACTCTAATAGAGTAATTACAGTTACTTCTACTGGTCTCTTATAAACTCTGATAGAGTTGAATTAAAACAGGAAATTTTACTGTGTGAGACCTTACAAACACTGAGGTTGTGACCCCGCTGAGCTGAGTAAGTGTGACATTTATATAAAACTGCAGGGCCTGTTATTTTCTCTTTCAGATCCTCCTAAGAGCACCTCAGTATCAGTGAGTCCTTCTGGTGAAATAGTGGAAGGCAGTTCAGTGACTCTGACCTGCAGCAGCGATGCCAACCCACCAGTGCAGAGCTACACCTGGTTTAAGAATAATAGAGCTGTATTCTTAGAGACAGCAGGACCAGAGGAGAGTTACACCATTAAAAACATCACACAGCGGGATGCTGGAGACTACTACTGTGAGGCAGGGAATGGGATTGGGACAAAGAGCTCTTCTCCTAAACTTATTGATGTGCAGTGTGAGTATATCCATGTAACTCAGCTACAGACACATGGAGCAGAGAGAGGTCAGTAACTCTTGTGTGTCTGTGAGAAGCAGTATCACACTGAGTAATCCAGTCAAACTGGCCAGTGAAGGAGAAATCATGTGAATTACATTAGCATGCGATGATGAGTAAATGAGAAATGTTTTAAGTAAAACATGTGTAGTCATTCTGAGATTGCACAGTGCAAACAAAGCTATGTAAGTTTAACAAAATTAAGTTATTAATGAAAAGCAAAAAGTTTTTTCAATTTCTGTTTTTAACTTTTATTTCATATACTGAACACCATAGAGACGTCATGGGGAGACTATCTCCCCATGATACAAAAATCCTAATATCTAAATACTGCTGTTGCTATTGAAAACTTTTCTAGTCTATGTCTCAAGAACATTTATGAACTACCATAAAAAAGCTCCAGTATATACCAGTGATCTGGTCCTGGAGGGCCACAGGATCTGCTGGTTTTTATTGTTCTTGGCAACTAATTGATCAGTTAAAGCAATCACAGTTAACTCGTCTAACCTGGCTTCTTGGGTCTGAATTGGTTGCTGATATTAAGGCGAAAACAAAAACCATCAGAACCTGTGGCCCTGCAGGACCAGGAGTGAAGATCACTGGTATGTACAATTAATTTCAGAATGAAAGAAGATACACTGGGAAATTCAGTGTGAGATTTCAGCTCCATTACAAACTTTACATTGAAATAAATGGCTCTGCAGCTGTTTGAGATACAACGCAATGAGTGAGAAATTAGGTGGAATTTAACAAGGTTTTATATTTATTTTAGATCCTCCTAAGAGCACCTCAGTATCAGTGAGTCCCTCTGGTGAAATAGAGGAGGGCAGTTCAGTGACTCTGACCTGCAGCTGTGATGCCAACCCACCAGTGCACAGATACACCTGGTTTAAGAATAATAGAGCTGTAAGCTCATGGAAAGGACCAGGATGGCGTTACACCATTGAACACATCAAATACTGGGATGATGGAGACTACTTCTGTCAGGCAGAGAATGAGATCGGGACAGACAGATCTCTTCATATCCATCTTAATGTGCTGTGTAAGTAGGTTTGTACTGTCATTTAAAATGGTCTGAATGGGAAGCGTCTTCAGTGAAAACAGCGAATTCATTTATTTCTGAATGCTGCAGCATGTATGATAAGTTGAAGAACATACAGTGGGATCATAGTGCTTTTTCCAGTGACTCATCTCTATTGTATTAGCCTGTATACCTGAATTCCCATTGTACTAATACAGCAAAACTGAACAATATTTTTAGGTATGGTGACTGAATCAAATAATTAAATAAAATGAAAAAAAGGTTTGATATAATTGTTCCAGAATTTTGTCATTCTCGTGACTACACCTGTGACTATGTATTGTGTTATGTATAATGTATGTATGGGAATAAATAAATAAATAAATAACACACTTTTACATTCTCTTACAAAGAATATCAAAACCAGCATTTTGGCACAAGCAACGCATTTATCAGAAGGTGTGTTGAGTTACTTTTTGTTTGCTTCATTTATCCACTCAGGTTTGAAGGTTGAAATGAATTCTGACTCAGTGAGAGAGGGAGAGATGGTGACACTCACCTGTAAAAACACCTGTACTCACTCAGGTTATGGAACAACCTTCATCTGGGACAAGAATGGACTACTTCTGTCCAACGCCATTAAGCAGGACCACAATTTCATAGCGAGGAGTGAAGACGCAGGCAGCTACTCCTGTCGTCAAAGCTATTATAGGCATCTCTCTTCCAGTGCAGTGCATCTCAGTGTGAAATGTGAGTATATGAGTTAAAACTTTTACATTTTACTTTTTTCTTAAATACATACATACCAACAAAAAAAAAAGTGGTTCAGGTGGAAGTGCAGTTTCTAATCTAATGGATGTTCAAAGGCATGGGAATAGTGTAATGGGTTTATTGATGGTTTGGAGTTAACCTTTTTATTTCACATGACACCATAGAGGCCTCAAACATGGTAAAAATGGTAAAGTGGTATCTGCCCATGCTAAAAGATTCTTATGTCTAAATACTGCGGTTGCTATTAAAACTTTTCTAGACTATTTCTCAAGAACGTTTATCAACTACTGTAACAAAATTACAGTACCAGTGATCTTCAGTCTTGGTTCTGGAGGGCCGCGGGGTCTGCTGGTTTTTGTTTTTACTCTTAATTGATCGATTAAAGCTGTCAGTTACACAGTTAACTCGCCTAACCTGGCTTCTTGGGTCTGATTTGGTTGCCGATATTAAAGCAAATAGCCTGCAGCCCTCCAGGACCAGGAATTGGTATGTACTGGTATGTACAATTAATTTCAGAATGAAAGAAGATACACTGGGAAATTCATTGTGAGATTTCAGCTCCATTATAAACTTTTCTTTGAAATAAACAGCTGTTTGGGATGCAACACAATGAATGAGAATTTAGGTGGAATTTAACAAGGTTTTCTATTTATTTCAGATTCTCCCAAAAACACCTCAGTATCAGTGAGTCCCTCTGCTGGAATAGAGGAGGGCAGTTCAGTGACTCTGACCTGCAGCAGTGATGCCAACCCACCAGTGCAGAGATACACCTGGTTTAAGAATAATGACACTGGAGTCTGGCAGGCAGGATCAGGACAGAGTTTGAACATTTCTAGCTTTAGATCCTGGAACAGTGGACAGTACTACTGTGAGTCACGGAACACACATGGAGCTCAGAATTCTTCTGCTCTGCTGGTCACAATGCAAGGTATGGTCAGAATTCACCTTCCAGTTTTGTTTCATTTAATCTCAAGATTCAGTGAAGCAGTTGCCTTGTAAAGTGAGGTTTTCATGACTATGTCTATTGAATGGCAGAAGTGCCCTTGACCAGTTGGCGGATGGTGTACCTGCTATATGTATACATGTTATAGCAAATTTACAATGATAGGAACTATTTAAATTGGAATAGTGTAGCATTATTTTTCAATGGCACAAGGAACTTTGGGAAGTGGTCGTAATGGAGCCATACAGTCACAAAAATAACATCCCTCAGTCGGCTCCCAAGTTGCTCAGTTGGTAACAGTGCTCATGTTCAGTACAGTCTGGATCCTGCAGTGCAGGTCTGAGTCTCTGACTATGACTGAGAGTCAGTTTGGAAAATAAGCCCAGGTTCAGAGGCAGGTGCAGTAGAACAGCATCAACACTTTCAGTGCAGTCTTCTTTAGACATGTACAGGTGCCAAAGGGATCACTGGAGAGAGATATAATTAGACTAAATTATGGAGACAGTAATGGGGAAATATGATTAGAAATAAAACATCATCCCATAAACTATGCAAGCACGGTATTAAGAATTAAATAGACAAAATGAAGGATGACAAGAAATATTATCACATAAATTAATTGAAAAATATATACATTTATGCATATGGACATAAAATAAACATTGTAAGAACACACTTTATGTCTAGGACCTGCAGTACTACAGTACTACTGTTTGGCACCAAACACGCATGGAGCTGAGACCTCTACTGCTGCGTCAGATATAACAGGTGAGTAACATGTACAGTATTGTCTCTATTGCTTTGAACAAGGCTGATTGTGTTTCCTTTAGAATCTGTTATAGATTACTTTCATATTTAATGTCATTATGGTACTCATACAATCAATTAATATACTGTATAGCTTGGACCACAGTAGCCATCATTCTAAACAAGACTCTACTGTTCATGAAGAGTCTCAAAGTACTGATCCAGGATCAGTTTTGCCTTTAGGCCGTAATGGAGAAGGCTTGTATATGAAGAGCGGAAACATGATCCAAAAATTATAGGTATCCCCCTAACCCCGCCAAACACAACCAACTAGTAAGAAGCATTTTTTAGTCCCTGACCAAGTTAACTCAATCCCTGTATGGGGCATTAAAAAACACTAATAATTTAAGGTCCCTCTAAAATGGACTTCCTAAAGTTTTCACCGATGTACCAGTGACATATTCATACTTATATCAGTGGTTTCTGGTTACTTTTGGTCCCTTCCAATGCAACCACATCTCAGTGACACTGTGCACACTTGTTTGTTTTTGAAATATGTATTTCCATGTAAAATATATTTCAAATATAATGCAGGTTGTTTGCTTCTTTTTGGTTCGCACCTCTGCGTCCCCTTCAAACAACCTACACACTACACCTCCACCATTTTGATTATAGTTTATATATTTTGGGGAATGAGGGTATGCATGTCCACAACTGGCCTACACAGCTAACTCAGATTTATCTGTGATTAAATTGAAATTCTGGGTCTAGCATTGTCCTGCTAGCCTTGTTGTATGCACTTATTTTTAAGTCACACACTGGATTGTAGTCTCTGTTGTATAACTAAACATAAATTGAAATGCTATGTGTGTGTTTATTTACAGGAGATAGGACAGCACTTATATGGACGGTTGTTGGGATCATAGTGGCTGTTGCAGTCTTTGCTGTTATTTTGTGGATAAGGTAAGTGTTTACAATGCAGAAGCATCTGGAAATTAATCATCACTCATAAGACGTATGATTAGAAATTCACCGTTAAATATCAGATGTGTGTAGGAATTTTACAGATTCACTGTTCAGTTCAGAGCAGCGGGTAGGAATGTTACAGCAACAGCTCCTGAAGGTCTGTTACTCAACCCCCCCCACCCCCTCCTTCCTTTTCAGGGAGAAGAGAAGAGCACCACCAGAGAGAGAGAGGAGCAGACGCTCTGGTACTGTAAGTGACACTACATTAAATATGTTTAAAATATAATTTGATGATGTTAATTCTTCAAGTCATTCTGTGACGTGTATTTAACCCTTGTGTGGTGTTCGGGTCTGTGGGACCCGTGTTGAATGTTTACCAAAAAAAGTTTTTATTATTTTTATTTCATTAATTTTATATTTTTTCAACCTGAGATAAACATAATTTACTCCTCACATGTCTTGATTATAATTTTTCTTTTTACAAAAAACAAATTTTATCACAAAAAACGAATCGCACTTTTATTGATAAATGTAATCTAGCAGAGGAAAATGGTCAATATTAACCATATACGCCGTCTATATTGCTTGTGATTGAGATAAAGTCAATATCTGTTAAGTATTTTTACATAAATTGTTAAGGCTTTATTGTTTTAAAACCACAATAATGTTGTGGGTCCATCAGACCCGCGAACACTGGGTGAATAACACCAACACCACACAAGGGATGGGTGTGTGGCCACTCAGACATAAGGATTAAATATAAATCAGCAGGCAGCAGGGCTTTCTCTTGCTAGGCAGCCTCCCTTTGGAATAGCCTCCGAATCAGAGATGCTGATTCAGTTGAATCTTCGAAAAACAGACTTAAGACATATTTATTCTCATTATCATATAACCCTGCCATGATGGTGACGTATTATCTTATCTGTCTGTATCCATCTGTATTTACATTTTTATTCCTTTTATCTGATCATTCTATTCTTTTTATGTCTTTTACTAGTTTTACATTTATAATTTTTTTTAACTTGTTTTTAAATCCTTGTGACGCCCTTTGAGGCATGCTTTGCAATATTGGGTTTTAAACAAATGAGACTTGACTTGATTTACTCAACTCCAGGTCCTGGGGGCCGCAGTGTCAGCAGGTATTTGCTCAAACCATGCACTACACCATGCGGATCTCACTAATTATGTTACCCATTTGGTTTCAGTATGCACGCTCATTAGGGAAGTCAGGTGGTGTAGCGCATGGTCGGGGCAAATACCTGCAGACACTGCGGCCCGCAGAACCTGGAGTTGAGTTGCCCTGAAGTAGCACATAGAGCTACCATGTACTAAGCAGAACTTTCTAAATAGGCTTAAAGGGGAACGTTTAAGCGAGATATTTTTGATGGTAAATTGATCAGTACTCTGATAATACGGTGAAATATTACAACAGTTACAACATACAAATCTTTTAGATATTTTTTATCCAGGCAATTTTTTTAACCTTTCAGCAGTAGAGGGGTAAACTATAATGGCATAACATCTCATTAGGAAGATGTGCCTTTTTAGCAGTGAAACTGGAGGTGTACGTATGTGTGACTGAGTCTCTTCTTGTGTCTTACCTCAGACCAGAGCCTTCAGAGAGTGACAAACACAGCCAGTGACACAAACTCTGCACTTCAGAGATCTGATAAGGCCTCAGTGTGGGATTAAAATACACAGATAATCTGCAGAGGATGATAAATGATGGAGATTAGGGTGAAAGAGTATTTTATTGTCTAACTAACTTTACTGAACTTATGCTAGATTTTCCATCTTATAAAAAACTGTCTGTGTTTTTCAAAGTACTGTAACCCTGCAGCATGCAGGCTCTAATATAACCCTGCTACAAACACTCCCCTGTAACACTGTTGGGATGTAGGCATTGTGAAGTGTATGTCATGCTTCACATGTAATTATTTACATGTGTTCTATCTTCTATTGCTGACATGTGCTGTGAGTATCTGTGACTGTATTAGTGAGAGTACAGGACTCCAGACTCCTGCCAGAGCATTACAGTCTTATATAGTATCATAGGCTGTACAGACTATAATCTCCAAATTTATGTCACTTTTAAAGGCAAAATCTAAGATAATTTAAAACAGTGTTTTGATGCTTCATTTTACATAGCCTTGTTTTATTGAGCCTGCTTTTACATTTTATGTCTGCTTTTACCAATTTTGTGTCATTTTTAAATCTGTTTTCTTTAAATATATTGATGTATTATGTGTATTAATGTATTAGCATTTATTAGCATTGCAATGCACTGTGAACCTGTGGTCTGAAAACGTCTCTGAATAAAGTGTATTATTATTTGTTAACCTTATGAGGCTGTCATGTTTTGCGTGCATAAAATCCCCCAAACAGTGAACGAGTTCACATGAAGCTCATCTGTGAAATGTGAAAGATTAAATTTAATATAGGCCGATAAAGCTGCTCGCCTTATGAAATGTAGCCATTTAAATGCAACGAATTATGTGATTGAACTGAATAACAGCCAAAACCAAACCAAACAAAAATATAACTGTTCACATGAACATCAACCACAACAAGTACTGCACCGGAACTGAATTTAGACATGGAAATGATAATGAAAAGAATGCGCTGTGAGAAGTGAGCGGCCTTTTAACTTCTTTCGTTTGCGGGCAGGTGCCACTCGTCTGAAATTAGGCAGCTCCACCCACAGCCGTGCGCTCTGCCCACCCGAAAGATAAGAACCAAGCAGTAACGTTACGCCTAACGGTACCTTACTCAAGAACACAAGAGCACTGCTTCAGCTGGGAATAGAAACGTCAACCTCTGAACTGCGCTCATTAATAATAATAATAATAACTTTATTTGTATAGCACCTTTCTAATGCAAGGATACAAGGTGCTTTGACAGGCAAAGGAAAAATGACAAAATATAAAGCAAACAGAAGAACAATAACAATAAGTATACAGAAATACAAGATAATAAAAAAGAGAGAAGAATAAATAAATAAATAAATAAAATAATACTTTTAAGTAAAAGCTAGTTTATAAAGGTGAGTTTTCAGGTTATTTTTGAAAGTGCATACTGAGTTTGCAGTTCTTAAGTTGAGTGGGAGGCTGTTCCAGAGTCTAGGCGCAACCACTGAGAAGGCACAGTCACCCTTCGTCTTTAGCCTAGAATCTGGAACAACCAACAGATTCTGATTAGCAGATCTGAGTGTCCGGTTTGGTAAGTAAGGGGTAAGAAGCTCAACTATATAGGCAGGTGCTAAACCATTTAATGCTTTAAAAGTAATTAGTAAAATTTTAAAATCAACTCTATTAAGCTACGCTGCCGCGATACATTCACCAGGGTAACTACGTCTGTCAGCTCCTTTTCATCTTTTGCAAAAGTATGTGCAATATTAATGTTAATATGGGGGTGACAGGCTGAAATACAGCAGAACTTGTCATTTGCATTGAAATGTGGTTCCTTCTATTTGGCAATTCTGGCTTTTAAGCTCCAATTAATGTTTTTTACACAGTTATTATGCTCATCTGGCTCTAATGGCTCTATTATGTATTTCTATTCACAATTATTTACCAATATGATATGAAGATAAGGAGATGGGGAAGACTGAGTGAATAGAAAAAACAGAAACTGTTACGTTTATGTCATGTTTATGTCATGTTTCATGTTTAGTGTTTGTCACAGTTTATTTTCTGTTTATGTTACGATGCAGTTCATTGTTTGCATACATATTTCCATGTTTTTCCGCAGCCTTGCGTTCATGCTGTTTCTTCTCTTGCTGTCACTCACGCTTCCCTAATTGTTTCATTCTCCCTTGTCTAGTTACTAATATACTAACATTAGATCAGGATTGGGTAATACTAACTATCTAACCATGTGTTCATGTTTACCTTACGTTTCTCGTGCATGTTGATTACTAATTTACTAACGCTAGGTCAGGATAGGTTAACTACTAACGATTTACTAATTGCCTCGTTACGTGTCTCATTTTCTCAAGCTGTTGTGAATTTCCTGCTGCTCTCAAGCTAAATGTTTGCACCTGTCTACACCTGCATTTAAGCTCAGTGTTCATGTCTGTTCGTTGCGAAATTGTTGCCTTAGTTTTCTATTGTCACTTTTGAGCGTTTACCATTGTTTTGACTACCGTTATTGATCTAGCCTGTTTATTGACCATCGTTACTGCCTGCCTATTGTTTCCACTGCCTGTTTTTGACCACGAGTTTTGCCTACTGTCTCTTTGTACCTCTGCCCCGCGGATAGGACTTCGGTCTGACTCCTGCTACGCCCCACGACTACGAACTTTGCTTTTTCCCTGTTTTGTACTTCTGCTCCGCTGACAGCTACTCTGGTTAACGAACTCTTGCATGGATACCGATTTCGAGACTGCCTTCTCCCTCGGTACTGTATCTTTGGTCTGGCTGGATTTATTGGTTTTTGGACTTTGTTTGTGTGACTACGTTTTTGGATTTCCCCATAATAAAGCCCTTGCGGGTATTTATTATCAAGTCAGTGTTCTGAGTCGTGCATTACGGGTCCAACCCGCACACATCCGTCTCAGAAACATGAATTGCCCATGAAGTGTTTGTATACAGTATACCAGAAAACTACATAGTGAAGTTATATTCTTGTAAACATGTCCAAGACTAAATCAACTCAGGGTTATTTACTCATGTCCAGGCAAAGAGCAAATTAAAGCGTATTTCACGAGACATTTTCTCAATGTGCGACCATTTATTACGATCACAACTCAGCCTAATTAAAGTCACAGTTTAGCCTTTTTTTTCTTTCCAATTGCTTCCCCCCATCTTTTATTAAGTTGTAAAATAATTTTTATAATAGAATTGATTACTTTGATAAAAGTTGAAAAAATACATTTCAATTATCAGAAGCAAAAGCCTACCTAGTGTTATTCTGATATGTTATCACACCGTATTGTTTACTGGTTCTAGGCTGTGCTGTATATTTCATATATATTTTAATACACGTATGTCGTTGAAAAACATAGAGAACACATAGAACACAGGGTTTATCTGAAGGTTCTCTTCATGCTCAGCTCCTCTGCAACAGAAATGAAAAGAGGGGACATTTCTTTGGCCTTGTTGTGACACGAGCAGAACTGTAAATTAACTTTATTTACTGGTGCACTGTATTAGTAGAAACAATGATACATCATTAAAGTTTTAAAGTTTTGTAAAATTATATTATATTTTTTAAGTACTTTGTGTGTTTTTTTTGTATGAGCTCTTCATTAACACCTGAGCATTTAGGAGCCTTAGCAGAACATTACCTCACTGTGTGCTCTTGTGTAGTATTTCTGTGAATAAGTAGAATACTTTCATACTCCTGCCATTCATTTTTACAGTGTGTATATATATATATATATATATATATACACGTGTATATATTTGTATTAATATTTTAAGAATGATCCAGCCATGCTGTTCAACATCTTATTGGTAATCCTCTCTGTATCAGGTAAACTGTCTATTTAAGTGTTTTTCAAATGTATGTTTCAGACTTCATCTAGAAATATGTTTCAATTTTGGTCACTAATTATTATTCTACGTCCCTTAAAAATGGTCAAATAAATTGTGAAAATTGTGTGTGTGTATGGGTGTATGTGTGTGTGTGGGTGTTTGTTTGTGTGTGTGTGTGTGTGTGTGTGTTTTTAGGTGCCAGTGTGGGTGGAGCATGACTTACAGCCCTGAGAGAATCTGCCTCTCAAAAAAGAAAATGATAGTACTCCCAGGGTAAAATGAACCATAAGATGAATGTATTACAGGCGTTGGCTTTTATTTTTATTGTGCAAAATCAGGATATGTCACTTGGGCCTGGAATTTTCTTTAATTTATGTTGGAATGAGAGTTGCTTTGATGCACACTTTATTGAGGGCATTTACACTTTTGGTTGATGTCTGAAAGCCCCTTTCTAATCTTTAAAAATGCTGTCATTTCTAGCTGCTGCTTTGCTGGAATCTTCTGTCTGGTCAAAAGTAGAACACTGTCACATATGATCATGAGAACAGGCTGTTCAGCTCGTCTAGACTCATCATTTGGTTTGCACCTCTTTTCACCTGCCTGCAGTGTGACCTCAGCCTATGACATCACAGTGATGTAATGTTTGCCTAAACCAAAATGTCTGAGGACTCTTGTGTAGCTTGTGCTTCATGTAGCATGTTGTGCCTGAAAGTGATAAAGCCTCAGGATTGGCTTGATTAAATGAGATGAGAATGTCTGTGACATTAATAGTCTAATTGAGCACTTTTCTCCATGCAGGTCACCAGTGCCAACAGTGAAGGAAGACTATGTTCTCTACAGCACAGTTAGAAAAAATCAGGCATGAATATAAAACGTATTTTTTTGTTTCACAAGCCATGGACTAATGCTTGTTATGCAGTGTGCTTCTGGAAATGTCTCTGATCGTGTGAGGATTTTCAGTGTTTGTGATTGAACTCGAAACAGCAAATATTCTGTCTGAAAAACATTCCTCAAGCATCAAATATATTTCCAGGGGATGAAACATAAATTTATTTGATTCCATGATGCATTTTATGAGTGTTTATTAAAACCAGTGATTATAAGGTGAATATGCATTGATATTTTCCTGTATGTGAGTGACGGATAAGGTAACAGACTTCTTCAGCCATCACATTGAAGATGAGACAAAGGGACTCTTTGAGGTAGTTCATCCCATTTACCCCCAATTAGCAAACTCTCCTCATGTACTCAGGTCACGTGACAAAGGCACAGTCATATGTGATGACGCCTCCACAGGAGAGCATGACAGCACTGAGCCTCTTCCTGTAATGTCTGACTTTTGGAGCGATCTTGAACCACTCTTCCGTTCAGAAAATGTAAAAATCCTTGAGATTCTTAGGCTTGCGCTTGTGTGGACTGCCCTCTTCAGTTCAGACCACAGGTTAATGTCCGCTGACTGAGATGGCCATTGTAAAACATTGATATGGTGTTCCGGCAACCATTTGTGTGTTGATTCTGATGTATGTTTTGGGTCATTGTCTTGTTGAAAGATTCATCAACAGCCAAGCCTCAACCTCCTGGCAGAGACAACAAAAATATCCTGATACTTAATGCAATTCATTATGCCATTGATCTTAAACACCCCTGGAGCCCCTGGACTTCAAGCAGAAAAACAGCCCCAAAGCATCGGTGATCCCATGATAGTTTACTGTGGGTATCAGGTCCTTGTATGCAGCTCTCTTTTGTCACCAAACAATGGTGTGTGCATGCAAAAAGTAACCTTCTGATCTGACCCAAACAATTTTTTTCAATTGTATTCCAAGGGCCTGTTGGATTGGCAAATAGTTCTAATTTAATAAGTTTTAGTGCATGTCATTCAGCCTTCCAAAGATCACCCCAAGATTCCACTATTTCGGGTCCTACAGGGCCTGTTGGATCCTAAATAAAAACAGGTGACTATTGATATTTTCTGTGACACATTCAACTGGCAAATTTATTCGTTGGTATTGGTCATTTGTGTCTGGGCACTTGACGAGACATAATTAATTAAATTAAATATTTAAAAATATGACTAAAAACAAAATGTGTTTAGTCAAAATGGCTGATACTTCAAATGCACCGCAACGATGAAGCATTGTTTGTGGCTGTAAAATTTACCCACAGGGGACAGATGAATGCAGTATCTTACATCTGCCTGTAGATGGCGCAAATACTACAGTAGATGAGTCAAGCGCAATATGTACATATCCTGATGTCTTTCTTCCAAGATATCTGTTATAAGCAACATTAAATTAAATGATTTCTGACATGGTTTTTCTGCAGGTCATTAACATATGAATCATTTTGACTGTTTTGAATATACCTGATCCCTATCAGGCTTTTTTACTTTTTATAATATTAATATGTGTTTAAGACTTTAAAGACTGTTATACATGTACTGAAATAAGCCTCAGATGTTCTTAAAAGAGGCTCTTCTGAAAAACAGAACAATGACCGTGTCATTTGCACATCTAAGAATGAAATAAAGGTCTCAGTTGAATTCATAACATGTGCTTTTATTTATGTGTGGTACGCGCACACAAAAGTGTGTGTGTCAGCATAGCTGTCTGTAAGAGCATGTATTCCAGGAATAGTTACAAACACAAGGTTTGACTTAATAATAACATGTATGCTGGATTGCATTATATCAGGATTATTGCTTGCAAAATAATGCAATGTTGTTTTATTTGTAAACATAATATATACACATAAACATAGAGTAATTGCATATGCTTTCTGGTTAAGATCAGCTGTGTTCATTGATATCTGAATCCCAGTAAGAGTGAGGTAATGTAAGAGAGGCCTAATGAGCAAAACACAAAATTGTCTGTTTCAGACACAAAGCAGTTTAAAGTTTTATTTTCCATCACTTTGTATGTGTTTAAATTCAAAATATGCATGAAAAAATTGAGAATTGAAGAAAAAGGGGAAGTAGGCTTCGACTTCTAACTACTTCTATATTTAGTGTGACTTTTCGTGGTTGTCACATGCAATCGCACTGCTCTAAGGCCGTTAAGGCCGTTTTTATAATGGTTATTAGCAAACACTGAGTCAGAATCAGAACTCTCCTGTTAGGGTAGCTGATGGGGTAAGTGTGTTTTCAGATATTATTTCATTTAATCAAAATTGTTATTTTTGTGGTAGAACCACGGATCAGTCTGAAACATAAGTGCATTTAAAAAATAATTTCTGAATTAGCTGCTATTTATTCCATACATATATCCGCCCCATTCAAGGAGCGCCTGGTCTGACTCTCTGATTGGAGTTTGTATGAGCTCTTCATTAACGCCTGGCAGCATTTAGGAGCATTAGCAGACATTTACCTCACTGTGTGCTCTCTTGTTAATATTATGTGAATAAATATAATACACCTGCCATTAATTTTTGAAGTGTTAACAAGAATAATTATGATCAACATCTGTTTCATGAATGTTTTCAGACTGATCCAGCCATGCTTGTTCAAAACCTTGTTAATCCTCTCTGTGTCAGGTAAACTGTTAAGTGTTTTTATTATATTCATCTTTTTTTCAACTGTAGTTCAGATTTTTCAGACTTTGTCTACAAATATATTTCAGTGTTCGTCCTTAATTATTATTCAGGCCATAAAAAATATCTCAGTCAGTAGCAAAAGTGAAAAAAATTAAAATCCCTTAACTGGCAAAGGCATAATTTGTATAACATGATGTACTACAGTACGGCATTAGCTTTGAGCAGTGAAATCTCTCTTTAACATTATGTACTACAGTACTGGCATTAGCTTTGAGCATGCATCTCCCTTTAACATGATGTACTACAGTACTGGCATTAGCTTTGAGCAGTGCAATCTCTCTTTTTCATCTGAAGAGAGAGAAAAAAAAAGAGGAAAAGAGGAAGTACCAGCTTTGAACAAGGACCGACCAAACCGATGATGATGCAAAATATCACAAAATGATCAGGACCCCGTTTGCCAAAAAGATCTTAGATAAAAATCATCTTAAGCAATTTTGTTTTTATATTACTTACATTTTTTGTTAGTTTTTTGTCATCTATTTTTATTATACTTTTTATGTAAAGTCTTAATTTAATAATACATTTAAAAAAGGCACAAACACTCCAAGTCGATCTAACTCAAAGATTGCCTTTGGGAAACTTAACTAAAGATGGCCTTTGGGAAAAACGAGTTGCAGTTAGATTCAGTTTGTATTTTGTGCATTTTTGTGAATTGAATTTATGATCTATAATGGTGGCAGCACACGTGTGTGTAACAACATTTCTGAGCAGTGTGTGTGGTGTGTGTGTGTGTGTGTGTGTGTGTGTTCAGGTGTTCTGGGCCAGGGGTGTGGAAAGTGACTTACAGCCCTGAGAGAATCTGTGCCTTAAAGGGGTCTTCAGTGGACATGCGCTGCACTTACTCATATTCCCACCCAATCTTACACAGTGTGGAATACATTATGGTTCATTATGGCTGGTTCAACAGCACATGGGGGCTGAAGCCTGATGAAGACCTGCCAAGAAGGCAATGCACAGTCTCACCGTGTCTCAAACCCGTGTGGAGAACCTTGGAAATAAGAACAGTGACTGCACTTTTAGAATAAAACAATTGAGAGAAAGTGATTCAAAAAACATATCGCTTCAGGTTCCTGTCTAACAACGATATGGTAAACAAAATCATATCGCCTTCAGGTTCCTGACTAACAACGATGGTAAATTTTTAAAAAAACAATCGCTTCCGTTTCCTGACTAACAACGATGGTAAATATACTGCTGGCTCACCTGGTGTCACATTGAGAATTTATAGGTAGGTAATTATTTTTAATTATAAGTTTTCAGAGGATTCTCCTCCCACATGTACGAGTGGATGAATGAGGGAAAAAAAGAGAGATATTACATGTTTACAGTTTTAATTGGGCTATTTGCAGATCTACAGGTGAAGGTGAAATTCCCTGACCTACCAGTGACAGAGGGGACACGGAGGTGTATACACTGACCTGTAGCACCACACCTGCACTCTGACTGGCAGACCAGCCCTTCACCTGGAACAGGAACGGAGCTAAACTTTAAACTGTCCTTCACCAACAGAGACTCAGTTAACATTAAGCCAGACCTGAAATACTGATGCAGCTCAGGCAGCTACACCTGTGCTGTGAATGGCTATGAGGATCACCCATCCGCTGCATTGGTGGCTCTTAATGTGAGATGTGAGTACAAGAGCCATGTAGTTAATTTTTAACATATCATGGGTTGCTTCTAAGACAGTACTATTGTTTGTAGTGAATACTCATCTACTGAATGTGTAGCAATAAATCTTCATGCGGATGTGTCAACTCTTGTTTTAGGAATGATTTTAGAAGAGAAAAGTGTTTATTTTAGAATAAACATGGCTTACAAGCGAGTTTTACACAGTCGTGGCTTAGCTTTATAGGGTTCTAGAAGTGTTCTATAGCTTTTGTCAATATGTATCAGATTCAGGTTTTGCTTTGATCAAATCTATCAAATTCTTTGTGATTATTGGGAACATCCAGATATAAATCTTTGATGTAGGCCTGAGCAAAAACATCTGATGATATTCATCCCCCAAAACTTTTGTGATATTATCATCACAAACAAAAACTGAAAATGTTAAATACCTTCCACTAGTTAGAAAATGTTTCAGCCTTAATGTTACAGTTAAATTGTGCAGATTATATTAGACTGCAGGTACTGCGCATGTACAGGTCCAAGGTTATAATTAACAACATACAGAACATCTATACTCATTACTACTGATGCATTAGAAATCAATATCTAAAACAATTAGCCATGATGTACAGAGATTGCAAAAGCATCCTCACAGGTATCCAGAGTAGATCCAATGCTATGCCCGGGCAATTAACTACAATACAGAGATTTGCCACCGATGATTGCAATTAGCTGCATGTGTATAGGCTCACAAAATATCCAAGATGGAATTGCAGAGAGGAGGAAGATTAAAATTTTGTGAAACCGAGTGCAAGTCCTCACACATATGACATGCAGCTAAATTGCAGTCGAAAACCAAAGTCAGAGAACGCGAGAGAGTCCTCAAAAACATATTAGATGAAAGGAGTCGTTCAGTTGCAAAACGAGGTGTCTATCATATGTAAGATAAATCCACTTAAGTGAGAGAATACAGCCTGTTTTTTCATATATCAGTCGTTAGTTGGTTCTTAAATTCCTTATGGACGGAATTTTTTTTAGAGGTTTTGGTTATATCAATGCACATTCATATCAGGCCGTTTCTGAATTAATAGTCAAGGGTGATGAATCCTATGCAGCTAAACTTCATTATCAATTTAGAATAATAATTGTACGGTTTTGCTTTGTTAAGTATTTGCACCTCTCTACTTCAATATTCATGGTTTCTGAAAAGAGTTTCAGATGTACGCTAATTTCGCAACAATAATTTTGAAGGTTAGTAAGTTATGTGTTGAGTTTGTACCTTAAATTTACCGTGTCTAGGGTGTTACCTGCTATTGATCGTCACAAATGCAGTGTGTTGCTATGCACCTTTCAGCCCCTGTGTGTGCTTTGTGGATGTGATGCAATGGACTCATTGACTTCGGGGCAAATGTGCAATCCTTGCATGAGTACCTTTGACTCAAAATGAGAGGGGTGCAGCAGTGAGCTAATGCAGATGAACTGCACTCGATTGCTACCCTTTCAGCTTTGCAGTGCTTTGTGAACCTGGATATTTCCTCTTGGATCAAGGGTTGGCGCTGGCAACAGTGACTCTGTCAAGGCAGCTCGTGAACCCAGAGTGCACAGATACACCTACATCACCAGTGATTTCAGATACACTTACACTATTATAATAACAGGGCACTCTGTATCAGTGAGTTCTCTAAGATATAAATATCAGTGCGTTCAGAGTAAGTGACTGTCATATACAATCACGTGCTGTGTGAAAGTCATTACTGTACTCATATACATTGATAAAATGTCACAGTGCTGTCTACTATAAATTATAAGTGTATAATCTCAGATGGAGTACTGTCTGAGTGCTAGTATGAGTATGAGTATCATATACATCTCAGACAGAGTTGTGTGATACATCTCACAGTGCTGTGTGAGTAAGTCTGTACTGTCCTCATATACAGTACTCACATAATCTCACAGTGTGTGAGAGTAAGTCTGTATGTCCTCATATACATCTCACAGTGCTGTGTGAGTACTGTACTTATATCATCCACAGTGCTGTCATGTTATGTCTGTACTGTCCTCATATAACATTTAATCTCACAGTGCTGTGTAAGTCTGTCTATACTGTCCTCATACATCTCACATTACATCTCACAGTGCTGTGTGAGTAAGTATGTACTGTCTCTCATACACATCTCACTCAGTGCTGTGTGAGTAAGTCTATACTGTCCTCATATACATCTCACAGTGCTGTGTGAGTAAGTATGTATCCTGTCCTCATATACCTCACAGTGCTGTGTGAGTAGTTCTATACTGTCTCATATACATCTCACAGTGCTGGTGAGTAAGTATCTCCTTAACATCTAGTGAGCTGTTGTGTGTAAGTCCTGTGTCATAGACATCTGTGCTGTAGAGTAAGTTCTATAAACATTGTCATATACATCTACTGTCCTCATATAAACTCTCACAGTGCTGTGTGAGTAAGTATGTCACTGTACCTCTCATCTCACAGTGCTGTGTGAGTAAGTATGTACTGTCCTCATATACATCTCACAGTGCTGTGCTGTGTAGTCTGTACTGTCCTCATTCTCACAGTGCTGTGTGTGTAAGTAACTGTCCTCATATCATTCACAGTGCTGTGTGTGAGTAAGTATACTGTCCTCATTACATCTCACAGTGCTGTGTGTGTAGATCTGTACTGGCTCTACACAGTGCAGTAGTGAGTAAGTCTGTACTGTCCTCATGTACCTCACAGTAAGTCTGTACTGTCCTCATAAGTCTCACAGTGCCACTGAGTAAGTCTGTACTGTCTCATATACATCTCACAGTGCTGTGTGTAAGTCTGTATGTCCTCATATAATCTCACAGTGCTGTGTGAGTAAGTCTGTACTGTCATAGACATCTCACAGTGTCTGTGTGAGTAGTCTGTACTGTCTGTCATATTACATCTCACAGTGCTGTGTGAGTAACTGTACTGTCCATATACATCTCACAGTGCTGTGTGAGTAACTGTCTGTCCTCATATACATCTCACAGTGCTGTGTGTGAGTAGTACGGTCTCATCTCTATGTCTGTGCTGTGTGAGTCTGTACTGTGTTATGTCCTCATATACATCTCACAGTGCTGTGTGAGTAAGTCTGTACTGTCCTCATATACATCTCACAGTGCTGTGTGAGTAAGTCTGTACTGTGTCTCCTCATATACATCTCACAGTGCTGTGTGAGTAAGTCTGTACTGTCCTCATATACATCTCACAGTAAGTCTGTACTGTCCTCATATACATCTCACAGTGCTGTGTGAGTAAGTCTGTACTGTCCTCATATACACCTCACACAGTTGTCTGAGTAAGTCATAATGTCCTCATATACATCTCACAGTGCTGTGTGAGTAAGTCATATACATGTCCTCGCTGTGTTTCAGTGTACTGTCCTCGCTCAAGCTGTGTGGTGAGTAAGTCTGTACCTCATATACATCTCACAGTGCTGTGTGAGTTAAGTCCTGTACTGTCCTCATATACATCTCACAGTGCTGTGAGTAAGTATTGTACTGTCTCATATACATCTCACAGTGCTGTGTGAGTAAGTATGTATGTCCTCTGTCATTAAGTGCCTGTATGTCTGTAGTTCCATTAGATTATGCTACATAGTTGCTACAGTTATATGTTGTATACGGAAACACATTATTATGATATATGAGAATGAAGATCTGAAAAAAAGGTTTGATGTAATTGTTTCAGAATTGTGTAATTTGCATGACTGTGCTGTGATTGTATATGTTTGTGTTTTATATTTTGTACAATGTATTGGTAATTAAAAATAAATGGGGTCATTCTATTTTCCTTTACAAAAATTAAAAACCTACAGGCTAATCATTGGTACACAACCAATATCAGCCCTAATATATGTATTCTTATTGATTATGTAAACTCCCTTCTGTTATGATTTATTAAAAAACTGCTCCAAGCGGTATCTATGACCTGCTTTTTCTATATATCACTCAGTGTGTGAGCATTTTGTTTGCTTATTCTCCACTCAGTTGAATCTCATCTGACTCAGTGAGAATTACAGCCTGACCTGTTCAAACTCATGTTGATTATACAGGAAAGGATCATCGGATACAGACTCGCATCAACCCCTTCGATTTATGAGCCATGAAAGTGAAAAGGACGCAGAGCAAGCTACTCATGTGGTCAAAGATATAATAATTATCTCTCTTCATGCACAGTGCATCTCAGTGGAAATGTTTGTACAAATGTCGATTTAATTTTTTATTAATATAAAAAAGAGCTGATTGAGACATATTTGAAGGTGTGTTAATATTTAACTCTGAGGTGGTTGGAGATGTCACGCAACTGAAAACAATAACTTCAATGTCCCACCAGAGGCAATTGATAATTTTAGTGCTGTTTTGGGAAACGAGAGGAAACGAAGTAGATGTCAGCCAGTCCGTAATCCGGGAATAGTCGTTGTACGATGGCAGGGTTCGGTACACTTAGACGGGTTCTCTTAGGGTCCTTGGCTGATGCAGGAGGAGGGTTGTCAGACAGGCGGTGGTAATGGGGCGGGTTCTCATTCCCCCACACAGCAGACTTCTCCTGACAAAAACAAATCAAACACGGCACTTTACTTTCTCTCTCCAACAATACAATACTCTCTCCAACAAAAAATACTCTCCCCCAACACTCCGTTTCTTTGGCTACTCCGTCTTCTCAGTGAGAGAGGGAGAGATGGTGACACTCACCTGTAAAAACACCTGTACTCCCTCAGGTTATGGAACAACCTTCATCTGGGACAAGAATGGACTACTTCTGTCCAACGCCATTAAGCAGGACCACAATTTCATAGCAAGGAGTGAAGACGCAGGCAGCTACTCCTGTCGTCAAAGCTATTATAGGCATCTCTCTTCCAGTGCAGTGCATCTCAGTGTGAAATGTGAGTATATGAGTTCAAACTTTTACATTTTACTTTTTTCTTAAATCCATACATACCAAAAAAAAAAAAGTTGTTCAGGTGGAAGTGCAGTTTCTAATCTAATGGATGTTCAAAGGCATGGGAATAGTGTAATGGGTTTATTGATAGTTTGGAGATTCACACACAAAGGTGGGGAGATCAGAACAAGTCAACTCACAACCGTGAGGACAAATAATTAAGGGAGAGAAAATAATAAAGGAAGAAAGAAAAAACAGGAACGTAATTCCTTAAGGCTAAACAGCCAAAACGAAAATAAACCCACAAAAATCGGGCGAACTAGAAAACTAGTAAATAACAACTAAATCTCCCGAACACAAATATTTAATGAACAGGACATGGGATAGTCAACAAAAGAACACTCTCGACTACCTTAGCTCAGAGCCGGAGGAGTGAAAACCAAAACTAAAGTACACAGAAAAAACAGTCTCCGAGAGAACAGCAATGTACTAATAAGGGAAATAAATTCTATACCCGATTAAGTGCTAATAGCAAGTCCCTCCTGAACATAAAAAAGTTGATATCAGGAGGTCGCTATGTACCTGGCTATACCTGGCTTGAATGCAATGTCGTAAGACAATCAAGTACCGGAGAAGCGGAAGTGAGAAACGTAAATAACCCACACGTAGAAGCCCAGGTGAAAGCAATAACGAGGCTGGCAAACCACGAAACGGAACGTGGAAAAAATCTGATTGATTCACAATCGTGAAGGCAGGACGAGAGCCGCAAAAGAAAAGCAAACACCCAGCCACGAACCACTACAGAATAGAATATTTAGAAAACAGACATATTCAGAAACAGGCACATCTCTGGCCTTAATGCCGCCCTAGGCGAGATTGTGACCGGGCAGGGTAGAGAAAGTTTGCTGTAGATAGCAAATAGTGACAAGATTCCAGCCACCTGGACCTTCAAACCATAATGCTGTGAGTTCCTCATTTCATCACACCAGATAGGGGAAAGATATGGGCAGAAATGAGTTATTGCATATCCTGAATTTGTATTGCAATTTAAACTGAATTATAGAAAAAAATAGCAAATACAAATATTGGAAGTGTTGTTGTGGCTAGCTTCACAAGGCTTTATGTCGTCTACCTGTGAGTTCTGTCTGTGGTCATCCATGATTAAAGTTTGTTGGCATCAAACTCCGTTATATGCTCCTAGACCCACCACAATACCAAAATGGGATAGAGAAAATATTGGTACCATTGGAACCAACTGATGTTTGCAGTTTGACTGAATCTTTGCTCGTTTGGTTTTACTAAGTACCCGGATGTGTCTGACTACCTTTAGATTTAATGCGCATGAGCAGTAAACTGTATTATCCACATGCAGCGAGGCTATTATTGGTTAGCCTGTATCGTGCCTTATAGCAGTACCTTAAATACTAATGGTGAACATGTCGTTTCTTCTTCAGTTCTGTACTTTAAACCGGCACATTAAAATGCTCCATGTTAAATAGACTCTTACAGAGTTCATTTTTACTCTAATAGAGTAATTACAGTTACTTCTACTGGTCTCATATAAACTCTGATAGAGTTGAATTAAAACAGGAAATTTTACTGTGTGAGACGTTACAAACACTGAGGTTGTGACCCCGCTGAGCTGAGTAAGTGTGACATTTATATAAAACTACAGGGCCTGTTATTTTCTCTTTCAGATCCTCCTAAGAGCACCTCTGTATCAATGAGTCCTTCTGGTGAAATAGAGGAAGGCAGTTCAGTGACTCTGACCTGCAGCAGCGATGCCAACCCACCAGTGCAGAGCTACACCTGGTTTAAGAATAATAGAGCTGTATTCTCAGAGACAGGAGGACCAGAAAAGAGTTACACCATTAAAAACATCACACAGCGGGATGCTGGAGAGTACTACTGTGAGGCAGGGAATGGGATTGGGACAAACAGCTCTTCTCCTAAACGTCTTGATGTGCAGTGTGAGTATATCCATGTATCTCAGCTACAGACACATGGAGCAGAGAGAAGTCAGTAACTCTTGTGTGTCTGTGAGAAACAGTATCACACTGAGTAATCCAGTCAAACTGGCCAGTGAAGGAGAAATCGTGTGAATTACATTAGCATGCAATGATGAGTAAATGATAAATTAAGTTATTAATGAAAAGCAAAAAGTTTTTTCAATTTCTGTTTTTAACTTTTTTTTATTTCATATACTGAACACCATAGAGACGTCATGGGGAGACTATCTCCCCATGATAAAAAAATCCTAATATCTAAATACTGCTGTCGCTATTGAAAACTTTTCTAGTCTAAGAACATTTATGAACTACCATAAAAAAGCTCCAGTATATACCAGTGATCTGGTCCTGGAGGGCCACAGGATCTGCTGGTTTCTATTGTTCTTGGCAACTAATTGATCAGTTAAAGCAATCACAGTTAACTCGTCTAACCTGGCTTCTTGGGTCTGAATTGGTTGCTGATATTAAGGCGAAAACAAAAACCATCAGAACCTGTGGCCCTGCAGGACCAGGAGTGAAGATCACTGGTATGTACAATTCATTTCAGAATGAAAGAAGATACACTGGAAAATTCAGTGTGAGATTTCAGCTCCATTACAAACTTTACATTGAAATAAATGGCTCTGCAGCTGTTTGAGATACAACACAATGAGTGAGAAATTATCTGGAATTTAACAAGGTTTTATATTTATTTTAGATTCTCCCAAGAACACCTCAGTATCAGTGAGTCCCTCTGGTGAAGTAGAGGAGGGCAGTTCAGTGACTCTGACCTGCAGCAGCGATGCCAACCCACCAGTGCAGAGATACACCTGGTTTAAGAAGAATGAAACTGGAGTCTGGCAGGCAGGATCAGGACAGAGTTTGACCTTTTCTAGCTTTACATCCTGGAACAGTGGACAGTACTACTGTGAGTCACGGAACACACATGGAGCTCAGAATGGTTCTGCTCTGCTGGTCACAATGCAAGGTATGGTCAGAACATATTTAATATGATATTTTATATGATACTGATCATGACCCTGGGCCTGCAATGCAGTGCTGATCATGGCACTGAGGCTATGTTATGAAATGCATCACAATAGATGAATAGTAGCACTAAGCACTCAGTGTCAAGATACCAGGGTTGCTTAAAATTCAGATTTGCAGTAAATTATAGTAAAGGTAGGCGCAGAGGGGTATATTTACACGTTTATAAACTTTCAACTTACAGACCTTGGTGAGATGTGTTGTGAAATGAACGTTGATATTTCATAAATGACACCCGGTACATGTCTCTGGCTTTGCTTAGGAGGTCAGTCATTGATTGCGGCTGCAGCTGTGGGACTCGTTGCCCTTGTGGTTGTTGTGTTTCTTGGTGTTGTGTGGGTGAGGTACGTGACTGAAAACGTTTCACAGTTTGTACATTCACTCCATTATAAATTCTATCTTACCGAGTCTAAAACAAGCGTGCATTTCTGTAGCATGTTGTTGCTGTCTGCTAACTATGGTGCCATACTCTCCCTGCTTAAACCACTACATCATTATGTAATTTAGGGTTATTTCAATGTAAACTTTCATAAACTATGACTGATGGGGTTTTTGTGTCCCAATAATTTTAACATAACACCTGGTGGATAGAAAAGACAGATGACCAGTGCATGACACAATCACCCTAAAGCTTATTTTTGTGTATGAATCATGTGGACAGTAACAGGACATAATACAATTCTGTTTTGTGCAAGACGGGATTGCTTAAAGGTTTGTCTGAAGGTAGATTTCCTTTATTACAATTTTTTTTTTCTAAAGGGCGAGAAAATCTTCAAATGAGAAAGTGCACACTAATGGGGACAGGGAGGTGAGTCAATCAAAATGAAATATATCTCTTTATGATAACTCGGCTCGCCTGGTTTCTTGGGTCTGAATTGGTTCCTGATATGTAGGTGAAAACAAAAACCATGAAGATCACTGCTTTAGAGAGACAGGAGTACGTCAGTGTACAAACCCCACTGTAAAACTGGGCATGTTAGAGACCAGAAATGGGATTACATTTATTATCTTTATATATCAGGTTCATGTTCAGTACCAAAGCTGATAATTAACTGCTGATAGCATAGCCTTGATAATAAAACTTTGATACGTTAGTTGATTTTTTTTTTTAATTAAAAAAATTACTTACTAGGTAAATATGAATTATTTTGACTTTCACTGTGATCGATACAGCTGTAAAAGTGAAGATTGTTCACTAAAATGAACAGCAGCTTTCTGTGGAACATTTCCATCCTTCACCAGCCCCTTTTCTTTACCCTGCAGGGGAATAAAAGCCCCATTTATGGCAATGTCTCAGGAGTGGCAGTGACTCACACCGAAACACAGGGTACAGACACAGGCAACGCTGAAGTTCCCCTGTACAGCTCCGTCCAACCCGCTAACACCCGTGACCAGGAAGAGGTTCTGCTTCCCCAGCGTGAAGACGATGTTCAATATGCCAGCGTCCATTTCCTCTCCTCCAGTGCTGCCCCCTGGTGAGAATATCCCTCCATTACACCTGTGCTGACTGTTGCTGTGTCTGGCCTTCTATTATCTCCCTCCAGCAGCTTTTACCAGAGACTCCCCTCTCTGATTGGAGCCAGGAGAGCCTCTAAACGAGTCAGCAGAAGAAGGACCCTCACTGGGTAGACCCGAGCGTCTCAGTGGGGAGACGTAAGATGGGTGTGCCATGATTTATACTGGAAAGTACTGAAATTCCAGCAATAGTACATCTGTTACACTTACGTTAGCATGTGTAAAATTAAAAGTGAATTATTCCAAAACAAAATACATCTGAAACACCTGGTCATGTAAGCATGTACAAAACATATACTGGAAACAAAATACAAAAATAGTATTTCAGAGATTCCAGTGTATCTTCGGCAGCTTATAACATCAACACCTACACAAGAAGCACTGGGGGAAAGTATTAACCTCCTCAGACCCATTCATTCATTTTGCCTATAAAGAGTCACTGGGGCAGTACCTTATAGGCACATAGATTTATACCCCTAGCCAACAATACATAATGCATCTGTACCTTATTTCCCTTGTAAAAAGTATTCATTAGTACCAAAAAAGAACATTATTGTGCTCTCAGGGTAAAATTAACCACAAGGAAGGCAAGGCAGGTGATCTGGCAAACAGTCATGGAAGTTTAGCCAATGAGAGCCGGGTGGCCAGCTCTGGCTCTTTCAGCCAAATTGACTGAATTATCAAATTTTGCATTGACCTGTGGGATCTAAAAGCCAACGAGCATTTTGGCTTTTTTCTCCTGAATTTATGTTCCTAAAACACTTCCATTGTAATGGAAATATGGACTTATTACAGAGTTTAATATTCATAATGTGTCCTTAATGATTTGTTAATTGTTGTAAGCCAGTTGGCAGTTTGAGATTTAAAAAAATAATAATTTTCAGTATGAATGGTATTGCAGGCATTGGCTTATATTTTTCTTGTGCAAAATCAGGGTTCAGGATTTTTTTGGCTTTTTTGGCAAACAGGATATGTCACTTGGGCTTGGGATTTTCTTTCATTTATGTTGGAATGAGAGTTGCTTTGATGTACACTTTGAGGGCATTTGAATAGAATAGAATAGAATATCTTCGTTTCCAGCAGTAAAAAAGACATAGACAGTGTGGCAGACCCACAAACACTACAAACATGTTCAATAAAGACATTCAATTGAATCAGATGTTTCACATTATAGTGAAGATATGTGTGGAGTAGAATATATTATGATTATGATTAAAATTACTATTATTATTAGTATTATGATCAGAAATATATTATATTAAATTCATTAACACCTTTGTGCAGATACATAGTGAAGGTCCCGCCTGCGGGACTTTTTTGCTCAACTGAGACATTCGTTGCTCCTGCAGCCAAACTATGAGTGGAAATCACAAACTCTTTGTTTTAACTTTATTGGTAGACGATTTGTGATGATTTCTGCCCGATGAATAGTTTCTAAGTGTCACTATTTTCCCATAGCTAGTCCATTTAACAAACACCCCCCCACCCAGACTATACCTACCCATGCGTGATATAGTGGACAATAGCGTCTATGTTTGAGTTCATAAATATATTTATTCATCATATAAAATTTGAATTCTGTCATAGCAACAAGATAAACCCAACAATCGCCTGATCCTATGCCAGAAAAGCCGTGAAAAGCCCTGCTCACTCATGTGAAAGTATTCTCTCATTCTATCATGTATTCTACTAGCAATATATGCTACTAAATATGAAATTAATATACAATTAATATACAATTTTACATTGGTTTTACACCGAGATGTTCCTTTCAAAATTCAGTGGTCATTTATTGTCTGGTACAATCGGTTTGAGAAATATACAACACTTTATACCGCTATTACACTATCTGACTCATTCATTACAGTTCATTCTGGTTTAATTGTCAGCTCTTTTATACAAAAGAGTACATTATAAGCTTAGCAACGGTATATCCCATGTCTTCTTGAGTGCTTTAAACAATTTACAACAGCCCAGCGTAACGGCATTTTTCGTTGTCACAGTCTCATATTACGCAAGCTCCAGGGCCGGATTAAGACCCTTAGAGGCCCTAAGCACTAAAAAATTTTGGTGCCCCCATACATTTGAAATTCAAAATATAAACAATAATAAACCATAAAATAAAATTGTATTTATCGAAAATTCGAAATTAAACAAAACTTACAGTAAGAAGGAAAATAATTAAATAATTAAAATGATAAATTCGGCTATGAAAAATTTCTGAGGTGCCCCTCCTTCCCTTGATGCCCTAAGCACGTGCTTATTTTGCTTATAGGGTTAATCCACCACTGGCAAGCTCTATAAATAATGCATTAGGGAGGGGAGTTTCCCTTTACCGATATGTAAAATATTTTGCGTCTAAAATACAGTTGGTCTCGCTGGCTATATATGTACGTTCATTTTTTCCACTCGAGCACTGTCTTTCCAATATGATTGATAGGCCCATTGTTATTTTCGCATTTTGAGTGAATTTCACATACTGTAGTGCAATCGTTAATTTTATGTAGACTACCGATTTTCATTGAAGATAGAACATTTGGCAGCATTTTGCAGATGGTGGAATACTATTTTATTTTCATGCTATCGTACATAATATAGGCTATGGCATATACACTGTCACTTATGGCATGGCAAATGCTCATTCCAATTTTCTGTGTGTTGATATGTGGTAGATTCATGTAAAGATTTTCCTTGGAGCCAAAATGACTAGGAATATTAAAAAACTACAGAAAAATGCAATCCTGGGGCAAAAGTATACATACTGTAGAGTACAGGGAAATGTGATGTTTTATTGCGGTACAAGAAAAAATAAACAAATCTAAGTTCATACTGTAAATGGTACACCTGTCGCATTTAAGCCATTTACCAAGTTTTTGTGATGCTACACCTGGAGTTATAAAGCCTTAAACAGAGCAACACCCTAAATAGATGAGAATTGACCAAATTTGTCATCTGCGTGAAGAGGTTAAATATGAATTATGATTAAAAATTGAGCATCAAAAGCAATAACAGATCCTCATCTGCCTTTACTGTCTTGAGATGTCCAATGTCATTATGCAGTCTAACAGCTGTAGGGACAAAACTGTTTCGGACTCTTTTTGCTTTAAGGGGCAAGGACCTTAATATTCTACCTGATGGAAGAGTCTCAAAGAGAGAGTTCAGGGGATGTGATGGAAGGGCCATAATCCTCTTTCCTTTTTTAACTGTACGCTCCTCATACAGATGTTTCAGCGGTTTTTGTTGGTTACCTATGATTTTAGTAGCCTGCACTGTCACCCTCTCCAGCTTCAGTTGCCTGATTTCACTTAATGAGCCAAACCAAGCTGTTAGGCTAAAGGTCAGCACTGACTGAAGCAGGTGTAAAATGCTTGCAGTACTAACTGGCTCACATCCAAATTCCTGAGTTTCCAGAGGAAATACAGCCTTGACTGACACTTTGCATGCACTTGATGACAGTTTGCCTGAAAGGTCAGTTTATTATCAATGATGGTACCCACATATCTGCACTCCTCCACTTTTTCAACTGTTTTTGCTCTGATGGTAAAGGTTCTCAGCGGTAAAATGTACACTTTTGGTTGCTTATTTGATGTCCCAAAACCCCTTTCTAATATTGCTGTAATCTCTAGCTGCTGTTTTGCAGGTCAAAAGTAGAACACTGTCAAATATGATCATGAGAACAGGCTGTTTAGCCCGTCTAGACTCATCATTTGGTTTGCACCTCTTTTCACCTGCCTGCAGTATGACCTCAGCCTATGACATCACAGTGATGTAATGTCTGCCTGAACCAGAATTTCTGAGGACTCTTGTGTAGCTTGTGCTTCATGTAGCATGTTGTGCCTGAAAGTGATAAAGCCTCAGGATTGGCTTGATTAAATGAGATGAGAATGTCTGTGACATTAATAGTCTAATTGAGCTCTTTTCTCCATGCAGGTCACCAGTGCCAACAGTGAAGGAAGACTGTGTTCTCTACAGCACAGTTCAAAAATATCAGGCATGAATATAAAGTATCCATTTATTTTGTTTCACAAACCGTGGACTAATGCTGGATATGCAGTGTGAATATGCTATTTCTGATCGTGTGAGGATTTTCAGTGTTTGTGATTGAACTCTAAACAGCAAGTATTCTCTCTGAGAAACAATCCTCAAGCAGCAACTACATTTCCAGGGGCTGAAACTTAAATTTCTTTGATTCCATGATGCATTTTATGAGTGTTTATTAAAACCAGTGATTATAAGACTGAAAGGTGAATATGCATTGATGTTTTCCTGTATGTGAGTGACGGATAAGGTAACAGACCGCTTCAGCCATCACATTGAAGATGAGACAAAGGGACTCTTTGAGGTAGTTCATCCCATTTACCTCCAATTAGCAAACTCTCCTCATGTACTCATTACCACAGGGTACCGTACATCTGCCTGTAGATGGCGCAAATACTACAGTAGATGAGTCAAGCCTGTATGTACATATCTGATGTCTTTCTTCCAAGATCTGTTATGAAGCAACATTAAATTAAATGATTTCTGACATGGTTTTTCTGCAGGGCTCATTAACATATGAATCTTTGACTGTATTGAATATACCTGATCCCTATCAGGCTTTTTACTGGCACTTTAATATTAATATGTGTTGCTTTTTAAGACTGTTTATACATGTACTGAAATAGGCCAAGCCTCAGATGTTCTTAAAAGAGGCTCTTCAAAAAAACAGAAACAATGACCGTGTCATTTTCACATCTAAGAATGAAATAAAGGTCTCAGTTGAATTCATACATGTGCTTATTTATGTGTGTACGCGCGCACAAAAATGTGTGTGTCAGCATAGCTGTCTGTCAGAGCATGTATTCAGGAATAGTTACAAACACAATGTTTGACTTAATAATAACATTAATGCTGGATTGCATTATATCAGGAATTATGCTTGCAAACATAATGCAATGTTGTTTAATTTATAAACATAATATATAAAATAAACATGGAGTAATTGCATATGCTTCTGGTTAAGATCAGCTGTGTTCAGGTATCAATGGATACTATGTATAAATGCAAAAAAAAATGCTGTGTAAGTCGCTCTGGATAAGAGCGTCTGCTAAATGCCTATAATGTAATGTAATGTAATGTCTTCATTGATATCTGAATCCCAGTAAGAGAGAGGTAATGAGGATAACCCAGCATTTTTAAAAACACAAAATTGGTCCTGTTCAGACACAAAGCAAATGAAAGTTTATTTTCTTCATCCACTTGTATGTGTTAAATTCAAAAATATGCATGAAAAAATATTGAAGAAAAAGGGGAAGTAGGCTTCGACTTCTACTTTTATATTTAATGTGAAGCACTTTCTTTGTGGTCACATGCAATCGCACTGCTCTGTCAGTAAGGCCGTTTTATACTAATGGCTTATTAGCAAACCACTGAGTCAGATCAGAACTCTCCTGATAGGGTACGTGTGTTTTCATATTATTTCATTTAATAAAAATTGTTATTTTGTGGTAGAACAGGGATCAAGTCTGAAAATAACATGCATTTAAAAAAATAATTTCTGAAAATTATTGCTATTTATTCCATACATATATCCGCCCTCAAGGAGCAGCCTGTCTGACTCTCTGCTGATTGGAGTTTGTATGAGCTCTTCATTAACGCCTGAGCATTTAGGAGCATTTGCAGCACATTAACTCACTGTGTGCTCTTGTGTAATATTTATGTGAATAAGTAGAATACTCCTGCCATTCATTTTTAAAGTGTTAACAAGAATAATTATGATCAATATCTATTTCATGAATGTTTTCAGACTGATCCAGCCATGCTGTTCAAAACCTTGTTGGGAATCCTCTCTGTGTCAGGAAAACTGTTTAAGTGTTTTTATTTTATTCATCTTTTTTTCAACTGTAGTTCAGATTTTTCAGACTTTGTCTACAAATATATTTCAGTATTGGTCCTTAATTATTATTCAGGCCATAAAAATATCTCAGTCAGTAGCAAAAGTGAAAAAAATTCAAATCTCTTAACTGGCAAAGGCATCATTTTTATACCATGATATACTACAATACTGGCATTAGCTTTGAGCAGTGCAATCTCTCTTTTACATTATGTACTACAGTACTGGCATTAGCTTTGAGCAGTGCAATCTCTCTTTAACATTATGTACTACAGTACTTTGAGCAGTGCAATCTCTCTTTTACATGATGTACTGCAGTACTGGCATTAGCTTTGAGCAGTGCAATCTCTCTTTAACATGATGTACTACAGTACTGGCATTAGCTTTGAGCAGTGCAATCTTTCTTTAACATGATGTACTACAGTACTGGCATTAGCTTTGAGCAGTGCAATCTCTCTTTAACATTATGTACTACAGTACTGGCATTAGCTTTGAGCAGTGCAATCTCTCTTTAACATTATGTACTACAGTACTGGCATTAGCTTTGAGCAGTGCAATCTCTCTTTAACATTATGTATTACAGTACTTTGAGCAGTGCAATCTCTCTTTAACATGATGTACTGCAGTACTGGCATTAGCTTTGAGCAGTGCAATCTCTCTTTAACATTATGTACTAGAGTACTGGCATTAGCTTTGAGCAGTGAAATCTCTCTTTAACATGATGTACTACAGTACTGGCATTAGCTTTGAGCAGTGCAATCTCTCTTTAACATTATGTACTAGAGTACTGGCATTAGCTTTGAGCAGTGAAATCTCTCTTTAACATTATGTACTACAGTACTGGCATTAGCTTTGAGCAGTGCAATCTCTCTTTAACATGATGTACTACAGTACTGGCATTAGCTTTGAGCAGTGCAATCTCTCTTTTTCATCTGAAGAGAGAGAAAAAAAAGAGGAAAAGAGGAAGTACCAGCTTTGAAACCAAGACCGACATGATGCAAATATCACAAAATGATCAGGAACCCGTTTGCCAAAAATATCTTAGCAATTTTGTTTTTATATTACTTACATTTTTTGTTTGTTTTTTGTCCGCTACTTTTATTAAACTTTTTATGTAAAGTCTTAATCATTTTAATAATACATTAAAAAAAGGCACAAACACTCCAAGTTGATCTTAACTCTAAGATGCCTTTGGGAAACGGGTTGCAGTTAGATTCAGTTGTATTTTTGTGCATTTTTGTGAATTGAATTTATGATCTATAATGTTGGCAGCACACCTGTGTGTAACAGCATTTCTGAGCAGTGTGTGTGTGTGTGTGTGTATGTGTGTGGTGTGTGTGTGTGTGTGTGTGTGTGTGTGTGTGTGTGTGTGTGTGTGTGTTTCAGGTGTTCTGGGCCAGGGGTGGTGGAAAGTGACTTACAGCCCTGAGAGAATCTGTGCCTTAAAGGGGTCTTCAGTGGACATGCGCTGCACTTACTCATATCCCACATCTTACACAGTGTGGAATACATTATGGTTCATTAATGACTGGTACAGCACATGGGAGCCTGAAGACCTGTCCCAGAATGCACAGTACTCTCACCGTGTGGAGTACCTTGGAAATAAGAACAGCGACTGCACTTTTAGAATAAAACAACTGAGAGAAAGTGATTCAAAAACATATCGCTTCAGGTTCCTGACTAACAACGATGGTAAATATACTGGAGAACCTGGTGTCACATTGGAAGTTACAGGTAATTATTTAATTATAAGTTCAGAGGATTCTCCTCCCACATGTACGAGTGGACGAATGAGGAAGAGAGATATCCATGTTTACAGTTTTAATTGGCTATTTGTAGATCTACAGGTGAAGGTGAATCCTGACCCAGTGACAGAGGGACAGAGTGTAACACTGACCTGTAGCACCACCTGCACTCTGACTGGCAGCCCAGCCTTCACCTGGTACAGGAACGGATGCTAAACTGTCCTTCACCAATCAGAGACTCCAGTTAACAGCCAGACCTGAATACACTGGCAGCTACACTTGTGCTGTGAAAGGCTATGAGGATCTCCCTTTCCCTGCAGTGGCTCTTAATGTGAGATGTGAGTGTGTGACCCCAGAATAGGGGTGTAATACCTGTAGCTGTTCAACTCACAACATTACCTATGTGTGCGTGAGTGCGTGCGTGCGTGCGTGCGTGCTAGTGTGTGTGTATGTGCGGGCTGCAAATTGCGGGGGAAGTGCACAAAAGCCCAGTCTTTATCAGAATTTAATGTTGTTTAATTTTTCATTTCACTGTCACCTTTGCCGGTAATATCTAATTGCTGAATATCTGAATATCACTGGGAAATGAAGAAAGCATTATCTTTGAATGTCTGAATACACTACCACTACTGCTACTACTACTACTACTACTAATACCACTACTACTAGTACCACTACTACGACTACTACTACTAATACCACTACTACTACCACTACTACTACTACTTATCTTACTACCACCACTACTACTACTACCACCACCACTACTACAACCACTACTACTACTACTACTACTAGTACCACTACCACTACTACTACTACTACCACTACAATGACAACTTATCTTACTACCACCACTACTACTAGTACGACTACTACAACCACCAATACAACTACTACCACCACCACGACTACTACTACTACCAATACTACTTCTCCGAGTACTAGTACTACTACTACTACTACTACTATTACCACTACTACAACTACTTATCTTACTACCACCACTACTACTAGTACTACTAGTACCACAACCACTACAATGACTACTTATCCTACTACCACCACTACTACTACTATTATTAATACTACTACTTATACCACTACCACTACCAGCACTACCACTACTACTACTACTACTACTACTACCACTACTACTAATACCACAACTACTAGTACCACTACTACTCCAACTACTACCACTACTACTACTAATTCTCTTACTACCACCACTACCACTACTACTACCACTACCGCCACTACTACTACTACTACTAGTACCACTACCACTACAATGACAACTTATCTTACTACCACCACTACTACTAGTACTACTACTACAACCACCAATACTATTACTACTACCACCACCACGACTACTACTACTACCAATACTACTTCTCCGAGTACCACCACTACTACTACTACTACTACCACTACCACCACCACCACTACTACTACTACCACTACCACTACCATTACCACTACAACTACTAATACTACTATTATTAATACTACTAGACTACCAATACCACTACTACTACCACTACCACTACTTCTTCTCTTACTACCACCACTACCACTACTACTACCACTACCGCCACTACTACTACTACTACTAGTACCACTACCACTACAATGACAACTTATCTTACTACCACCACTACTACTAGTACTACTACTACAACCACCAATACTATTACTACTACCACCACCACGACTACTACTACTACCAATACTACTTCTCCGAGTACCACCACCACTACTACTACTACTACCACTACCACCACCACCACTACTACTACTACCACTACCACTACCATTACCACTACAACTACTAATACTACTATTATTAATACTACTAGACTACCAATACCACCACTACTACTACTACCACTACTACTACTAATGCTAATACTACTTCTACTACTACTACCACTGCTACTAGTACCACTACTACTACTACTACAAATACTTATCTTACTACCACCACTACTACTACTACCACTACTACTAGTACTACTACCACTACTACTACACTATTACTACAACAACTACTACTACTACTACCACTACTACTACTACTTCTACTACCAGCACTCCTACTGTTACTAGTACTACCACTACTACCACTATCACTAATACTACTACTACCACCACTACTTATGCTACTACCACTACTAATACTACTACTACTACCACTACTACTACTACTACAACTACTGCTTCTACTACTACCACTATTTCTACTACTACTACTACCACCACCACTAATACTACTATCACTAATACTACTGCTACTACTACCACTATCACTAATACTACTACTACCACCACTACTTATGCTACTACCACTACTAATACTACTACTACTACCACTACTACTACTACTACAACTACTGCTTCTACTACTACCACTATTTCTACTACTACTACTACCACCACCACTAATACTACTGCTACTACTATTGCTACTACTTCTACTACTACTACTACCACCACCACTACTACTCCTACTACCACTACTATTACTACTACTACCACCACCACCACTACTACTACTACCACTAATACTGCTACTACTACGGCTTCTACTACTACTACTTCTTATACTACTACTACTACCACTGCCACTACTACTACCGCTGCTACTACTACTACTACTCTACTACCACTACTACTACTACTCTACTACCACTTCTACTATTACTACTACTACTACTGATACTACACTGTTTTAAAGTACCTCTTCGGTTGAAGTCCTTCACCACAACTGGCTTAGAAAACAGCAGTTGCAAGAACGGGTTTTAAAGTATAAAATACATTTATATCAGTGTCTGTGACACAAATAAATCATAATGCAAAAATGCCAAACATAATAATAGTAATAATAAGTAATCATTGTACAATTGTATATATATACATATATAGAACAAATAATGAACCACATATTCTGCAAAGCATATTATGTAACTATCTGAAGCCTTATATGTGTGACACTTACATACGTTGTGCAGCAGGAGCAGAGCAGACGCTGTTCCTCCGGTTCTCTTTGGAGCACATGCTAGTGGATTATTGCCTTTATACGGTCAGACGCGGAGCTCGCCTGGTATGAAAGGTCTAATCCACTATCATGGGTAGGCTACCCAAAGGTACAGGATGCCGCACTGCGTCCGATACGTGTCTGCACTGGAATAGATCAGGCGTTACCTGTAACGTATTAAAACTTCTGTGTTTTATTGCAGATAGCCCAAAGAACACCTCAGTATCAGTGAGTCCCTCTGGTAAAATTGAGGTAGGCAGTTCAGTTACTCTGACCTGCAGCAGCGATGCCAACCCACCAGTGCAGAGCTACACCTGGTTTAAGAATAATAGAGCTGTAAGCTCATGGAGCGGATCAGGATCGAGTCTCACCACCACTAACATCCTCTCTAAAGACAGTGGACAGTACTACTGTAAGGCACAGAACCAGCAGGGAGCTCAAAATTCTGCCCCTGTGACCATAGATGTTCAGCGTGAGTACAATCTTTTATTCATATTCGTATTTTTTTACTAGAAAGTAGCATGCAGAAGAAATTATGACCTCTATGGTTATAAATATTGCACATTTTTATTCTGGTATGTGTGTATACGGAGGTGTATAGCATGAATAACCTGTCACTACTGTGATGCAAACACACTATTTTGATGCTTTAACCATATCACTATAGCTGTGGTATATTGGCATCCACAGTGTATGGTCACTGAGAAAAAGCACTAAATCAAGCCTCTTAGTGGAACTGACTACCCAGGGCCCCAGCGCGGGGGAAGGGCCCTCAGAAGGCCTGAAATTAAAAGTTTTCTTTGGGAAGTAGGGGGGCCCACAGAGACTGCATGTGGACGGTGCTACACCCCTGATCAAACATCTACAGAGGTGTAAATTTTTTGCAGAAGTTCCATGCCCAGACTAAACGGGAACGATAAACGTATCTGCATCATCATGAATAACACAACACATGGTGGAATTTGGCAAAAAAAATCTAGAATCCAGATGGCCTCTAACTGGCAGGATTCTTGCTACTATATCCTTCATTCTCTGTTTTAGATGCACCCAAGAACACCTCAGTATCAGTGAGTCCCTCGGGTGGAATATTGGAGGGAAGTTCAGTGACTCTGACCTGCAGCAGCGATGCCAACCCACCAGTGCAGAGCTACACCTGGTTTAAGACGACTGGAGCTGTAAACTCTTGGAGAGTATCAGGATTAAATCACACCATCACTAACATCCTCTCTAAAGACAGTGGACAGTACTACTGTAAGGCACAGAACCAGCTGGGAGCTCAGAATTCAACTGCGGTGACCATAGATGTTCAGTGTGAGTACAGTCGGTTGTTTTTGTTGTTTTGGCTCTGTATTCCAGAACATTGGATTTGAAATGGAACAGTCACATTGAGGTTAAGGTGCAGACTTTCAGCTTTAATTTGAGGGTTTTCACATACATATATCGAGTGAACCGTGTAGCAATTTGAGTTCTTTTTATACATAGTCCCCCTATTTTAGGGGACAGAAAATAATTGGACAAATTAGCATAAACTTAAATAAAGTTATCATATTTAATATTTGGTTACATATCCTTTGCATGCCATGACTTCCTGATGTCTGTAACCCAACAACATCAAGAGACTCTTGATATCTTATTTTCTGATACTGTTACAAGAGTTACTATAACCTCTCTGTATTTGAATGGATCTCTATGGGAATTGGGGGGGTCTAGATTAAGCTGTCGATTACACTGGAACAGTATGGATCACATGTTTGGCTAAATGGCTGCAAGTCATCAAGGGTCTGAGGTATCAAACGAGCCTCAAACCATCACTCTGCTGCGAGTTATGCAGTAGAGGATCACTTTAAGGGTTTCTTCTCCTGACTTATTTTTCCATAGAGTTCGATAGGAAAATGAGTGAGGAAAAACAACCCTTAAAGTGATTCATCCATATCTACTGCATATCTACTGCATATCTGGTAGCAGAGTGATGGTTTGAGGCTTGTTTGATACCTCAGAGCCTTGAAGACTTACAGCCATTTAGACAACCATGTGTTTCTGCCCTCAAACTTTTGGTCCCCACTATATATAATTATATATATAAACACAAATATATTCACGCCATTATCCGGACCTCTAACACTTACACCTGAAAACTGTGGTTATTCTTGTAATTGGTCTGCAACAATTAGAAATGTAACAAATCCACAGAGAAAGGGACTTAATGGGGCTTTGAGAGAAGGATTATCCCTTTTGGTTTAAAGATCATATAGGCTAACATGTTACAGTTCAGTCGAACAGGATCGTGTTGTTATTTATTTATTTATTTATTTATTTTGTATTTTAAAAAATAAAATCCCATGTTGACGTGGACATGATCGTATCTCTATGCGATGTTTAGATTGGACGCAGGTCAATTACCTGCTGGTTACGTGGAGCTACTGCACCTTTATGGGCTCCACGCGAATCCCGGCCTGAAGTACGCGTTTAAGAATAACATTTAGCCTAATTGATAATAGATTTTAAGCATGAAGAGTGCAAGAATCATAATCAATCCCAATTGTATGTATTAATAGTGTGCTACATGAGAAAACCATTATTCAGTCATGACTGGACTCACATACTTGGAGTTAAAATTTAAGTAAATTTTAGATTTATATATCACAAGTGCGTAAGACGCAGACACACCACGTTAAACCGATGTGAGCGACTTTCTCCGGTCTAGTTATTTTCATAAATGAAGCATAAACACTAATTGGAAAATTATTTTAAAAGTTTAAATCCAAGAAATTTTGTAAACGAGGCCTGATTTTCTTTTAAATACATGACTCTGCAGCCATTATATATGGAGGCCAATATTGTTATTCCTCTAGTACAGGGGTTCCCAAACTTTTCCATGCCAAGGACCCCCAAATAGCCGTAGCCTCTGGCTGGGGCCCCCCTATTGCGAAATGGATTTTTAAAAAAACTTTTAAATTACACTGGCAAATATAAAAAAATCAAACATACAGCTTCTTAATACACAACACAATACTTTTGACCTTATTTTGATTCCATAATTGGGCCGTTAGCAGCTCAACGTAACGCTTTGACTGACAGGCAGACGGTTAATCATTGGCTGCAATTGAAAGTAGGGAAAGACCTAATTTCGATATGAAAGGATTTATAACAATTTATATTTTATTTTAAATCGGCACAATAATCTTATGAATTGAATTGAAATGTATTTTTTAAATACATTTTATTTTATTATTCTAATAATATATATATATATTAATTTTTTTTGCATTTTCCATTTTCCTCTCCCTTCCAATTGGCGCCCCCTGGCGGCCCCCACTTTGAAAACCCCTGCTCTAGTACATTTTCTGTTGTTTCAGATGCACCCAAGAACATCTCAATATCACTGAGTCCCTCTGGTGAAGTAGAGGAGGGCAGTTCAGTGACTCTGACCTGCAGCAGCGATGCCAACCCACCAGTGCAGAACTACACCTGGTTTAAGAAGAATGAAACTGGAGTCTGGCAGGCAGGATCAGGACAGAGTTTGAACTTTTCTAGCTTTAGATCCTGGAACAGTGGACAGTACTACTGTGAGTCACGGAACACACATGGAGCTCAGAATTCTACTGGTTTGACTGTCAACTATGGTGCCATGACGACGAATAAAGAAGGTAAGAACTGAAGTACTGTGCAACAGTGTTTAATTGGTTAAAAATAAGGGATCTGTATTTATGTGATATAACATCATAAACAACATTATAGAAAACATATGCCCTTAGAAGAGAATATTCCCTTTGATGATGAATTATGCTTTGCTCCTGAACAAACAAACACAATTTGCTGACGTGCCTAGGCGGTGCAACATTTCAGATGCCATTTTAAACGGTTTTGACACCATTATTCTCCAGGACGTAAATATAGTAGCCTACATATGTACTGTAATGTACTTTTTTTGCATAAGAAACTCAAATCTCACCTGTAATACTTTCCTCCTGTCATGACACAGGTTTATTATATATCCTCGCAGGAACTAGTGCCTTTGCTGCACTTCTAATTGTTATTGTGTGGATTGTGTGGAGGTAAGCCTTCTAGAGCACCTGCAAATGTCTGTTTCTCACACAAATGCAAACTTCCACTTCTCATTTATCAGTGTTGGCCTTGGGCTTAATGTAAATGAGTGCATGACTGCTACCTCTTGAACAGGTCTCTCTTGTAAAATAGTTTTTTTTTATCTTAATGCGACAAGCCGTATACATAAAATATGTAAATAAATCAAACGTAGACTGTTTTGTTGATAAAAATGACTATTTTAACTTTATATGGTGGTGCTTTGTGAGCTTGATGTTCTGAAACATTTCCCATGATCCTTTTGGAGAGCTGAATTTGCTTATGGGTGTTTTTCAGAAAGAGGTCCATCTCAACTAAGGAGGAAATATCGGATACAGAGGTATTTGGATTTTTGTTGTTGTTTTTGTTGTTGAAATCAAAACAATATGAACTATAAATACATACGATGATTAAAAAATTAATTATTAGAGGGATTTCTATATGGGAATTTGTTTTATTGCCATTTAAGCCCTATTGTAACTCTTGTGTTCTGTTTACTTATTAGCAGCAGTGAAACTGTTAGCCTGGGTCACATTTACTCAGTATATTATTTGGATATTAAAGCAATACAGAAATAAAATGTATGCAAAAACCCACAATATAAATGATCTTTTCCTCAATTCAATATAAAAAATAATATAAACAATATAAATGGCTAATGATTGCCATTTACTTCTGCTAGATCACATTTAACAATGAAAGTGTCGTTAATTTGTAATAAATGTATAGAACAGAATAGAATAGAATAGGGGAACTTCAGTTGTAGCCACCAGCATCAACAAAAAAGACATAGACAGTGGGGCAGACCCAAAACACAACCAAACATATCAAATAAAGACATTCAATAGAATCATTGCATTAATCAAACTAATTACGAGAATTAAAGTTGAATACAGCCATGCTTAAAAAAAGCCCCCACTGTCTTGAGATGTATGTATGTGACGTATATAAATAAAGCCCCTACAATGTCACCATGGGGGGGCATAAATTATGTTTATCTGTGAAATTTCCATCTGTGAATTAAAACAAAGCAAAGTTTTCATGCTGTAAATTATTGATATTTATTCTTTTGAACAGACATTCTCAATTATTTTTCATCTTTTTTGTTATATTTTTAAAAAAAAACACATAAGACCAAAGGACTAAGAAAACCAAGATGATGAATAAGAAATAGAAACACAAAACAAGAACCATATTTACACTGGTTTAGTCACTCAAAAGTGTCATTCCTCTTGTACTCACGTTAAAGAAAGGTCAATTCTACCCAAACCGAACACAAGGGTCACCAAATCACATTCCCTATTTTAATATTGTCAAACTTTTAGGCCAATACATCTGTGTACGCCAATGTATCTGGGATGACCGTAAGCGGAGCAGCAGTAGAGGAAAGTCCCTCAGTGAAAAAAGAAGCTCAGTCTTCAAAGGTTGAGAAACCTCACTTCCAAAACCAGGAAGAGGTGCTGTACTCAACTGTTCAAAAGAAGCTGCCCCAGTGTGAGGATGATGTTCAGTACGCCAGCGTTCAGTTCCTCTCCTCCAGTGCTGCCCCCAGGTGAGAATATCCCTCCATTACACCTGTGCTGACTGTCGCTGTGTCTGGTCTTCTATTATCTCCCTCCAGCAGCTTATATTACAGGCTGCTTTCTCTCTGACTGATGGAGCCACAGGAGAAGCTGACCTCTCCATATCTATCTTTGTACCATTGAACAAGGAACTTTACCTGTATTTCTTCAGATAAAAACATCCAGCTGTATAAATGTCCCCGTGGGTAAGAGTGTCTGTTAAGCAATGTACAGTCAAGTATCCTGTGATTTATGTGTGATTTAGTACATTTATTTATTTACCTCCTCTTGCTGAACATGTAAAAAGGTAACTGGCTGTACATCAGTTACGATTTATTATATTAAAGAAAAAAATCATAATGCAGTCTAACAAATAATTGCAATAATGTAATATACTAAACTTTCCATTGGAAGAAGGAATGTGTGAGACACCCCTGTGGCAAAATGTTGGACCCCAGTGACAGTATAGTAATAAACTGCTTGTAACTCTCATCATGCAAAGGGCTGAATTGATTATACTCTGTGATCACGTTTCTTACAGATCGCCAATGCCAACTGCTGAGGATGTCATCTATAGCACAGTCGCTAAACAAAGCGCTTAAATATAAGGTATGCAAAAAAAAGATCTCCTCTCACTCTCTACCCTAGCACTCTATCTGTAATACCTCTGTGAAGGGCACTTAATAGTTTGCATGATTGCTTTCTGCAAGAACCCTTCAATCTGATTGACAAATTTTAGCCTGTGTTGAGATTTGGTCAGTGGGTTTACAATGCCAGAGCATTCACTGGCTCAGGTTGGAGGCCCACCTACATACGATGTGTAAGAAGAAGCATCTGACCATCAATTTGTAAATCTGGAAATTAGCAACACAAATCATTTCGAGTTCTCCAAATTGTAAAATCTGGAAACAGCAACTGAAATCATGTTACAAACCAAATTGTAAAACTCCGCGCGGCTAGACCAATGAGGGAATAGCTCGGAGCGAAGGTTTAAGCGTGATGTATTCCGCTATTGCTGTGGGAAAAGGGAAAAGTTATGAAAGTTAATAAAGTAATATTAATATTCTTGCAACCGGGTTAGACTGCTCTTTAGATTCACGGGATCAGCTAATAAGGGACCACAAATAAAAGGTACTCGTACCACGTTACCTTCCGCTTTAAGTCTGGTCTACCTTGACCCCAGTTTATCCAAAGAACAGCCTGTGTGTATTACAGTAAATCATCAGCCACCAACGCTGATTCTGTACTCGTTTATCTGACTCCATTTAATATTATAATTTAGTATGTACAATTTCCACTTGATTTGTTAAAGGACTCTCATACTTTAAAGACGTTTCTCTGAGCTGGATGTGTCTGTTAACACCGCGATTTACATTGGGCCCTTAATGCATACGACTCACAGCTGACTAGATATCTGTGGTTATCTCAGAGGTTGCGGAAGAAGTCACTTTGTGCGGTATACTCTATGGTTAAGACTCAGGGACCGACTAAAGGAATATTGGCAACCACCGTTCTCAACATGTATAACCGCCAGGCGGAGGTGATCTACTTTAAGACATAGTTCTACAGGTGCAATACTCCGTGATACATTAAGCTTAAATAGTCAACCTCCCTAGACCAGCTGAGGGGATAACCATGACTGAGGAAATTAATCAACCCATTACCGGTGCACAGAGATAGTACGTCAATGTTCAGAGAAACCACACAAATCAAGTTTAACTAATTTATTACCAGGTAGGTTACTTACTTAAATTATCAATACATAGTTACAGATTTAACATTCCAAATTCAAATACAGTACAGAGAAAAATACTTAGACATACCTGGCAATTTGCTACACACAATGACCTGAAGTAGGATGTGCGGAAAGACTGGCTACAGCCTTCCCCAATGGCTTTGTTCCCTTTCCTTAAATGTTCAAATTCTGGGTTTGATCTGGCTGCAGACGGTCGTAAAACCATAAACTGGTCTGCACTTTCCTAGAGGGTTTCACAGGATGGTTTTCTGTAAGGGCAATTTAACAACGGCAGCTTACGCCAGTGTTTATGAAATATACCTTCCATCCATGTTGCACATTTAGGACATGTAGACCATTGCACCACTCACACCGAGACCATCAAAATGATATCAAACATGAATAGGTCTAAGTTTGTGTTGCCATGAAAATCTCCATCTCTATATAGTTTTTCAAATGTGATTGATATTAATGCCACAAATGTCCCAGAATTCCTGTTGAGAATATTACATTTACACCCTAGTTGTCCCTGTTAATGTAGGTACATTAACTTGATGTATTTACTAATGTAACACTCAAAAACTGAACAATACATAATTATCTCTCTGGAAAGAGTGTATAATGTATGTTCCAGTGCCCAGACTAGTTCCAGTGTATACTGTACAATGTAGCAAAAGTATCAATCACATTTGTATGTTTTTAAGCTTTTGGAGGACAAAAGCAATCTATACCATGTTGTGTTGTGTGTGAAAAATATGTTACAACATGGCTGTAAGGGGTCGAAATTGCAACGGCGAAAACCGGAATTAATATTAACTACACAGCTATCGTATAGCCTATAATATAAAGACTGCCGCGTTACTATCCCGCGGACGTCACACAATAGCGGGTATCCCGCTCAGTGTGCTGGGCGTCTGTTTGGGGCTTATGTTTTTTTTCTTTTCTCTCTGGGCCGTGTTGGTCCGGAACTATGTGGCTCTCTGTATTTTGTGTTTACATCCCTGTCATACGCACTTGCGGGCTAGCACGCGCACGCACACACACAGAATTGCATTGGTGGTCACCAAAGTAAACTACAAGCTGCTTCTCTTTCCAACCCACATCGCTCATACATAGGACATGCCCATATCATTTTGACAGACAAACCACTCAAATTCGGCGTTTGGGTGAGCACCACTAGCTTATTTCTTGTTTGTTTTTTCAATTTATTATTATTATTTTTTTCCATTTTCATTTTCATTTTGTTTGTTTCATCTATATTATCATAGCTATGCATATTTCATTTATTTTATGTATGTATGTATGGTAACGGTTCAGGTCCGTGTTTCGTAGTTGAGCTAGTTTGGAGAACGTAGAAAAAGACGAGTCAAAAACTCACAGTTATGGTGGCGTAAAGATTTCCACAATTAACGTACTCGTTATTTATTGTTTACGTAACGTTACACATCAACCTTTCCAAGCCCGGCTGTACGGCTATTATTTTTTTCTCATACATAAACGTTACTTTTGAGTAGAGAGGCTAAAATAAAACAGGAGCTCAACTATATGCTACAGTTCATCGCATGTGCGCTGCCTGCCCAACAACTAACTCGGGAAAATACAAGGCACTGGCTGATGACGTTGCGTCGCTTATACCTAGACAACACAGTATGTCTTAAAGGTACATTTCATAATTTCGACTGTTGCAGCATGTATGTTATGTTATGGGCGGCAGTGTAGTATAATGGTTAAGGAACCGGACTTGTAACTGAAAGGTTGCAGGTTCGATTCCCAGGTAGGACACTGCCGTTGTACCCTTGAGCAAGGTACTTAACCTGCATTGCTTCAGTATATATCCAGCTGAATGAATGGATAAATGTAATAAGAAGTATGTAAGTCGCTCTGGATAAGAGCGTCTGCTAAATGCCTATAATGTAATGTTATGTATGTATGTATGTATGTATGTAGGACCATTCAGTTCTTAATAGGGTCACTTACATTATATGTTGTGTGTGTGTGGGTGTATGAGGGGCCGTTTAGGCCATAATTCATACTCACTCTCACATACATATATACTCTCTCTCACATACATATATACTCTCTCTCACATACATATATACTCTCTCTCACATACATACATACTCTCACACATACATACATACTCTCTCACACATACATATATACTCTCTCTCACATACATATATACTCTCTCTCACATACATACATACTCTCTCACACATACATATATACTCACTCTCATATACATATATACTCTCTCTCACATACATACATACTCTCTCACACATACATACATACTCTCTCACACATACATACATACTCTCTTACACATACATACATACTCTCTCACACATACATATATACTCTCTCACACATACATACATACTCTCTCACACATACATACATACTCTCTCATACATACATACATACTCTCTCTCACATACATATATACTCACTCTCATATACATATATACTCTCTCTCACATACATACATACTCTCTCACACATACATATATACTCTCTCACACATACATATATACTCTCTCACACATACATACATACTCTCTCACACATACATATATACTCTCTCACACATACATATATACTCTCTCACACATACATACATACTCTCTCACACATACATACATACTCTCTTACACATACATACATACTCTCTTACACATACATATATACTCTCACACATACATATTCTCACTCTCACATACATATATTACCACTTCCACATAAAAATATTTATGTATGTATGAAATAAAAAGTATAGTGGAAACGGAAGGCACTTACATGAAAAGGAAGTCACTTACATGAAATGGAAAGATTGTGATTGGCTCAGAAGCTGGCTGGTACCATAGATATAAACAACTACTAGATACATCATTCTCCCTGTTAAGTTACGTCTGCACTGCTACCATAATATGCCATACGGACTCTTGTCCAGTTCCCACGCACCATGGAGAGGGAAGACCAGAGACATGTCTTACAACAGGAAATCGGAGTAGTGCATAATATACTATCGCTGCCTAAAACAGGCAGTGTATTGTCCTCATCTCTTGAGGCCAGGTCAGTGCTGTATCATTCTACGCGTCTCACAGCGAGATGAGCGCTCGCATTAACGCTAGTGTAGGGTTAGGGTTAGTGTAGTCAGTGCTGTATCATTCTGCGCGTCTCACAGCGAGATGAGAGCGCTCGCATTAACGCTAGTGTAGGGTTAGGGTTAGTGTAGTCAGTGCTGTATCATTCTGCGCGTCTCACAGCGAGATGAGAGCGCTAGCATTAACGCTAGTGTAGGGTTAGGGTTAGGGTTAGTGTAGTCAGTGCTGTATCATTCTGCGCTTCTCACAGCGAGATGAGAGCGCTAGCATTAACGCTAGTGTAGGGTTAGGGTTAGTGTAGTCAGTGCTGTATCATTCTGCGCGTCTCACAGCGAGATGAGAGCGCTCGCATTAACGCTAGTGTAGGGTTAGGGTTAGTGTAGTCAGTGCTGTATCATTCTGCGCTTCTCACAGCGAGATGAGAGCGCTCGCATTAACGCTAGTGTAGGGTTAGGGTTAGTGTAGTCAGTGCTGTATCATTCTGCGCTTCTCACAGCGAGATGAGCGCTAGCATTAACGCTAGTGTGGGGTTAGGGTTAGCATTAACGCTAGTGTAGGGTTAGGGTTAGGCTTGCTTGGAGACAGTCTGCAGTCCTGCACGATGCAACACTCCACAACACTTTGGCAACTGACTCTCGGTCGAGGAAAAGGTATCAACTAACGTTAGCTTGCTACCAAGTTTAATCGCTGTGCAAACAGACAAATGAACCGTTATCATTTCGTAATCACGTAGTAATGCTAAAAGATAATCACACCACTTGCTAACGTTGGCTAACTAACCAACACAAGCAAAACGGCCTTGGCTACTTATATTTGCATTAAACAAGCTAACGTTAGAAAGTGATGTGATTATTTTTTATAGCATTAGCTAGTACATGATTACCAAATTATAACGGTTCACTTGTCTGTTTGCGCAGTGAATGAACTTAGTAGCAAGCTAACGTTAGTTGTTACCTTTTCCTCTGCCGAGAGTCCCCTGTAGCTTAGCTCAGTAGGCTAGGCTACAGGGCTGATGCTGGTCTCTCAAGAAGCACTGACTGTTTCAGGTGACGATAATATAATATTTATGCATTACTCCGATTGCCGGTTGGAGGCTAATAACTTTACTGGTCTGCCCCCTCCATGGTGCTCGGACGCTGGACAACAGCCTACCAGCCGTGGATATAAAAACGTAGATCTATGGCATCAGTCGCTGTGTAACGTTTCAGCGATACTAATATTGAAGAACTATGTAGGCTATGTAAAAAGAAACAATCATTCATTACTTTTTTTTAGTTGTGTGAAAGTGTCCACATTCTGGAATGAGTTAAATAGCCTGGCCACCGTCGGGCGGTCAAGATTCACGTAAACAAACGGTAGTGTATTGACGGATGCAGACTTCCTCCGATAAAATTGACTGTAACTCGCTTAATTCGCAACTAATTTGAAACATTTTATAAACGTGATAAATGTCTGCATAACACATGTTAACCTGAATTCCAAATTTCTCACAACATATACTTATTTGTAAAACGCCCTTTGAACTATTATGCTGAAGTTGTCAAAATGTTGTCAGAGCTAAGGATGATTTTATTGTTTAAAGCTGCTAGAAAGCAGTAGAGGGTGGTTCTTCATTATTAGCTTGGTAGCTCTGATTATTATAACCGTATTAGGCCAGCTGCAAATCTTGGATGTAGTTTTAATCGCAAATGGAGAGCGATTTTCCAGCTTGGAAGCAAAGTGGTGGAAGTCAGATCGCCGAGCTAACAAGGCGTTGTATGACATGGGTATCGGCTGGAAGACGTGCAAAATATTACATTTCCACGAAGGTGTGCTCACCGCATATACATAATATGACAATGAGCATAGTAGATTCTAATGTAAAACCACAAGTGTGCCTAGAGTGTAATGCTGTGTAAAATGCAATAAACGATGTACAATTAATACAATTCTGAATGTCTTTATTTAGCAAAAAAGAAATTACTTGCATGAAATGTACAAATGGATAATATAATTTGTTTTGGGAAGTAGTACAATGAAGTTCACAGTGCAACTGGTAGTAGCCCAGATAGCAAGAAAACATTGAATCAATGTTGAATTGATTAAGAGCTGAAAACGCCCCAAAACAAATAAGTGCTTCAATAGGCACAACATAGAACATACGTGGTCAGTCTTTCTTTAAGGCTTCACTGTCGGTTACAGAACTGTTCCACTGTTGTTTGCATTTGTGACAAAACTAGCGGCCATTTGCAGCAGGTGCATGAGTCCAACACAACCAAGGTGGTTAAACTTTAACATAACATAACATAAGGTATCACCTTAACATAAAAGCTAACGTTACCGTTAATGTTTATAGTTTGCGTCTGCAAAAATGGCAGATAATACCCACAACACAAGGCTGTTTATACGCAGATCGCGGCCGTGCAGATTTGAATAGGGCAACTGAGGATCTGTTTGTAATACAATTATCTATGGTACCGGCCAGCTTCTGAGCCAATCACAATCTTTCCATTTCATGTAAGTGACTTCCTTTTCATGTAGGTGCCTTCCGTTTCCACTATACTTTTTATTTCATACATACATAAATATTTTTATGTGGAAGTGGTAATATATGTATGTGAGAGTGAGAATATGTATGTGTGAGAGTATATATGTATGTGTAAGAGAGTATGTATGTATGTGTAAGAGAGTATGTATGTATGTGTGAGAGAGTATGTATGTATGTGTGAGAGAGTATATATGTATGTGAGAGAGAGTATATATGTATGTGTGAGAGAGTATGTATGTATGTGTGAGAGAGTATGTATGTATGTGAGAGAGAGTATATATGTATATGAGAGTGAGTATATATGTATGTGAGAGAGAGTATATATGTATGTGTGAGAGAGTATATATGTATGTGTGAGAGTATATATGTATGTAAGAGAGAGTATATATGTATGTGTGAGAGAGTATGTATGTATGTGAGAGAGAGTATATATGTATGTATGAGAGAGTATGTATGTATGTGTAAGAGAGTATGTATGTATGTGTGAGAGAGTATGTATGTATGTGTGAGAGAGTATATATGTATGTGAGAGAGAGTATATATGTATGTGTGAGAGAGTATGTATGTATGTGTGAGAGAGTATGTATGTATGTGAGAGAGAGTATATATGTATGTGAGAGAGAGTATATATGTATGTGTGAGAGAGTATGTATGTATGTGTGAGAGAGTATGTATGTATGTGTGAGAGAGTATGTATGTATGTGAGAGAGTATATATGTATGTGAGAGAGTATATATGTATGTGAGAGAGAGTATATATGTATGTGAGAGAGAGTATATATGTATGTGAGAGTGAGTATGAATTATGGCCTAAACGGCCCCTCATATGGGTGGGTGTGTATGCATTTACATTTACATATATGTATATAATATAATAATGTTAATATACAATGCTAGTAGTAATGATGATGGTGGCGATAATAATAGTTTATTATATGTCTACTGTGTGTGTGTGCGTGCATGCGTGCGTGCGTGTGTATATGTATATGCATGTATATATGTGTGTATACTGTATAATAATGATAGCAGTTAACAATAGTGGTTAAGATAATGTTGAAAACTATGGCAGTAGATTATGACGACGATGATGATGATAATCATGATGATATTGATAGCTGTGGTAGTGTTGATGATGGTGTCAATGATAATGGTAGTGTTAGTGATGATAATGATGGTGATAATAATGGTGATGGTGATGGTAACGGTAGTGATAATAATAATGATAATAATAATACTGCATCACGGGAAGGGAACGAGCATGCATTGTCCAATTAGACAGGCAATGATTTGTCTCTTCCCTCTGCCTCTCATGTCTTCCTTTTCTGTTATGTCTTTCGTTATTCTCCCCCCTCTAATTTTTCCCCCTTTATGTTCCTCCCCTCACTCCGTGTTCCCCCCCTGTATAACCAAAACTTTTGATCTCCCTTCTTGTCCCTTTCCTTCCCTTCCCTTCCCCCACCCAGCATACACTCACGCACATGCATACAAATACAATATGCATACTCACAAGCACAAGCTCTCACAAACACACACTCATAAATGTTTCCTATTAAATTTATAACTTGGAATATTCGAGGGGCTGGCTCACAGGCCAAATCAATTAAAATCATGAATCATCTCATCAAACTACAAGCAGACATCTGTCTACTACAAGAGACCCATCTTACAAAATCAAACCACCAGAAATTTAAATCCTCACACTTCAACCAAATATTCTCAGCAACATATAACTCCAAACAAAGAGGAGTCTCCATTTTAATTAATAAACGACTGCCATTTACCCACATTTCCACAACCTCAGACCCAGAGGGACGTTTCATCATTGTCAGCAGCACTATTTATAAACACAATTTGACCATTGCCAGTATTTACGGTCCAAATACAGACGACCCCCCATTCTTTCACTCCTTCTTTTCAGCACTAAGTAACCACCCCAATTCAACAATCTTAATCGGAGGCGATTTCAACACAGTTATTAATCCTGCTATCGACAGAACAAGTTATTCTAGAAACTGGCACTCCACAGACACTTTAAAACAATATATGAGCGATTTTGGTCTTGGCGACTGCTGGCGCATGAGCAATCCTTCCGCAAATGAATTTACACACTTCTCACATGTCCATAAGTCGTACTCTCGAATTGATTTCTTTCTCACCAGTAACTCGACCCTTCCAGATATTTCTGAGACCAAAATCCATCCCATCACAATCAGTGACCATGCCCCTGTCTCCCTCACATTAAACACCAACCAACCCAAACCACCATCCCCGAGATGGCGCTTTAACATATCTCTACTGGAAGATCCTGACTTTAACACCATCTTCAAGAGAGAGTGGGCATCCTTTATGGAAATAAACGACTCTCCAGAAATATCACCCACTTTACTATGGGAAACGGCTAAAGCAGTACTGAGAGGCCAAATCATATCATACTCATCACATAAGAAAAAAAAGGACCAACAACTCGAAAATAATCTGGAACAAAGAATACAAGACTTAGATAATGCATATGCAATCGACCCCAAGGAACAAACACAGAAAGATTTACGTGCACTACAACTTCAACTCAGTAATATTCAATATAAAAAAACAAATTTTATGATACAGAGACTGAGGCAAAATCACTTTGAGCACAACAATAAATCAGGAAAATATTTAGCCAACCAACTAAAAAAAAACAAAGAAAAATCAATCATACCCGCGGTGAAGGATTCAGCAGGGAAGACCTGGACATCGCCCCAAGACATCAATGACACTTTCAGAACATTCTATAGCAAATTATATACCCCAGATATCAACCCAAGCACGGCAGACATTAATTCCTTCTTAGATAATATAAACCTTCCTCTACTATCTAAAGAACAAGCACAATTATTAGACAAACCATTAACACTAACAGAATACCATAAAGCTCTGCTTAAGATGCCCAACGATAAAGCCCCTGGACCCGATGGATTCCCTGCCGAATTCTTCAAACATTTCTGGCTAACAATCTCACCATTATTTATTAGATTGGCAACAGAGATAGAACATAACTCCAAAATCCCTCCACACATGAACACTGCGCTTATCTCAGTACTGCTAAAGCCGGACAAAGACCCAACCCTACCCTCCAGCTATCGCCCCCTTTCACTGATCAACACGGACATCAAAATAATTAGCAAAGCCTTAGCCACCAGAATAGAAACAGTCACTCCTATATTAATTCACCCCGACCAAACAGGATTTATCAAAGGACGCCACTCATCAAGCAACATGCGCAGATTATTCCATTTATTAAACATTACCAAACAACACAATCTGAAAGCAATAATCACCTCACTAGATGCAGAAAAAGCCTTCGACAGAGTCAACTGGTCATTCCTATTTGCAACTTTACAAAAATTTGGTTTTGGAGAGTCGTTTATTCACTGGATTAAGACATTATACACATCACCTATGGCCACTGTCACCACAAACGGAATAACTTCACAAAGCTTCACACTTCACAGAGGTACCAGACAAGGATGTCCACTCTCTCCCTCTCTTTTTGCCCTCTTCATCGAACCTCTCGCTACAGCAATTAGACAAAATGCTAACATAGTAGGAATCACCACCGGTAACACTCACCACAAGATCAGCCTTTATGCTGACGATGTATTATTATATCTACAGGAACCGACAATATCATTACAAGAAACTACAAAACTCTTAGACTCATTTTCCAAAGTGTCAGATTACTCCATAAACTGGTCAAAATCAACAATTCTACCTTTAGAGGGAGGTGATAGAAATGTTGCAACCCAGGACTCATCTTTCCCCTTCCCCTCTGGAAATATCAGATATTTAGGAATTAACATCTCGCCCAGGCTGTCAGAGTTATTTCAGCTCAATTACACCCCACTGATAAAAGCAATAGATGATGATTTACAAAGATGGACAAACCTACCAATTTCACTAATCGGAAGAATAGCAACTGCCAAAATGTCAATTCTGCCAAAAGTCAATTACTTATTCACTATGATCCCAACCCAACCCACCACCAACTGGTTCAACTCCCTAGATTCAATCATATCGAAATTCTACTGGAAAAACAAAACACCAAGAATCAAATTAACCACTCTTCAAAAAAGTAAAAACCAAGGAGGACTCGAGGCACCAAATTTTCATAACTATTATCTGGCCAACCAATTAATATACATTCACAATTGGACTCACCCCACCCAACAATACCACCCATGGGACGATATTGAAAAAAGAAGTCTGCATGGAAATATCACCACAAGACCTGCCATTCCTCAATACCAACATAAAACATCACAACTGCTTCAAGAATACCGTAATCTCAACAACTCTGACAGCCTGGTGGAAAACTAACAAGCTAACTAACTCCACCACAGAACCCTGCAAACACACCCCAATATGGCACAACCCTGACTTTCAGCTTAATAAATCACCCTTACACTTCCCGGTATGGAAACAAAAAGGCATCACCCATCTTAACCACATCTTTACAAACAACACCTTTACCACCTTTCAAGATCTCACAGAAAAATACGGCATTGGAAGAGACCAATTTCTCCAATTTCTCCAATTAAAATCAGTTATAAAATCTAAAATCAATATTATACACAATGAACTCCAACCACCCCCCATCATATCAGCCATGAACGAAATAACATCTCAGAAGAAATTACTTTCAAAAATATACAAAATACTAGCAAGCACAGACTCTGCAATACACCTCCCCATCTCAAGATGGGAAGCTGACCTGGCTTTCTCTCCCAGCACCGTATTTTGGCAACAAATCTGCAACAACACATTCACGATGACTAACAATACTAATCTGCAATTAATTCAATTTAAAGTAATACACAGAGTACATATCACTCAGCACAAGTTGTTTAAAATGGGATTTGCAAGCACAAATATATGTTCACACTGCACCCTCAACACCACAGATGATTATCTTCACTCAATTTGGCTTTGCCCACCCCTTCAACACTTCTGGAACTCAATCACCAATACACTATCCCGCATCCTGGGCTGCAGCATTCCACTCTCTCCCTCTCTCTGCCTACTCGGGGATGTATCCGCTATCAACCCAATAATACAAAACACTAAACCCTTGCTTGTTGCCCTAGCTGTCGCCAAGAAAACCATCCTTCTGAACTGGAAGACCAGAAAGACCGTGAATACTAGGCAATGGTCAAACCTTCTATCAGATCACATATCACAGGAAAACATTTCAGCCTCCAATCACAGCGAAATCCCCCAAGCCAATAGCATCTGGAAATCATTCATGGATAATTTAAATATCCAACTACCTGAAATAAGCCTGTGAACCACTCTCTCAAATCCCCCAACCCTCCTCATCTTCCCTCTATACAATCCTCCAAGCCCCTGCGCATCTCTCTTCCCTCTATACAACCCCTACTACACCCCCCACTTCCCCTGTCACATACCCCTGTCTGTCGACCTTTTTATCCCTCTGTGTGTCTGTCTGTATATCAGTCTCATTCTTTGTCCGACTGTATGTCTATCTGGCTGTAAGTCCATTTCTGCTTTCTTTCATTCTCCTTTCTTTTTTCTGTTCTTTCTGGTTTCTTTTGTGTTATTTTGGTTTGTCTTGGTGTTTCTTCCCTCCCTCAGAGGAAATTACTATTGTTTTTTACTGCTGTAAATAATGTTACTGTTCATTATTAACAAGAATTGTAATTAAAAAATAAAGTTGTCCTCCGAAGAGGGGGGGTGGAAGGTGGGTCTATAAATAAAAAAATTAAAAAAAGAGTGTATAATGTATGTTCCAGTGCCCAGACTAGTTCCAGTGTATACTGTACAATGTAGCAAAAGTATCAATCACATTTGTATGTTTTTAAGCTTTTGGAGGACAAAAGCAATCTATACCATGTTGTGTTGTGTGTGAAAAATATGTTTAAGGACAGAGATTTAACCTGCCCTGATAACGCCATGTGGGGGCACTATGGCACTGTTTTGTGTGCTTGTTGTTACGACAGTCCAAGCTCATGACGTCTGGAGACATTCTTTGACCGTCATAAACTTCACGCCAGATGGTCCCAGCAGACTTTACGGCATTGAAGTTCTTGTTTATTACATCCTAGAGTACACAGACTTCCACCCCCGGTGTTGTGTGTCCAGGTGTCCCGGGATCACAATTTCAGTCTTACAAATTTATTGACAAACCACATACCTGGAAGTTTGGTAGAATTATATCAAATCAGGATGTTAACCTGGTCAGGCTTATAGTACCATAATGTTCAATTCAATACAATTTTATTTCTAAAGTAATTTTCACACAGGCAATGTTACAAATATGTCATATATGATTAAGAGGAATTTCTTAATCAGATCAGGAATCAGATCAAAATGCTAAAAATAATCTCACTAGATAATGTGCATAATCATAGTTCTCATGAACAATTCCAGTTTATGACTACAGGCTTAACTGTAGACTGTCATGGTTTTCCCTTCCTTTCCTGTAAATTCCACGCCTCATACCTTTCTGTCTATCGGATTTGTTCCCCGCATTCCCGTGCGGGATTTTCCTTTCGCCAGGTGATTATTTGGTTCACCTGTCGTCTGCGTCAGGAGGTATTTATATCCCTGAGTTCCGCTTCCTGACGCTTCGTTATCACTTCGTACCTGCACGAATGTTTTAGGTCGTTGTTTGTTTCCTCTGCACGCAAGTATCAAAAGATTTTGTTCTTTATTCGCGTAGCAGAGCTTTTGCAAATAATCACGTAGAAGCTCAGGGAGTATTGTTTTGTATTTCTCCCTTTCCTCTTCTCCTTTCTACTCCCGCTCTCTGTGTTGTTTGAGGGTGTGAGTGTTATTTTATTTTCATTTCTTTCACCAGTTATCGGGCGTACTAGTCAAGTTCCGAAGGTGTCTTTCGGTTTTGCTGTACTATCCCTATCAGTATTTGTTCGCCCGTGTTTACGTGGCTATCCCGTTTATCAAGGGTGTTTTTGGTTTTCGGCTACGGCTGGGAAGTTCTTTCGCATTGTTTTTTCTCTGTTCGCATTTGGCTCATCGTTGTACCACTACAACGCCCTGACAGTATAACGAAGCCAATATGGATGAGCCAGCGAATTTATCTCCTGGTCAACAAGGAGATAATCCCTCTGAGGAGAGTATCTCCGCTCTCCGCATACAGCAGCAGGCACTTACCGGTCAAGTGCAAAGCCTGACAACCCAGTTGCGGGTCCAGGAGGGTTGGTTTCGGGAATTGGCGGAGAGTATGCGGCTGCTCACGGGCGCACAACAAACGCCTCCACCGGCAGTTCAAGTCTCTCTCCCCCCAGGTTCCGCGATTCTTAAAGAACCCAAATTACAGCTACCTCTCCGCTATGACGGTCGGGTTGGGAAGTGTCGGGGGTTTCTCGCTCAGTGCATTATATTCTTTAAAGCCCAGTCAACACGGTTTGTTACCCAAGAGTCCCGGGTGGCCTTTATTTTGTCCCTTCTCACCGGTCCCGCTCTTGACTGGGCTACCCCCTTAATTATGAACAGCTCTCCCACGCTTAGCACGGCCAAATCGCTAATGGACGCTATGGAGACCGTGTTCGACCAGCAAATTTCGGGCCAGGAGGCAGCAAGGCGCCTGGTTCGCTTCCGTCAGGGTAACGAAACAGTGGCTGATTTTTCCATCAGGTTTCGTGCCCTGGCGGGCGAGACAGGTTGGCCAGAGGCTCCTCTTATCACTCAGTTCATTGAGTCTTTGAGTGATCCTATTCAGGATGCCCTGGCGGTATTAGAGCCTTGTGAAACACTGGATGCTTTAGTAGCCACGGCGATCCGTATTGACAACCGTGTTAGAGATCGGGCCCGCATTAAGGCAGGCAGGAGAGAATGCACCGCTACTGCTCCCTTTACACCGTTTACCGTGCCCATTCCGCCTCTAGCCGCTTCCACTTCGCGTGGCTATGAGGAGCCTATGCAGGTAGATGGTGCGTCTTACGGTCCTCCCAGAGATTCCTCTTCCACGGTGGGTTGGTGTCGTTACTGTAAGCGCCAGGGACATACCATCAACCATTGTCCTAAGCGATCGGGAAAAGGTCCGTCTCGCTAGAGGAACCGGGACCCCTAGCGAGACAAAATGACATTACATCTCGGACTCTACTCCCAGTGAGGATAATGAGGCAACAGCGCCCTCTACTGGTAGAAGCTTTTATTGACTCTGGGGCGGTTGGGTGTTTTATGGATTCACGGTGGGCTAGAGAACATCGCTTTCCCATCCGCAAACTCTCCCATTCGCGCCACATCACCGCTCTTGATGGCCGACCGTTGGGAGGAGGTGTGATTAAAGAGATCACCGCTCCTCTCACTATGATCATTGCTCATGAAAATCACACAGAGACTATTCAGTTCTTTCTTGTGGATTCGCCCTCTTATCCCATTGTATTGGGCCATACGTGGTTGGTGGAGCACAATCCACATATTAAATGGGGGAGGGGCGAATTTAGTGTCCTTCAGTGGGGGTCTCGGTGCACTACCCAGGGCCACGTTCCTCTATCCGTGGGGTCGAGGGGACATTCAGGAGCTACTGACTGCAGCTCCGACTCAGAGACAGAGGAGAGTATTATTGTCTCTGATTCTCAAGACTCCGTCCTGGGATCGGAGGTTGAGGATGAGAGTCTGGAATGGGACTCTCGTGCTGATAGTTTGTCTGGTTGGGAGGAGAGTTCCCAGGAGGAGTTTTCAGACTCTGATATTCGGTGGTCACCTTCTCTCCCTCCCTCTTCCAAGACGGGGAGGGTTAGCTTGGCAGGGTCGTTAGAATTCCCATTACCTCCTAACGTTCCTTCCAATTACGCTAGCCTGGCTGAGGTTTTCAGTAAACAAAGAGCCACCACTCTCCCCCTTCACCGCCCGTACGATTGCGCCATTGAACTGCATCTTGGCACCAGCCCCACCAGAGGCAGTTTATACTCCTTGTCTGCTCCCGAGAGCGCAGCCATGAAGGAGTATGTCGAGGAGGCGCTGGCTAACGGCTTCATCAGACCCTCCACCTCTCCTGCTGGGGCGGGGTTTTTTTTTGTAAAGAAAAAGGATGGGGGTCTGAGACCATGTATCGATTACCGCTCGCTTAACGCCATTACTATAAAAAATAGGTACCCACTTCCCCTGATGAATTCGGCATTTGAACGCCTCCAGGGGGCAGTGATCTTTTCGAAACTCGACCTCCGCAACGCCTATAACCTGGTGCGTATGCGCGAGGGCGATGAGTGGAAGACCGCGTTTAACACGCATAGCGGCCACTACGAGTACCAGGTCATGCCTTTCGGTCTCTCTAGCGCCCCCTCTGTGTTTCAGGCGTTGGTAAACGACGTACTACGGGAGATGCTAGATAAATTTGTTTTCGTCTACTTAGACGATATTTTAATTTTTTCCGCAGACCTGCAGACGCACATTGAGCACGTGAAACAGGTTCTGAAGGCCCTCTTACAGGCAAAACTGTTTGTGAAAGCGGAGAAGTGCTCGTTTCACGCCAGCACCATCTCCTTTTTAGGGTTTATCGTGTCGGAGGGTAAGGTTCACATGGATCCCGAGAAAGTCTCTGCAGTGCTTGATTGGCCTACTCCTCGTTCTGTGAAGCAGGTTCAGCGCTTTCTAGGGTTCGCCAATTTTTATCGGCGGTTCATTAGGAACTTTAGCAAGCTCGCCGCACCCATTACCGTCCTTACCAAAAAGACTGCAGGGCAATTTCAATGGAGTTCCAGAGCGGATTCCGCATTTAGGGAGTTAAAGGGGAGGTTCAGCTCTCAGCCCATTTTGGTCACGCCCAATCCCTCCCTCCCGTTTGTCGTGGAGGTTGACGCCTCCGAGTTGGGAGCAGGCGCCATTCTGTCCCAGCACTCTCCCATCGATCGCAAGATGCACCCCTGTGCATATTTCTCTCGGGCCCTTACTCCGGCTGAGAGGAATTACGATGTAGGGGATCGGGAGCTGCTGGCTGTCAAATTAGCTCTGGAGGAGTGGCGGCATTGGTTAGAGGGGGCTGAACACCCTTTTACGGTCTGGACTGATCACAAAAATTTGGAATACATCCAGCAGGCTAAAAGACGCAATTCTCGGCAGGCGCGCTGGTCATTGTTTTTCACCCGTTTTAATTTCCTACTCACTTATCGGCCCGGGTCAAAAAACATTAAACCTGATGCACTTTCCCGTATTTTCGATCAGTCCGACAGTTCCGTTTCCCCGGAGTCCATTTTGCCAGGCGCTCAGATTGTAGCCCCGGTATTTTGGGACATCGAAGTAGCGGTTCAGAACGCTTTGCGACGGAATCCGGATCCTGGTGGTGGCCCTGCCAGTTGCCTTTTTGTGGCGCCCACGGTGAGGTCTCAAGTGCTCCAGTGGGGTCATTCCTCACAAATCACCGCCCACCCAGGCGTTCACCGTACTAAGGAGTTTCTCTCCAGACGTTTCTGGTGGCCTGGTATGGAGAGAGACGTCCGCAAATTTGTCGCTGCCTGCCCCATTTGTGCTCGGAACAAAGGTTCTCGGCGTTCACCCGCGGGGTTGTTACGTCCTCTGCCCGTCCCCAGTCGACCATGGAGTCACATCGCTCTTGATTTTGTGACTGGGTTACCCGCTTCTCAGGGCAACACTGTTATCCTGGTAATTGTGGACAGATTTTCTAAAGCGGCACATTTCCTAGCCTTAGCTAAACTGCCTTCTGCACCTGAGACGGCCCAGTTATTAGTAGAACACGTGTTTAGGCTTCACGGGTTGCCCCGCGACGTGGTTTCTGACCGTGGCCCCCAGTTCATCGCCAAGTTTTGGCGGTCTTTTTGCACACAGTTGGGGGCGTCCGTTAGTCTGTCTTCTGGGTTCCATCCACAGACCAACGGACAAACTGAACGCACTAACCAAACGCTGGAGAACACTCTGCGCTGCTTGGCAGCCTCTAACCCCACTTCGTGGAGTCGGTACCTCCCTTGGGCTGAATACGCCCACAATACCCTGCGCAATGCCTCTACGGGTCTTTCTCCATTTGAGGCCCAGGTAGGGTATCTGCCTCCGCTTTTTCCGGAGCTGGAGAGAAATGTGGAGGTCCCGTCTGCCGGCTCATTTGTCCGGAGGTGTCGTGCAGTGTGGAGGAGAGTGCGCAGTTCTCTTTTGAAAGCGTCTGCCACCCAGAAAATTTCCGCCGACAAGCATCGTCGCGCGGCTCCCTCTTATCGAGTGGGCCAGCGGGTCTGGCTTTCCACGCGGGATTTGCCTCTGCGGGTCGAGTCTAAAAAACTCGCCCCACGCTATATTGGCCCTTTCAAGATTGTTCACAAGATTAATCCCGTTACTGTTCGCCTCCAGTTGCCGCGCTCCATGCGCGTTCACCCCACCTTCCACGTCTCTCGACTAAAGCCGGTACTAGTCAGTGCCTTGTCTCCGGCCGAGAGACCCCCCCCCCCCTCCTCGGATTGTCGGGGGGGGCCCGGTTTACACGGTTCACCGCATTTTGGCGGAAAGACGGGTAGGCCGTGGTTTCCAGTTTTTGGTGGATTGGGAAGGCTATGGTCCTGAGGAGCGTTGCTGGGTTCCTTCTAGAGATATCTTGGATCCCCAGCTTATCAGGAATTTCCGTAGTGGTCGAGCTGAGGGATCGCCTGGAGTCGTCCCTTAGGGAGGGGGTCCTGTCATGGTTTTCCCTTCCTTTCCTGTAAATTCCACGCCTCATACCTTTCTGTCTATCGGATTTGTTCCCCGCATTCCCGTGCGGGATTTTCCTTTCGCCAGGTGATTATTTGGTTCACCTGTCGTCTGCGTCAGGAGGTATTTATATCCCTGAGTTCCGCTTCCTGACGCTTCGTTATCACTTCGTACCTGCACGAATGTTTTAGGTCGTTGTTTGTTTCCTCTGCACGCAAGTATCAAAAGATTTTGTTCTTTATTCGCGTAGCAGAGCTTTTGCAAATAATCACGTAGAAGCTCAGGGAGTATTGTTTTGTATTTCTCCCTTTCCTCTTCTCCTTTCTACTCCCGCTCTCTGTGTTGTTTGAGGGTGTGAGTGTTATTTTATTTTCATTTCTTTCACCAGTTATCGGGCGTACTAGTCAAGTTCCGAAGGTGTCTTTCGGTTTTGCTGTACTATCCCTATCAGTATTTGTTCGCCCGTGTTTACGTGGCTATCCCGTTTATCAAGGGTGTTTTTGGTTTTCGGCTACGGCTGGGAAGTTCTTTCGCATTGTTTTTTCTCTGTTCGCATTTGGCTCATCGTTGTACCACTACAACGCCCTGACATAGACTCACTGTAGACTCACTGTCAATAGTCAGACACCATTATAAATGTTATTGTGACACATTTAATTATGTTAATACATATGAAAATATGACTAGACCTTTTCTGATGAAATGTACATTTGCTTAAGAACTGCTGTAAATCAATACTTTCTTTGTTTCCACAGCAACCATGGAGATACATGTGACTCAGGATTGGCATGGCAGGAAAACCTTTTGCGGTGTTAAAATGGCGGACGGTCATGGTGACACACCCACAGTAGGCTTTAGAATCTAATACTTCAAATTTGTTAACAAACAGACCTCTTGCTTCTTCCCTTTCATTATCTATAAACCAATGTCCATTTTCAATTGGCCTTTTTGTTTCATTTGCATAATATCCATTATATCCATAAGAGCCATTTTTCATGACGTCTCATTACGACACAGATTACATCAGGCCTGAAATATCACGCGAATGGCACATAATGAGAAGGTACGATAAGAGTTTTAATCATATGCATAGTATGAAAGTATTATGTGTATGTACATGTACAGGTAGTGAACAGTATTAAAATAAACCAGTACTCGTATAGTTAAGGCTTCTGCTGGTTCTGTAATGGAGTAGGTCGCAGGTCTGGTTTGGTTTGGGTGCACTCGTTCCTGTAGGAGACAGGGATGATGGAGTAGTTGCCCAGTGGCTCGAGGAACATGACACTGATGTGACCCACGTGGGATGGCCTTGTCAATCCTCAGATCTGAACCCAGTGGAGCATGTGTGGTATATTCTGGAATGTTTTCCACTTCCATCAGAAAAATGCGAGTTCACTGGCTTTCTCTTTGTGCAGGATGGGATGAATATGACACTGTGCCAGTCCATGAAAAAACAAATGGAAATGAATAGCAGCAATAAGAACAGACAGATTTCTGTGTGCATGCATGTGTGTGGAAAACTAATTATCGTATTCATTATAAACCATTCTAACAATATTGTTACAACATTCAGGTTGTTTTATCCCTGCAGATATCCAGTGATTTATGTTGCTGTGTAGCATCAAGACAGGGAAACCGAGAGTTTATGAACAAATGAGTTGCACAAGAGACACCAACTGATAAAATAAATGACACACAAACTGCAGAAAAGATGTTGCGCTTCCTGTTTGGTTTTAGCAGTTGTTCATGAGCATGAAGGGTGTGAAAAGGCAGAAGGGCAAATGCATCTCAATCTGTAGATGCAAGCTTGCTTGTTAGTAAATACCCACATTTTCCCACAGTGCATTACATGAAGAGAGTATTTAGACGGTAGTAATATGATAGTATGACTACTATAATGAAATGATATACGCAAGCAATCTAAAACGGGTTCTAAAAAAAAAACCTAGAGATATTACTGTACATCACTTGTCACTCACCTGTTATATTGATTGACGCAGCAGTAGAGGTCTCAGCTCCATGTGTGTTTGGTGCCAAACAGTAGTACTGTAGTACTGCAGCTCATAGACATGGAGGTTGTTTTTATAATGTTTATTTTTTCTCCATGTGATTAAATTGATATATTTTTAAATATAGTTGTACATTCACGTGGTAATTTTCTTTTTCGTCCTTCATCATTTTTTCCATTTAATTCTTAATATCTACATGGAACACCAAAAGTGCCACAATGATAAACATATAACTAAAATAATAAATAAATACATGTGTATAATGAATAAATATAAAAATTAATAAATACAATAATCTGAAAATAACTCAATAAATTTGGAAATTTATCTATACATGTACATGTATTTGCAATTCATTTTAGGTAAAACATTTTCTTATAAAGACTTATTTGTATTTATTTAAATAAATTATTCTAATATGTTATTTAATGTATTTCCATATATACTTAACCATTTATTTGTTTATATCCGCATACATTTTCCTGTTAGCACAATCTGTCAATCAACTTGCTTTGGTCCACCCACTAAGTTCAAACTTTATGGTTCCAAGATGTGTTCAGCCTAGCCCTGAAGTAGCACATAGAGCTATCCTTAATAACTGTGAAAACATGCTTAACGGGGAACACTTTTTGATGGTAAATTGATCAGTCCTCTGACAATACAGTCAACTATTACAACAGTTGCAACATGCAAATATTTTAGATATCTGTCAGGCTGTCGCCAAAAAAACCTTACCCTCTCTCAATCTAATAGTGATGCAGAGCTGAATGAAAAAGGTGTGTTTCAGATACAGGGCTCGGCCAGTAAGATGTAGAAAAACCCATAACTTATGATAGGATTTTCATTAACCTTCCTACAGTAGAGGGATAAACTATAATACAATAATATCTAATAAGGAAGACGTGCCCTTTCACCAGTGAAACCGGAGGTGTACGTATGTGTGACTGAGTCTCTTCCTGTGTCTTACCTCAGACCAGAGCCTTCAGAGAGTGACAAACACAGCCAGTGACACAAACTCTGCACTTCAGAGATCTGACGAGGCCTCAGTGTGAGATTAAAATACACAAAGAATCTGCAGAGGATGATAAATGATGGTGATTAGGGTGAAAGATTCTTTTGGTCTTTAAATTATCTCGAATCTTGCCTTTAAAAGTGACATAAGTTTGGAGATTATAGTCTGTACAGCCTATGATACTATATAAGACTGTGTCTGTACTGTACTCTCACTAATACAGTCACAGATACTCACAGCATGTGTCAGCAATAGAGGATAGAACACATGTAAATAATTACATGTGAAGCATGATTTACACTTCACAATGCCTACATCCCAACAGTGTTACAGGGGAGTGTTTGTAGCAGGGTTATATGAGAGCCTGCATGCTGCAGGGTTACAGTACTTTCAGAAAAAATCCTCCAACATCTCTTTATACGATGGAGAATATAGCATAAGTTCTGTAAAGTTAGTTAAAACAGTGTTCTGATTTTTACATTACATTGACCATGTTTTTACCAAATTAATGTAATTAGTTTTTTTTAGTTACTCTTTAAATATATTGTTCTCTACTGTGTATTAATATATTATGGTTTATTTTAGTGTTGTAATGCACTGTGAATCTCTGAAAACGTCTCTGTTAATAAAGTTTATTATTATTTGTTAACTTGAAACGGCCTTCATGTTTTGACTGCAAAACCCCCAAACACTGAATTCAGTTCACATGTGGTTCATTTATGTGAAATCTGAAATAGTAAATGTACAATAGGTTATATGTAGTAAAAGCTGTCATTATGAAATGTAATAATTTAAATGCAACTCATTGTGTGAATGAACCGTATATAGAGCCAAACCAAACTAAGTTTGAAACACTCACACACAACGTCAACCACAAAAACAGTTCTGCACCACCGGAACTGAACTGAGATGTAGAAAAACATAGTAACGAAAATAACTTCTTCCATTGTATGTGGAAAGGTGATATCTCCTCACCCACAAGTAGCCGTGCGTTCTGTACCTCGCCACAAAAAAACAAAAAAACAAGCAGGGCGCTGAGGAGTAGTTTACCTCACTTAAAGACACAAGCGCACGGCTTAAGATGTTAATGGAAACTACAACCTCAAAGCTGCGCTCATTGTTCCCTAACCATTGCGCTACACTGCCGCGATATTTTCACCTGGGTAACTACGTCTCTCAGCGTCTTTTCATCCATCGCAAAAGTACGTGCAATATTAATGTTAATATGGGGTTACAGGCTAAGATAGATCAGAAATCGTAATTTGCTTTGAAATGTGCTTCCTTCTTTTATTATTAACTCCAGTTAATGTTTTTTATACAACTGTTATGCTCGGGTGGCTCTATTATGTATTTTATTCATTATTATTTACCAATATGTCATATCAAGGGGAAGACTGAGTGAATAGAAAAAAGCAGAAACATGAATTGTCTGGGTAATTGTTTGTAGTAAACCAGACAACTAGCGACATAAGTTATATTCTACTAAAATGTCCAAAAAGTGTGTTGTAATGAGGATCACACTGATGGTACCTCAGGGAAATTAAAAGCAAATGAAAGTGTGTTTTAGGAGACATTTTATCTTTTGCAATCAGCGATATGCATGAAGCTGAATAGAGAAACGGAAGGGAGACGGCTCTACACCAGCTAGTAAAGCTCATTCTGCTTCAAGCCTCTCAGTCTTCCCACAGTCACACGGTCATGTTCAGAAACACTAGCCCATCAGCGGGGCTGTTTCATACGATTTGTAAAACAACTCATCCTGATTAAATGAACAATTTAGCTTCTTTTTTCAATGGCGTCTCCATATTTTATTAAGTTTTAAAATAATTGATTACTTTGATAAAGCTTGAAAAAAGACGTTTCTGGATTGATTAACTTATTGCAACTTATTAAAATATATAATTGACCATTTTAAGTAGGCCTACGGTGTTTTTGGTCTCTGATCCACAGATTACTGCTAGTGCGTTATTCCATGCTAATTCAGTGATCTGAATTAAGGTCAGTCTCATTCATTGCTGCGAGGAGATTATGTGACCAGTGGAAGAAACATGTGCACTTTAACAAAGTAGCAATTTTACTTAAAATTTAAAAGGTTAATTGCTTACTTAAAAATGTTACCTTTTATTTAATTATTTCCCATGTTTAATAGTAAGTATTGTTTTATTTTGTGGAACGTTGGTTATGGCGTAAAAACAATACTAAAATGTATGTATTTTAAAAATATATATACAGTACATTACGATTGATGCAGCCTTGCTCCAAACAGCATGAATGGTATTTTTGTCAATCCTTCTTTCTGTGTCAGGTAAACAATATAGTTACTTCAGTTCTGAATATTAGTGCCAGTTTACAGATGTTACAATACCTATTAAAAGTATAAGCCTACATAGTGTTACTTTGATATGTTATAACCTGTTTAACTCGAGGCTGTGCTGTATATTTTATATATATATATATATATATATATATATATATATATATATATATATATATATATGTGCAGCTCAAAAAATTTGAATATCATGAAAAAGTTCAATATTTTTTGTCACTCATTTCAGAAAGTGAAACTCATTACACATATTCTTTGCATGCTGTTACTTCCTGAAGTCTGTGACCAATCAACATCAAAAGACTATCTTATTTTCAGGTACTGTTACAAGCGATACTATAACCTCTCTGCATTTGAACTGATCTCTATGAGAATTGGGGGGTAAGACTAGATTCAGCTGTAAATTACGCTGGTACAGTATGGAACACATGACTGGCGAAATGGCTGTACGTCATCAAGGGTCTAAGGCAGAGGTTCCCAAACTTTTTTTAACCAAGGCACCCCTGAAGCTTTCCCCCTTCTCCAAGGCACCCCAACTCTTTGAAGATTTAAAAAATGCCTCGGAGCTTAAACTAAAAACAATACACGATGAATTGGTTTGAAAATGTGTGTTTAAAACTGCTAAGTGAGTTGCTACAATTGCAATCAGAGTTCAAATCCATTGAACAAATTGTAAAACTGAAATAACAAGACTAAGCCATGAAACTTCAACATCATTCAATTTAATTATTGGTGAATACAGTATTATGAATAGGTAGGTTTTTTTGTTTTGGCTGAAAATAATGCCTTTGTAAATATGAAATAATGCATATAACAAGTATTGCCGCAATTAATTTTAACAAGATAATAAAAGTAATAAATTAACTTTCATGGATGGGCAAGAATGCATAGGTCAGTCAAACTATCATTAAATTAAATTAAATTGCGGCCCTCAAGGATTGCACAATATGGGAGGAGACTCAGAGGGAATTCTTCACACAAATAAAATAGGCAAAGGCCTATATAATCAATCAATGGAACAATGCATAGAAAATAAGTATTTTTATTTATTTATTTTGGCTAAAAATAATGCCTACAAATTTAATTCTCAATTCAATGCTCATTCTCGGATTATTATTTCACATGGGAACCAAACGGGTAACTCACAACTATAATAACTTAACAATAATAATCATGACAGAATTGAGAGAAATACAAAACAAAAAAATATTTTGTGCACATTAGTGGGCCACATGCGCCTGCTTTTGGGAGCAGAGTCTCTTTATGCGGGGAGAGATAGTGGACAGCGCGACACGCAGGTCCTGTTCCACTGACAGACGCGTGCGTGTCTTGTTCTTGACATATGCGAGAGAAGAAAAAGCCAGCTTGCACAAGTAGGAGGTTGGGAAGGGTAAAAGCACCTTGATGGCGCTCTCTGAGAGAGATGGATACTCATGTCACACAAGCAGCCCAAACCTATCCAAACCTAGTTCACCATGTTTCAGCTTCAGTGTGCGGTCCATCGTGAGCTCTGCCAGTTCATCTTGAGCTTTGCTGCTCAAACTCGCGGCTGATGCTGATGAGGGGGTTGAACGGATCCCGGAGCCAGTCGTAGTCTTCGTTCATAGGAGGGAAATAGGACTCAAATCTCACCTCCAGCATACGTAGGTGCGCAGTGATCAGATTAGACAGAGACGCTGACTTGTGTGCTGCGTCATTGGCCATCAACGTAAACATTTCAATGTTTTTCTTGGCCACCCCGTCTTGCCACCATCTCAGTTTGGATCGGAAACCGTTGAGTTTGTCTGTCGCTGTCAGGATATTCTCAGCCTTCCCTTGCATTTTTATGTTGAGGTCATTAAGGTGGCTAAAAATATCTGCCAGATAAGCAAGCTTAATCCACCATGATTTATCATCCATTTGTTCTTTGTATGGCAAGTCGTGCTCACTGACAAAAGTTATCAGTTCATCTCGGAGCTCATAGACACAGGATAACACCTTGCCCCGCGACAGCCAGCGGACCTCTGTGTGTAATACGAGTCCCTCGTGCTCGGACCCCATCTCATTGCACAATGTGCTGAACAGCCGTGACTTCAGCGGGCGTGACTTGACATAGTTAACAATTTTCACCGCTTGGTCCAAGACTGCAGTGAGTTCTGGGGTCATAGCCTTGGTGAAAATGGCTTCTCGGTGTAGCATGCAGTGGCTTATCTGCACGGCTGGATTTTCCTTTCTCACTTTAGTTACAAAGCCCTTCACCCTCCCCGTCATTGACGCAGCCCCGTCGGTGCAGACGCTGACACACATTCCCCAGTTAAGGCCCCACTCTCTCAGGTATTCATCAGTGACTTTGAAAATCTCATCTCCGGTTGCATGTGTCTTTAACTCTTTGCAAAAAAAAAAGTTATCCTTAATGGATTCTGCATCAACATATCTCACGTTGGCAATGAGTTGGCAGTGGCCACTAATGTCTGTTGAATCATCGACTTGCAGAGCAAATTTCCTACTTTTCTGTATTATTTAGATGAGAACAGTTTCAATGTCAACTGACATGTCATCAATGCGACGTTTTATTGTATTGTCAGATAACGGAATTTTGTCAATTTCTTTTGCAGCAGCTGGCCCTATCATCACCCCAACAATTTCCTTACATGCTAGTAGGACGAGGGACTCTGCGATAGTGTGTGGCTTTTTTGCTTTCGCTATTAACTCCGCCACCAAATAGCTGGCCTCCTGTGCTTTGTCAGAGACACGTACACAGGAAATCATACGCTGACTCTGCTTCTCATTTTGTGATTTCAGTCTCTTGAAATACTCAACGTCTTTGGATTCATAGGCAGAGTGCTTTGTGTCAAAGTGTCTTGATAGCTTACTTGGCACCATTGCTTGGTTTGATCATTTTTCTCTGCATATGAGGCATTCTGGCGTGGGGCAGTCAGCATCTCCAGTCCAGGTGAATCCATACCGAAGGTAGCTTTCATTGTACATTCGGAGTTTACTCTTTTTTGCTGCTGGTTGATCAGCTTCTTCTCTTCCGTGGTCGCCTGTGAGGCATTCCTTTTCTTTAATCGATCCATTTTTTAATTTTTTTTATTTTCCCGCTGTCAAATCTTGTAGACACAACAATGACAGAGGCCCCGCCCCCTGCCCCATAGCAACCCGTCTGATAGGAGCGGAGAAGACAGAGGCCCTGCCCCTTGCCCCATAGCAACACGTCTGATAGCTCCATAGCAACGTCTGCTGTAGCCTACTTGACGCAAGTTGAAAAATAATAGTATTAAATTAATATCTTTCAAATCTGAGCAATATATCTTTTATTTGCTTATGAACTGCATTGCACATGTAATAAACAGTGAATAACAAAATAATAAGGCAGCGTTTTGTCCAGTAATACGGAAAGAAAACAAGCATTTTTTATTTTTTTTTACAAGCAGATCTGGCGGCACCAATGGACACGTGCCGCGGCACCCACTTTGGGAACCTCTGGTCTAAGGTATCAAACGAGCCCCAAACCATCACTCTGCGGCCAGATATGGAGTAGATGTGGATGGATCCCTTTAAGGGTTGTTTCTCCTGACTTTTTTCCCCATAGAGTTCTATAGGAAAATTAGTCAGGAGAAATAACCCTTGCAGTGATCCATCCACATCTACTCCATATCTGGCAACAGAGTGATGGTTTGGGGCTCGTTCGATAGCTCAGACCCTTGATGACTTACAGCCATTTAGCCAGCCATGTGTTCCATACTGTACCAGTGTAATTTACAGCTGAATCTAGTCTCACCCCCCAATTCCCATAGAGATCAGTTCAAATGCAGAGAGGTTATAGTATCGCTTGTAACAGTACCTGAAAATAAGATATCGAGAGTCTTTTGATGTTGATTGGTCACAGACTTCAGGAAGTAACAGCATGCAAAGAATATGCGACCAAATATGAAATATGATACTTTTAAAATATGTTAAAGCAAAATATTCTAATTTTCTGAGACACTGAATTTTGGGTTTCATTAGCTGTAAGCCATAATCATCAAAATTACAAGAAATAAAGGCTTGAAATATTTCACTCAATGTGTAATGAATCTATATAATATATGAGTTTCACTTTCTGAAATGAGTGACAAAAAATATTGAACTTTTTCACAATATTCCAATTGTTTGAGCTGCACCTGTATATATATATATATATATTAATACACTTCTGCAGTGAAATATAGAACATGGGTTTATGATCTGAAGGTTCTCTTCATGCTCAGTTCTGCAACAGAGATGAATAGAGTGGACATTTCTTTGTCCTTGTTGTGATATGAGCATGCAGAACTGTAAATTAACGATAATGTACTGTATTGGTGGAGAAAATGATAGATCAAAGCATTAAAAAAATTTTGTTTAACTATATTATATTATTGAATTACTGTGTGTGTCTGTGTGCTTTTCCGTTTAGTGTGAAGCATTTTATTTGCGGTCACATTCAGTGAAGCCATTTTATACTAATGGCTTATGAGCAAGCCACTGAGCCCAGATCAGACCTCTCTCATGATACCATAAGTGTATTATCATATGATTTAATTTAATGAAAAGTGTTATTTTGTGGCAGAACAGGGATTAAATTAGAAAAATTGTCATTTTGTAAAATTATTTCTGAAAATGATTTCTGTTTATTCAATTTATATAGCAGTCCTGACTCTCTGCTGAATGTCTGACTCTCTGCTGATGGGAGTTTGTATGAGCTCTTCATTAACGCCTGAGCATTTAGGAGCATTAGCAGCACATTACCTCACTGTGTGCTCTTGTGTAGTATTAATGTGAATAAGTAGAATACTCCTGTCATTCATTTTTACAGTGTAAATAAGAATAATTATGATCAATATCTGCATATTGTATGATTTTTTTTCAGACTGATCCAGCCATGCTGTTCAAAACCTTGTTGGTAATCCTCCTCTCTGTATCAGGTAAAATGTTTAATGTAAAGTGTTTTATTTTTATACACGTAGTTTTACTCTACAAATATTTTACAGCAGTGATTCCAAATGATTATTCTCACTGACTTGTGAAAATAATCATCTGCTTACCTGAATCAGTGGCAAAAGTGAACAGATTCTAATCGCATAACTGGCAAAGGAATGTATATCATTCCCATAACATGATGTACTACAGTGCTGGCATTAGCTTTGAGCAGTGTAATCTCTCTTTAACATGATGTACTACAGTACTGGCTTTAGCTTTGAGCAGTGCAATCTCTCTTTAACATTATGTACTAAAGTACTGGCATTAGCTTTGAGCAGTGCAATCTCTCTTTAACATGATGTACTACAGTACTGGCATTAGCTTTGAGCAGTGTAATCTCTCTTTAACATGATGTACTACAGTACTGGCATTTGCTTTGAGCAGTGCAATCTCTCTTTAACATGATGTACTACAGTGCTGGCATTAGCTTTGAGCAGTGCAATCTCTCTTTAACATGATGTACTACAGTACTGGCATTAGCTTTGAGCAGTGCAATCTCTCTTTAACATGATGTACTACAGTACTAGCATTAGCTTTGAGCAGTGCAATCTCTCTTTAACATGATGTACTACAGTACTGGCATTAGCTTTGAGCAGTGCAATATCTCTTTAACATGATGTACTACAGTGCTGGCATTAGCTTTGAGCAGTGCAATCTCTCTTTAACATGATGTACTACAGTACTGGCATTAGCTTTGAGCAGTGCAATCTCTCTTTAACATGATGTACTACAGTACTGGCATTAGCTTTGAGCAGTGCAATCTCTCTTTAACATGATGTACTACAGCAGGGGTTTTCAAAGTGGGGGCCGCGGCCCAACGGGGGGCCGCCAGGGGGCGCCAGGGGGGCCAATTGGAAGGGAGAGGAAAATGGAAAATGCAAAAAAAAAAAAATATTATTTCAAAAATTAATTTCAATTAAATTCATAAGATTACTGTGCCGGTTTAAAATAAGATATAAATTGTTATAAATCCTTTCATATCGAAATTAGGTCTTTGCCATGCCCTTCTTTCAATCGCAGCCAAAAACTAACCGTCTGCCTGTCAGTCAAAGCGTTACGTTGAGCTGCTAACGGCCCGATTATGGAATCAAAATAGGGTCAAAAGTATTGTGTTGTGTATTAAGAAGCTGTATGTTCGATTTTTTTAATTTGCCAGTGTAATTTAAAAGTAAAAAAAAAAGCCATTTCGCAATAGGGGGGCCCCAGCCAGAGGCTACGACTATTTGGGGGTCCTTGGCATGGAAAAGTTTGGGAACCCCTGTACTACAGTACTGGCATTAGCTTTGAGCAGTGCAATCTCTCTTTAACATGATGTACTACAGTACTGGCATTAGCTTTGAGCAGTGCAATCTCTCTTTAACATGATGTACTACAGTACTGGCATTAGCTTTGAGCAGTGCAATCTCTCTTTAACATGATGTACTACAGTACTGGCATTAGCTTTGAGCAGTGCAATCTCTCTTTAACATTATGTACTACATTACTGGCATTAGCTTTGAGCAGTGCAATCTCTCTTTAACATGATGTACTACAGTACTGGCATTAGCTTTGAGCAGTGCAATCTCTCTTTAACATGATGTACTACAGTACTGGCATTAGCTTTGAGCAGTGCAATCTCTCTTTAACATGATGTACTACAGTACTAGCATTAGCTTTGAGCAGTGCAATCTCTCTTTAACATGATGTACTACAGTACTAGCATTTGCTTTGAGCAGTGCAATCTCTCTTTAACATGATGTACTACAGTACTGGCATTAGCTTTGAGCAGTGCAATCTCTCTTTAACATGATGTACTACAGTACTGGCATTAGCTTTGAGCAGTGCAATCTCTCTTTAACATGATGTACTACAGTACTGGCATTAGCTTTGAGCAGTGCAATCTCTCTTTAACATGATGTACTACAGTACTGGCATTAGCTTTGAGCAGTGCAATCTCTCTTTAACATGATGTACTACAGTACTGGCATTCATCTGAAGAGAGAGAAAAAAAAGAGAAAAAGAGGAAGTTCCAGCTTTGTCATTTGTCTTTCATCCTCTATTTTTATTATACTTTTTATGTAATGTCAGTAAGTCTTAATCATTTTAATAATACATTTTAAAAAGGCACAAACACTCCAAGTTGATCTTAACTCTAAGATGCTTTTGGGAAACGGGTTGCAGTTAGATTCAGTTGTATTTTTGTGCATTTTTTTGAATTTAATTTATGATCTATAATCTTGGCAGCACACCTGTGTGTAACAGCATTTCTGAGCAGTGTGTGTGTGTGTGTGTGTGTGTGTGTGTGTGTGTGTTTCAGGTGTTCTGGGCCAGGAGAGGTGGAGCCTGACTTACAGCCCTGAGGGAATCTGTGCCTTAAAGGGGTCTTCAGTGGACATGCGCTGCATTTACTCATATCCCACATCTTACACAGTGCAGAACACATTATGGTTTATTAAATACTCGTACAGCACATGGGAGCCTGAAGACCTGTCCCAGGATGCAGAGTACTCTCACCGTGTGGAGTACCTTGGGGATAAGAACAGTGACTGCACTTTTAGAATAAAACAACTGAGAGAAAGTGATTCAAAAACATATCGCTTCATGTTCTTGACTAACAACGCTGTTAAATATACTGGAGAACATGGTGTCACATTGACAGTTACAGGTAATTATTTAATTATAAGTTCAGAGGATTCTCCTCCCAAATGTACGAGTGGACGAATGAGAAAGGGAGATATCCATGTTTACAGTTTTAATTGGCTATTTGTAGATCTACAGGTGAAGGTGAATCCTGACCCAGTGACAGAGGGACAGAGTGTAACACTGACCTGTAGCACCACCTGCACTCTGCCTGGCAGCCCAGCCTTCACCTGGTACAGGAACGGATCTCCACTGTATTTCACCAAGAGCCACCAGTTCATAGCCAGCCCTGAATACTCTGGCAGCTACACCTGTGCTGTGAAAGGCTATGAGGATCACCCATCCCCTGCAGTGGCTCTTAATGTGAGATGTGAGTACAAGAGGCCAAACTTTTGTTTTACTATGATTTTAAACACAAATATCATGGGGTTGCTTCTAAGAGAATAATTCAGTACTATTTGTTGTAGTAGTGGTAATACATCACTAGGACAACTTAGCGAAACCAAAATAATCATTTGAATACAAAAATATCTCGATTCCTCTTGAAAAGATGTGTGGATTTCTTTTGTTTTAATAATTTTAGAAAAGAAATAAAGAGAGCAAAAAATGTGTTTATTTTATTTTAAAATAAACACTGGCTTACAAGCGAGTTATTCTTGCCACAGTCGCCTTTGGCGTGCTTTGTGGGGGTGCAGGCAAGGGTTTGCTCTGAAGTGTATTCTGACTAATTCTTTGTCAAATGGGCTATCAGAATGACATTTTCTTGATTGATTGGTGAACAACCACCAGGTTATAGATATAAATCTTAATTGTGATTAGGCCTCGGAACACATCTGATGCACTTTTGTGTAGGGAGCTTGATTAGTTTTTTAACCCAAAATGTTTGTGATATTATCATCACTGTAGAATCACTGTAGAAAACTGAAATATGTTCAATTCCCACTCGTTAGAAATGTTTCAGCCTTAATGTACAGTTAAATTGTGCAGATTATTCTAGACTGCATGGTACAGGTCCTACATGTACAGGTCAAAGGTTACACTGCAACAATAAGGTATACTGACATTAATCATTAGACAAAACATCAATATCTGAAACAAATGCCATGATGTTATGATTTGAAAACACTAAATGTTTGCCTGCGTCAAGTTTACATTTCAGATGAAACTGCAAACCACTATTTCCTCTTCCAGACCGTCCCAAGAGCACCTCTGTATCAGTGAGTCCCTCTGGTGAAATCAAGTTGGGCAGTTCAGTGACTCTGACCTGCGTCAGCGATGCCAACCCACCAGTGCAGAGATACACCTGGCATCATAATAACTCGTGGAAAAAATCAGGACAGAGTTACACTATGATTATTAATATAATCACATCCGGGGATGCTGGAGAGTACGTCTGTCAGGCAGAGAATGAGATTGGGACAGACAGATCTCATATACATCTCACAGTGCTGTGTGAGTAAGCCTGTACTGCCCTCATATACATCTCACAGTGCTGTGTAAGTCTGTACTGTCCTCATATACATCTCACAGTGCTGTGTGAGTAAGTCTGTACTGTCCTCATATACATCTCACAGTGCTGTGTAAGTCTGTACTGTCCTCATATACATCTCACAGTGCTGTGTGAGTAAGTCTGTACTGTCCTCATATACATCTCACAGTGCTGTGTGAGTAAGTCTGTACTGTCCTCATATACATCTCACAGTGCTGTGTGAGTAAGTCTGTACTGTCCTCATATACATCTCACAGTGCTGTGTGAGTAAGTCTGTACTGTCCTCATATACATCTCACAGTGCTGTGTGAGTAAGTCGGTACTGTCCTCATATACATCTCACAGTGCTGTGTGAGTAAGTCTGTACTGTCCTCATATACATCTCACAGTGCTGTGTGAGTAAGTCTGTACTGTCCTCATAAACATCTCACAGTGCTGTGTGAGTAAGTCTGTACTCTCCTCATATACATCTCACAGTGCTGTGTGAGTAAGTCTGTACTGTCCTCGTATACATCTCACAGTGCTGTGTGAGTAAGTCTGTACTGTCCTCGTATACATCTCACAGTGCTGTGTGAGTAAGTCTATACTCTCCTCATATACATCTCACAGTGCTGTGTGAGTAAGTATGTACTGTCCTCATATACATCTCACAGTGCTGTGTGAGTAAGTCTGTACTGTCCTCTTATACATCTCACAGTGCTGTGTGAGTAAGTATGTACTGTCCTCATATACATTTCACAGTGCTGTGTGAGTAAGTATGTACTGTCCTCATATACATCTCACAGTGCTGTGTGAGTAAGTATGTACTGTCCTCATATACATCTCACAGTGCTGTGTGAGTAAGTATGTACTGTCCTCATATACATCTCACAGTGCTGTGTGAGTAAGTCTGTACTGTCCTCATATACATCTCACAGTGCTGTGTAAGTCTGTACTGTCCTCATATACATCTCACAGTGCTGTGTGAGTAAGTCTGTACTGTCCTCATATACATCTCACAGTGCTGTGTGAGTAAGTCTGTACTGTCCTCATATACATCTCACAGTGCTGTGTGAGTAAGTCTGTACTGTCCTCATATACATCTCACAGTGCTGTGTGAGTAAGTCTGTACTGTCCTCATATACATCTCACAGTGCTGTGTGAGTAAGTCGGTACTGTCCTCATATACATCTCACAGTGCTGTGTGAGTAAGTCTGTACTGTCCTCATATACATCTCACAGTGCTGTGTGAGTAAGTCTGTACTGTCCTCATAAACATCTCACAGTGCTGTGTGAGTAAGTCTGTACTCTCCTCATATACATCTCACAGTGCTGTGTGAGTAAGTCTGTACTGTCCTCGTATACATCTCACAGTGCTGTGTGAGTAAGTCTGTACTGTCCTCGTATACATCTCACAGTGCTGTGTGAGTAAGTCTATACTCTCCTCATATACATCTCACAGTGCTGTGTGAGTAAGTATGTACTGTCCTCATATACATCTCACAGTGCTGTGTGAGTAAGTCTGTACTGTCCTCATATACATCTCACAGTGCTGTGTGAGTAAGTATGTACTGTCCTCATATACATTTCACAGTGCTGTGTGAGTAAGTATGTACTGTCCTCATATACATCTCACAGTGCTGTGTGAGTAAGTATGTACTGTCCTCATATACATCTCACAGTGCTGTGTGAGTAAGTCTGTACTGTCCTCATATACATCTCACAGTGCTGTGTGAGTAAGTATGTACTGTTTTAGTACCTCAATTCCCATTAGATTATGCTACATAGTTGCTACAGTTATATGTTGCTACACTGAATAATATTATGATATATAATGAATGAAGCATAAAAAAAGGTTTGATGTAATTGTTTCAGAATTGTGTAATTTGCATGACTGTGCCTGTGATTGTATTTCTTGTGTTTCATATTTTGTACAATGTATTGGTAATTAAAAATAAATGGGACACTCTTCTATTTTCCTTTACAAAAATAACAAAACCAGCATTTTGGTACAAGGCATCCAATTATCAGGCCCTAATCTTTGTTGTGACAACCAATGTTCTGCTTATGTCTCCTTTTGTTATTGATATTATTAATAAAACGTATGCCCATTTTTTATATTGAAGTGTGTTGAGTTACATTTAGTTTGCTTATTTTATCCACTCAGGTTTGAAGCTGGAAATGACATCTGACTCAGTGAGAGAGGGAGAGATGGTGACACTCACCTGTAAAAACACCTGTACTCACTCAAGTTATGGAATCATCTTGTACAGGAACGGACAACTTCTATCAAACACCTTCAACCACAATTTCAGAGCCAGGAGTGAAGACGCAGGCAGCTACTCATGTGGTGAAAGATATATTAATCATCTCTCTTCCAATGCAGTGCATCTCAGTGTGAAATGTGAGTACATGAAGTCAAATTCTTCGATATAACTTTTTTATAATATATAAAAATGAGAGCTGATTGAGACCGGGAGATTTGAGGAAATGGTGATGTGGACATATTGTAGCAAACTCTGAGGTGGTTGGAGTTGTCACGCAACTGAAAACAACAACTTCAATGTCCACACCGCGGCCATTCAATTTAACTTGATGTTTTATTGCTGTTTTGGGGAAACGAGAGGTAGAATTGAAGGGAATCGTCAGTCAGTCCGTAATCCGGGAGAATAGTCGGTGTACGATGGCAGGGTTCGGTACACTTAGACGGGTTCTCTTAGGGTCCAGGGCTGATGCAGGAGGAGGGTTGTCACACAGGCGATGGTCGGTAACGGGGCGGGTTCTCATTCAGTCCAGGGATCTGGCACACAGCAGACTTCTCCTGACAAAAACAAATCAAACACTGCACTTTACTTTCTCTCTCCAACAATGCAATACTTTCTCTCTCCAACAATACAATACTTTCTCTCTCCAACAATACAATACTTTCTCTCTCCAACAATACAATACTTTCTCTCTCCAACAATACAATACTTTCTCCCTCCAACAATACAATACTCACTCTCTACTCCACCTTGGTTTCGCATAAGCTACTCCGTCTTCTGATTGTTTGTCAGTCCCTTTTCTAGGGCACCGATTAGCCCGGTGATTCGTCACAGCTGACTGGCCTGGCGTCTTTTCCAGGTATTGGGTATTTCCTTGTTGCGGCGGTGATTTCCTCGGAACTCCTAATATGGGCATGCCATCTTTCCACATCAGCCGAACATATCTTCCATCTATTACCTCTCCGTGTTTCTGTCCCCGCCGGTTGCCACAATATTTAGAAACAGGCACGGGTCTATGCCGCCCTCAGCGATATTGCGGACTAGAGGGGGGTGGTGGCGGGGTGTGGATGTGCTGGAGACAGCAGCGATTCCATTTAGCTGCCAAAACAACACCCCAATCCAAATGGGAAACATGTTGTTGCTTCTTCAGTTCTGTACTTTAAGCCTGCAGATGTAATGAGCTTCTTAATGGTTCGGAGATTCAAAGGCGAAGGTGGGGGAATCAGAACAAGTCAGCACACAATCGTGAGGACCAATAACTGGGAGAGAAAATAATAAAGAAATAAAGAAAAGACAGGAACGTACCTCAAGGCTAATTCCTTAAGGCTAAAGAGCCACAAATGAAAATCAACCCACAAAAACGGGCAAACTAGTAAACTAGTGAATTCCCTAATAGAGTAATTACAGTTACTTCTACTGGTCTCATATAAACTCTGATAGAGTTTAATTAAAACAAGAAATTTTACTGTGTGAGACCTTACAAACACTGAGGTTGTGACCCCGCTGAGCTGAGTAAGTGTGACATTTATATAAAACTGCAGGGCCTGTTATTTTCTCTTTCAGATTCTCCTAAGAGCACCTCAGTATCAGTGAGTCCTTCTGGTGAAATAGTGGAAGGCAGTTCAGTGACTCTGACCTGCAGCAGCGATGCCAACCCACCAGTGCAGAGCTACACCTGGTTTAAGAATAATATAGCTGTAAGCTCATGGAAAGGACCAGGATGGCGTTTCACCATTGAACACATCAAATACTGGGATGCTGGAGAGTACTTCTGTCAGGCAGAGAATGAGATTGGGACAGACAGATCTCTTCATATCCATCTTAAAGTGCTGTGTAAGTAGGTTTGTACTGTCATTTAAAATGGTCTGAATGGGAAGCGTCTTCAGTGAAAACAGCAGATTCATCTATTTCTGAATTCTGCAGCATGTATGATAAGTTGAAGAACATACAGTGGGATCATAGTGCTTTTTCCAGTGACTCATCTCTATTGTATTAGCCTGTATACCTGAATTCCCATTGTACTAATACAGCAAAACTGAACAATATTTTTAGGTATGGTGACTGAATCAAATAATTAAATAAAATGAAAAAAAGGTTTGATATAATTGTTCCAGAATTTTGTCATTCGGGGCACTTTTGACTTTTGGAATTTAAAAAAAATAATATTCTTTAAACTCTGTTTTTTCTATTTCAAAATGTTTATTAATTGGTCTGGAACAAAGATCTTAGCATAGCTTTGATTGTACTTCATAATAATTTTGATATTATTTTATGATATAAATTGTCATTACTTGTGAACACTTGTGTGATGGTAATGACACGTGATGGTAATGACAATTTTCAGTTTTGGAGGGAAAAGTTAGCTAGGTTTTGGACTTGCTGAGCTAACTGGTTAGCTAGCATACAATGTACTCTGAATATATGTAAATAAAGTGAAATTTACTATTACTGAATTAAAATACTCAAATAGTAACTTGTTTGGTAATGACGCCTAATAAACATACTCTCAGATCAGGATGTATAAAACTTCAAATCACTTACATATGTGGGCATCAAAAAATCAGGCTTCTGCCTCATGTCTCTGAATGTTCCTCTGGTACATCTAATTTGCATGCAACAATGTAAGTAACTGTTTGTAAAAACTTTATTGCTCTCTAAAATGTTGGGCGTGATGGTAATGACAGATGTATAAGGGACAGCAATATTTAACTATAAAAAAATTGCAAATTGAACAAATATAAACTATATGAATTTGAAAAATGTATTTTTAAGTTGTTATGAGGAAATGCAAAGTAAAGTTTTACTGAATTTAACACTTTTTATTACTTTATTATAGAGAGGATGTCAAAAAGTCTGAGTTGGGGACAAGCCCAAAACAGTGAAATTCTGGCACATTTGAATTTTCAACACATCGAAAAAGTATTAAAATGTCATCATTGAGACACAATTATTTTTTTCATAGCTACTACAACCTAACCCTAACAAATACAATAATTGTTTTTTATAAAAAATATTTTTTCTTGAAAATCTACCCTGGGGACAGAAAAACTCCCTTAATTGAAGAATCACCCTTATATAAAACTGCAGGGCCTGTTATTTTCTCTTTCAGATCCTCCTAAGAGCACCTCAGTGTCAGTGAGTCCTTCTGGTGAAATAGAGGAAGGCAGTTCAGTGACTCTGACCTGCAACAGTGATGCCAACCCACCAGTGCAGAACTACACCTGGTTTAAGAATAATAGAGCTGTATTCTCAGAGACAGCAGGACCAGATGAGAGTTACACCATTAAAAACATCACACAGTGGGATGCTGGAGAGTACTACTGTGAGGCAGGGAATGGGATTGGGACAAAGCGCTCTTCTCCTAAACTTCTTGATGTGCAGTGTGAGTATATCCATGTATCTCAGCTACAGACACATGGAGCAGAGAGAAGTCAGTAACTCTTGTGTGTCTGTCAGAAGCAGTATCACACCGAGTAATCCAGTCAAACTGGCCAGTGAAGCAGAAATCATGTGAATTACATTAGCATGCAATGATGAGTAAATGAGAAATTAAGTTATTAATGAAAAGCAAAAAGTTTTTTCAATTTCTGTTTTTAACTTTTATTTCATATACTGAACACCATAGAGACGTCATGGGGAGACTATCTCCCCATGATAAAAAAAATCCTAATATCTAAATACTGCTGTTGCTATTGAAAACTTTTCTAGTCTATGTCTCAAGAACATTTATGAACTACCATAAAAAAGCTCCAGTATATACCAGTGATCTGGTCCTGGAGGGCCACAGGTTTTTATTGTTCTTGGCAACTAATTGATCAGTTAAAGCAATCACAGTTAACTCGTCTAACCTGGCTTCTTGGGTCTGAATTGGTTGCTGATATTAAGGCGAAAACAAAAACCATCAGAACCTGTGGCCCTGCAGGACCAGGAATGAAGATCACTGGTATGTACAATTAATTTCAGAATGAAAGAAGATACACTGGGAAATTCAGTGTGAGATTTCAGCTCCATTACAAACTTTACATTGAAATAAATGGCTCTGCAGCTGTTTTGGGGAAACGAGAGGTAGAATTGAAGGGAATCGTCAGCCAGTCCGTAATCCGGGAGAATAGTCATTGTACGATGGCAGGGTTCGGTACACTTAGACGGGTTCTCTTAGGGTCCAGGGCTGATGCAGGAGGAGGGTTGTCACACAGGCGATGGTCGGTAACAGGGCGGGTTCTCATTCAGTCCAGGGATCGGGCACACAGCAGACTTCTCCTGACAAAAACAAATCAAACACGGCACTTTCTCTCTCCAACAATGCAATACTTTCTCTCTCCAACAATGCAATACTTTCTCTCTCCAACAATGCAATACTTTCTCTCTCCAACAATGCAATACTTTCTCTCTCCAACAATGCAATACTTTCTCTCTACTACACCTTGGTTTCGCATAAGCTACTCCGTCTTCTGATTGTTCGTCAGTCCCTTTTCAAGAGCACCGATTAGCCCGGTGATTCGTCACAGCTGACTGGCCTGGCGTCTTTTCCAGGTGCTGGGTATTTCCTTGTTGCGGCGGTGATTTCCTCGGAACTCCTAATATGGGCATGCCGTCTTTCCACATCAGCCGAACATATCTTCCATCTATTACCTCTCCGTGTTTCTGTCCCCGCCGGTTGCCACAATATTTAGAAACAGGCACGGGTCTATGCCGCCCTCAGCGATATAGCGGACTAGAGGGGGGTGGTGGGGGGGGGTGTGGATGTGCTGGAGACAGCAGCGATTCCATTTAGCTGCCAAAACAACACCCCAATCCAAATGGGAAACATGTTGTTGCTTCTTCAGTTCTGTACTTTAAGCCTGCAGATGTAATGAGCTTCTTAATGGTTCGGAGATTCAAAGGCGAAGGTGGGGGAATCAGAACAAGTCAGCACACAATCGTGAGGACCAATAACTGGGAGAGAAAATAATAAAGAAATAAAGAAAAGACAGGAACGTACCTCAAGGCTAATTCCTTAAGGCTAAAGAGCCACAAATGAAAATCAACCCACAAAAATGGGCAAACTAGTAAACTAGTGAATTCCCTAATAGAGTAATTACAGTTACTTCTACTGGTCTCATATAAACTCTGATAGAGTTTAATTAAAACAAGAAATTTTACTGTGTGAGACCTTACAAACACTGAGGTTGTGACCCCGCTGAGCTGAGTAAGTGTGACATTTATATAAAACTGCAGGGCCTGTTATTTTCTCTTTCAGATTCTCCTAAGAGCACCTCAGTATCAGTGAGTCCTTCTGGTGAAATAGTGGAAGGCAGTTCAGTGACTCTGACCTGCAGCAGCGATGCCAACCCACCAGTGCAGAGCTACACCTGGTTTAAGAATAATAGAGCTGTATTCTTAGAGACAGCAGGACCAGAGGAGAGTTACACCATTAAAAACATCACACAGCGGGATGCTGGAGAGTACTACTGCGAGGCAGGGAATGAGATTGGGACAAAGAGCTCTTCTCCTAAACGTCTTGATGTGCAGTGTGAGTATATCCATGTAACTCAGCTACAGACACATGGAGCAGAGAGAGGTCAGTAACTCTTGGGTGTCTGTGAGAAACAGTATCACACTGAGTAATCCAGTAAAACTGGCCAGTGAAGGAGAAATCATGTGAATTACATTAGCATGCGATGATGAGTAAATGAGAAATGTTTTAAGTAAAACATGTGTAGTCATTCTGAGATTGCACAGTGCAAACAAAGCTATGTAAGTTTAACAAAATTAAGTTATTAATGAAAAGCAAAAAGTTTTTTCAATTTCTGTTTTTAACTTTTTTAATTTCATATACTGAACACCATAGAGACGTGAATCATGGTAAACTTAACTTAAAGCTATCTCCCCATGATAAATAAATCCTAATATCTAAATACTGCTGTCGCTATTGAAAACTTTTATAGTCTATGTCTCAAGAACAATTATGAACTACCATAAAAAAGCTCCAGTATATACCAGTGATCTGGTCCTGGAGGGCCACAGGATCTGCTGGTTTTTATTTTTCTTGGCAACTAATTGATCAGTTAAAGCAATCACAGTTAACTCGCCTAACCTGGTTTCTTGGGTCTGAATTGGTTGCTGATATTAAGGCGAAAACAAAAACCATCAGAACCTGTGGCCCTGCAGGACCAGGAGTGAAGATCACTGGTATGTACAATTAATTTCAGAATGAAAGAAGATACACTGGAAAATTCAGTGTGAGATTTCAGCTCCATTACAAACTTTACATTGAAATAAATGGCTCTGCAGCTGTTTGAGATACAACACAATGAGTGAGAAATTAACTGGAATATAACAAGGTTTTCTATTTATTTTAGATTCTCCCAAGAGCACCTCTGTATCAGTGAGTCCCTCTGGTGAAATAAAGTTGGGCAGTTCAGTGACTCTGACCTGCACCTGTGATGCCAACCCACCAGTGCACAGATACACCTGGTTTAAGAATAATAGAGCTGTAAGCTCATGGAAAGGACCAGGATGGCGTTACACCATTGAACACATCAAATACTGGGATGCTGGAGAGTACGTCTGTCAGGCAGAGAATGAGATTGGGACAGACAGATCTCTTCATATCCATCTTAAAGTGCTGTGTAAGTAGGTTTGTACTGTCATTTAAAATGGTCTGAATGGGAAGCGTCTTCAGTGAAAACAACTAATTCATCTATTTCTGAATGCTGCAGCATGTATGATAAGTTGAAGAACATACAGTGGGATCAAAGTGCTTTTTCCAGTGAATCATCTCTATTGTATTAGCCTGTATACCTGAATTCCCATTGTACTAATACAGCAAAACTGAACAATATTGTTAGGTATGGTGACTGAATCAAATAATTAAATAAAATGAAAAAAAGGTTTGATATAATTGTTCCAGAATTTTGTCATTCTCGTGACTACACCTGTGACATAGCACACTTTTACATTCTCTTACAAAGAATAACAAAACCAGCATTTTGGCATAAGCAACGCATTTATCAGAAGGTGTGTTGAGTTACTTTTTGTTTTCTTCATTTATCCACTCAGGTTTGAAGGTTGAAATGAATTCTGACTCAGTGAGAGAGGGAGAGATGGTGACACTCACCTGTAAAAAAAACTGTACTCACTCAGGTTATGGAACAACCTTCATCTGGTACAAGAATGGACTACTTCTGTCCAACGCCATTAAGCAGGACCACAATTTCATAGCGAGGAGTGAAGACACAGGCAGCTACTCCTGTCGTCAAAGCTATTATAGGCATCTCTCTTCCAGTGCAGTGCATCTCAGTGTGAAATGTGAATATATGAGTTCAAACTTTTACATTTTACTTTTTTCTTAAATCCATACATACCAAAAAAAAAAAAAGTGGTTCAGGTGGAAGTGCAGTTTCTAATCTAATGGATGTTCAAAGGCATGGGAATAGTGTAATGGGTTTATTGATGGTTTGGAGATTCACACACAAAGGTGGGGTGATCAGAACAAGTCAACTCACAACCGTGAGGACAAATAATAGAGGGAGAGAAAATAATAAAGGAAGAAAGAAAAAACAGGAACGTAATTCCTTAAGGCTAAACAGCCAAAACGAAAATAAACCCACAAAAACCGGGCGAACTAGAAAACTAGTAAATAACAACTAAATCTTCCGAACACAAATATTTAACGAACAGGAAACGGGATAGTCAACAAAAGAACACCCTCGGCTACCTTAGCTCAGAGCTGGAGGAGTGAAAACCAAAACTAAAATACACAGAAAAAACTGTCTCAGAGAGAACAGCAATGTACTAATAAGGGAAATAAATTCTATACCCGATTAAGTGCTAATAGCAAGTCCCTCCTGAACATAAAAAAGTTGATATCAGGAGGTCGCTATGTACCTGGCTATACCTGGCTTGAATGCAATGTTGTAAGACAATCAAGTACCGGAGAAGCGGAAGTGAGAAACTTAAATAACCCACACGTAGAAGCCCAGGTGAAAGCAATAACGAGGCTGGCAAACCACGAAACGGAACGTGGAAAAAATCTGATTGATTCACAATCGTGAAGGCAGAATGAGAGCCGCAGAAGAAAAGCAAATACGAACCACTGCAGAATAGAATATTTAGAAAACAGACATATTCAGAAACAGGCACATCTCTGGCCTTAATGCCGCCCTAGGTGAGATTGTGACCGGGCGGGGTGGAGAAAGTTTGCTGTAGATAGCAAATACTGACAAGATTCGAGCCACCTGGACCTTCAAACCATAATGCTGTGAGTTCCTCACTCCATCACACCAGATAGGGGAAAGATATGGGCAGAAATGAGTTATTGCATATCCTGAATTTGTATTGCAATTTAAACTGAATTATAGAAAAAAATAGCAAATACAAATATTGGAAGTGTTGTTGTGGCTAGCTTCACAAGGCTTTATGTCGTCTACCTGTGAGTTCAGTCTGTGGTCATCCATGATTAAAGTTTGTTGGCATCAAACTCCGTTATATGCTCGTAGCCCCACCACAATACCAAAATGGGATAGAGAAAATATTGGTACCATTGGAACCAACTGATGTTTGCAGTTTGACTGAATCTTTGCTCATTTGGTTTTACTAAGTATCCGGATGTGTCTGACTACCCTTAGATTTAATGCGCATGAGCAGTAAACTGTATTATCCACATGCAGTGAGGCTATTATTGGTTAGCCTGTATCGTGCCTTATAGCAGTACCTTAAATACTAATGGTGAACATGTCGTTCTGTAATGGTGAACCTTCTTCAGTTCTGTAATTTAAACCTGCACATTAAAATGCTCCATGTTAAATAGACTCTTACAGAGTTCATTTTACTCTAATAGAGTAATTACAGTTACTTCTACTGGTCTCATATAAACTCTGATAGAGTTGAATTAAAACAAGAAATTTTACTGTGTGAGACGTTACAAACACTGAGGTTGTGACCCCGCTGAGCTGAGTAAGTGTGACATTTATATAAAACTACAGGGCCTGTTATTTTCTCTTTCAGATCCTCCTAAGAGCACCTCAGTATCAGTGAGTCCTTCTGGTGAAATAGAGGAAGGCAGCTCAGTGACTCTGACCTGCAGCAGCGATGCCAACCCACCAGTGCAGAGCTACACCTGGTTTAAGAATAATAGAGCTGTATTCTTAGAGACAGCAGGACCAGAGGAGAGTTACACCATTAAAAACATCACACAGTGGGATGCTGGAGAGTACTACTGTGAGGCAGGGAATGAGATTGGGACAAAGAGCTCTTCTCCTAAACTTCTTGATGTGCAGTGTGAGTATATCCATGTAACTCAGCTACAGACACATGGAGCAGAGAGAAGTCAGTAACTCTTGTGTGTCTGTGAGAAACAGTATCACACTGAGTAATCCAGTCAAACTGGCCAGTGAAGCAGAAATCATGTGAATTACATTAGCATGCAATGATGAGTAAATGAGAAATTAAGTTATTAATGAAAAGCAAAAAGTTTTTTCAATTTCTGTTTTTAACTTATATTTCATATACTGAACACCATAGAGACGTCATGGGGAGACTATCTCCCCATGATACAAAAATCCTAATATCTAAATACTGCTGTTGCTATTGAAAACTTTTCTAGTCTATGCCTCAATAACATTTATGAACTACCATAAAAAAGCTCCAGTATATACCAGTGATCTGGTCCTGGAGGGCCACAGGATCTGCTGGTTTCTATTGTTCTTGGCAACTAATTGATCAGTTAAAGCAATCACAGTTAACTCGTCTAACCTGGCTTCTTGGGTCTGAATTGGTTGCTGATATTAAGGCGAAAACAAAAACCATCAGAACCTGTGGCCCTGCAGGACCAGGAGTGAAGATCACTGGTATGTACAATTCATTTCAGAATGAAAGAAGATACACTGGGAAATTCAGTGTGAGATTTCAGCTCCATTACAAACTTTACATTGAAATAAATGGCTCTGCAGCTGTTTGAGATACAACACAATGAGTGAGAAATTAGGTGGAATTTAACAAGGTTTTCTATTTATTTCAGATTCTCCCAAAAACACCTCAGTATCAGTGAGTCCCTCTGGTGAAATAGAGGAGGGCAGTTCAGTGACTCTGACCTGCAGCTGTGATGCCAACCCACCATTGCAGAGATACACCTGGTTTAAGAAGAATGAAACTGGAGTCTGGCAGGCAGGATCAGGACAGAGTTTGAACTTTTCTAACTTTAGATCCTGGAACAGTGGACAGTACTACTGTGAGTCACAGAACACACATGGAGCTCAGAATGGTTCTGCTCTGCTGGTCACAATGCAAGGTATGGTCAGAATACACCTTCCAGTTCTGTTTCAATTCATCTCAAGATTCAGTGAAGCAGTTATCGTGTAAGTTGTAGATTTCCTGACTGCGTAATTTGAATGGCAGGAATGGCCATTTGGCGGATGGTTTGTTAAAAAAGATATTGCTTTCATCATGTAATAAAAAGTGCAATCGAACCCGTTCAAATATGGCAGGCCACTTCATTTTTAAAAAGACATGCCCCACCCTTTTTTTGAAAAATGGTTGTAACCAAACCAAGCAGAAAGAATGTTTCAAATCAATGTGCATTTACACAGTCTGGGTTCTGCAGTGCAGGTCTGAGTCTCTGACTATGACTGGGAGTCAGTTTGGAAAATAAGCCCAGGTTCACAGGCAGGTGCACTAGAATAGCATCATCACTTTCACTGTAGTATTTTTTAGGCATGTGCAGGTGCCAAATCATCACTGGAGAGAGAAATAATTAGAATTAGACTAAATTAGGGGGACAATATTTTGAAAATATTATTTATAATATTATTTATCCCCTAATCTATGCATGCGTGATATTAGGGCGGCAGTGTGGTGTAATGGTTAAGGAACTGGGTTTGTAACCGAAAGGTTGCAGGTTCGATTCCCAGGTCGAACACTGCCGTAGTACCCTTGAGCAAGGTACTTCACCTGCATTGCTTCAGTATATATCCAGCTGTATCAATGGATACTATGTATAAATGCAAAAGAAATGCTGTGTAAGTCGCTCTGGATAAGAGCGTCTGCTAAATGCCTATAATGTAATGTAAAATTAGGAATTAAATAGATATCTTGTTGGCCCACTAGGGGGCAATCTTCAATTCAAAATATGTTTCATATAATGTGTGAAACCATGGTGCTAAAGAATGTGCTGGTGTGGAAGCTCTAATGGACTCTGTTACAAAGTTTGCATGCATATTCAGAGACTATACTTACAGGCACCATATGTATCTGTTCTATTGTCAAGTCATTATGCAGTTTCACTGATGCAGATACATTTTTGTGACTCTTTGCTTAGGAGATCAGGAAGCAGCTGTTCACACCATTATTGGAATCACAGCCACTGTGGCTGTCGTGTTTGTAGCTGTTTTTGTGTGGAAGTAGTAAGTAAATAAGTTGTGATGGCATATTTGTAAATGTATTTGAAAAATACAATACCAATAATGCATAATAAAATAAACAGTACAATACATACTTCAAATACTATCATAATGTGTGTAATACAAAAGCCTGTCAGTCTGAAAATGCAATCTTACATTTTATGAATTATGTGAATTTTTTATCTGACTAATTTTGTGTGAATTATAAGAATATCCGTAATTACATTAACATTTCTGCAAAACTAGTGCTCATAACACATGGGTATCCAATACACAGATTTACTTAGATGCATTATCTCAACAAACATTTTACTTAAATAATAATTTAATCGGTGTATGAAATATTCTCCATCCATCTTTAAATGCAAGTTGCTATCTGTTAAACAAACAGCCTTTTTTATGTTCTCACCCAGCTGGTGTTTCATCAAAAGGAGGGGAAATGGAATGCATTCAGAAGAGGACAGAGAGGTGAGCCAATCAAAATGTGACCCCAGTTCTTTCTAGAAAGAAGCACACGGCGAGGGGCTGGACTTTCTCCAGTCCTGCTTGCTCTGTCCCTGGAGCCTCTCACATGGGCTGTTAGCCAAAGCTCAGCGATTTGACCCCATTGTGTAAACCCCACTTCTATTTGAATGCCTCTCATAAATCTCACAACAGTTCAGCCTTTATGTATAACTTATTTGGGTACCCGTACTTGGGTAGGTGCATACCTTTGAAAACATTTTTAACTTGTCACTGCATCTCAACCCACAAGAGTAGGATCTCAGTAATGGAAAAGCCTATCCTACTACTGTATGTGCTAAGGATTTCACTGCACATAAATTATGTCAAAAATAATTCAATAAAAAGTGTTTATGAAAAAAGAAGAGAGAGAAGGTGGTGAGGGACTGTGCTGTTCTGATGGGGGCGAGTAGCTCATTCCAGCGCTGAGCAGCTCACTGAAATAAACAGCAGCTTTCTGTGGAATGTTTTCATCCTTCACCAGCCTCTTTTCTTTACCCTGCAGGGGAATAAAAGCCCCATTTATGACAATGTCTCAGGAGTGGAAATGACTCGCACTGAAACACAGGGTACGGACACAACAAACGCTGAAGTTCCCCTGTACAGCGCTGCCCAACCCGCTAACACCCGTGACCAGGAAGAGCTTCTATACTCCACTGTTCAAAAGCCACTTCCCCAGCATGAAGACAATGTTCAATATGCCAGCGTCCATTTCCTCTCCTCCAGTGCTGCCCCCTGGTGAGAATATCCCTCCATTACACCTGTGCTGACTGTTGCTGTGTCTGGCCTTCTATTATCTCCCTCCAGCAGCTTTTTACCAGAGACTCCCCTCTCTGATTGGAGCCAGGAGAGCCTCTAAACGAGTCAGCAGAAGAAGGACCCTCACTGGGTAGACCCGAGCGTCTCAGTGGGGAGACGTAAGATGGGTGTGCCATGATTTATATTGGAATACAAGTACTGAGATTCCAGCAATAGTACATCTGTTACTCTTACGTTAGCATGTGCAAAATTAAAAGTGAATTATTCCAAAACAAAATACATCTGAAACACCTGGTCATGTAAGCATGTACAAAACAAATACTGGAAACAAAATAAAAAAATAGTATTTCAGAGATTCCAGTGTATCTTCGGCAGCTTATAACATCAACACCTACACAAGAAGCACTGGGGGAAAGTATTAACCTCCTCAGACCCATTCATTCATTTCTCCTATAAAGAGTCACTGGGGCAGTACCTTATAGGCACATAGATTTGTACCCCCTAGCCAACAATACATAATGCATCTGTACCTTTTTTTGCTTGTAAAATGTATTCATTAGTACCAAAAAAGAGCATTATTGTGCTCTCAGGGTAACATTAACCACAAGTAAGGCAAGGCAAACAGTCATGGAAGTTTACCCAATGAGAGCCGGGTGGCCAGCTCTGGCTCTTTCAGCCAAATTGACTGAATTATCTCATTTTGCATTGACCTGTGGGATCTAAAAGCCAACTAGCATTTTGGCTTTTTTCTCCTGAATTTATGTTCCTAAAACACTTCCATTGTAATGGAAATATGGACTTATTACAGAGTTTAATATTCATAATGTTTCCTTAATGATTTGTTCATTGTAGTAATCCAGTTGGCAGTTTGAGATTTTAGAAAATAATAATTTTCAGTATGAATGGTATTGCAGGCATTGGCTTATATTTCTCTTGTGCAAAATCAGGGTTCAGGATTTTTTTGGCTTTTTTGGCAAACAGGATATGTCACTTGGGCTTGGGATTTTCTTTCATTTATGTTGGAATGAGAGTTGCTTGGATGTACACTTTGAGGGCATTTGAATAGAATAGAATATCTTCGTTTCCAGCAGTAAAAGAGACATAGACCGTGGGGCAGACCCACAAACACTATAAACATGTTCAATAAAGACATTCAATTGAATTAGATGTTTCACATTATAGTGAAGGTATGTGTGGAGTGGAATATATTATGATATTAAAATAACTATTATTATGATCAGAAATATATTATATTAAATTGATTAACACCTTTATGCAGATGCATAGTGAAGGTCCCGCCTGCGGGAGGTGCCCGCGAGACATGTTCTAAAAATAGCAATATAACGCGTGTATGTACGTGGCTCGTTATCGCGATTTACTGTTAACTTAGGCACGCAAACGTGGTCCGCGAAATATTTCGATAGCAACCCCCCCCCTCGTCAACAACTTCAACCCCGTCGCCCTCCGTACTACTCAGTACCCTTGAAGTAGCCCTCACTTTCAAAAAGGTTGGTGACCCCTGCTGTAGTGCAATCGTAAAATTTATTTTTGATGTAGGCTACCGATTTATAGATAGAACATTTGGCAGCATTTTGCAGATGGTGGAATACTATTTTATTTTCATGTTATCGTACATAATATAGGCTATGGCATATACACTGTCACTTATGGCATGGCAAATGCTCATTCCAATTTTTTGGAATGAGTTGATATGTGATAGATTCATGTAAAGATTTTCCTTGGAGTCAAAATGACTAGGAATATAAAAAAAATACAGAAAATTGCATTCCTCGGGTAAAAGTATAGATACTGTAGAGTACAATAAAACGTGATGTTTTATTGCGGTACAAGAGAAAATTTCATACTGTAAATGGTACACCTGTCTTGTTTCATTTAAGCCATTTACCAAGTTTATGTGATGCTCACACCTGGAGTTATAAAGCCTTAAACAGAGCACCCCCTAAATAGATGAGAATTGACCAAATTTGCCATCTGCGCAAAGGGGTTAAATATGAATTATGATGAAAAATTGAGCATAAAAAGCAATAACAGTTCCTCATCTGCCTTTACTGTCTTGAGATATCCAATGTCATTAAGCAGTCTAACAGCTGTAGAGAGACAAAGCTGTTTCTGGCTCTTTTTGCTTTAAGGGGCACGGACCTTAATATTCTACCTGATGGAAGAGTCTCAAAGAGAGAGTTCAGGGGATGTGATGGAAGGGCCATAATCCTCTTTCCTTTTTTAACTGTACGCTCTTCATACAGATGTTTCAGCGGCTTTTGTTGGTTTCCTATGATTTTAGTAGCCTGTACTGTCACCCTCTCCAGCTTCAGTTGCCTGATTTCACTTAATGAGCCAAACCAAGCTGTTAGTCTAAAGGACAGCACTGACTCAAGGTAGCAGGTGTAAAATGCATGTAGTACTGACTGTCCTCTGTCTGGTCAAAAGTAGAACACTGTCACATATGATCATGAGAACCGGCTGTTCAGCTCGTCTAGACTCATCATTTGGTTTGCACCTCTTTTCACATGCCTGCAGTGTGACCTCAGCCTATGACATCACAGTGATGTAATGTCTGCCTGAAGCAGAATTCTTTTGGACTCTTGTGTAGCTTGTGCTTCATGTAGCATGTTGTGCCTGAAAGTGCTAAAGCCTCATGATTGGGCCAATTGGCTTGACTCAAATGAGATGAGAATGTCTGTGACATTAATAGCCTAATTGAGCTCTTTTCTCCATGCAGGTCACCAGTGCCAACAGTGAAGGAAGACTGTGTTCTCTACAGCACAATTCAAAAATATTAGGCATGAATATAAAGTATCCATTCATTTTGTTTCACAAGCCGTGGACTAATGCTGGATATGCAGTGTGAATAGGAAATTTTCTCTGATCGTGTGAGGATTTTCAGTGTTTGTGATTGAACTGTAAACAGCAAGTATTCTCTCTGAGAAACAATCCTCAAGCAGCAACTACATTTCCAGGGGCTGAAACATACATTTCCTTGATTCCATGATGCATTTTATGAGTGTTTATTAAAACCAGTGATTATAAGACTGAAAGGTGAATATGCATTGATATTTTCCTGTATGTGAGTGACGGATAAGGTAACAGCCATCACATTGAAGATGAGACAAAGGGACTCTTTGAGGTAGTTCATCCCATTTACCTCCAATTAGCAAACTCTCCTCATGTACTCAGGTCACGTGACAAAGGCACAGTCATATGTGATGACGCCTCCACAGGAGAGCATGACAGCACTGAGCCTCTTCCTGTAATGTCTGAAATGGTTGGAGAAGACTTTTGGAGCGATCTTGAACCACTCTTCCGTTCAGAAAACGTAAAAATCCTTGAGATTCTTAGGATTGCGCTTGTGTGGACTGCCCTCTTCAGTTCAGACCACAGGTTAATGTCCGCTGACTGAGATGGCCATTGTGAAACATTGATATGGTGTTCCGGCAACCATTTGTGTGTTGATTCTGATGTATGTTTTGGGTCATTGTCTTGTTGAAAGATCCATCAACAGCCAAGCCTCAACCTCCTGGCAGATACAACCAGGTTTGGGCAAAAATATACTGATACTTAATGCAATTCATTATGCCATTGATCTTAACAAGAGCCCCTGGACTTCAAGCAGAAAAACAGCCCCAAAGCATCGGTGATCCACCATGATCGTTTACTGTGGGTATTAGGTCCTTGTATGCAGCTCTCTTTTGTCACCAAACATGGTGTGCATGGCCAAAAAGTAACATTTTTGTCTGATCTGACCCAACCCATTTTTTCAATTGGAATTCCAATGTTGCTTGGCAAAGTTCTAATTTTTGGGTTTCTCAATAAGGTCTTTCATGCAGCCCTTCCAAAGATCACCCCAAGATTCACTATTCGGGTCCTACAGGGCCTGTTGGATGTCCTAAATAAAAAAAGGTGACAATGATATTTAGTGAAAATTGTCATTCCTGTTTCAACTGGCAAATTATTACGTTGGTATTGTCATTTGTGTCTGGCACTTGACGAGACATTAATTAATTTAATTAAATAATTAAAAATGACTAAAAACAAAATGTGTTTAGTCAAAATGGCTGATACATTCAAATTCACACCGCAACGATGAAGCATTCTGTTTGTGGCTGTAAAATTTACCACAGGGGGACAGTTGAATGCAGTACCTTACATCTGCCTGTAGATGGCGCAAATACTACAGTAGATGAGTCAAGCCTGTATGTACATATCTGATGTCTTTCTTCCAAGATCTGTTATGAAGCAACATTAAATTAAATGATTTCTGACATGGTTTTTCTGCAGGGCTCATTAACATATGAATCTTTGACTGTATTGAATATACCTGATCCCTATCAGGCTTTTTACTGGCACTTTAATATTAATATGTGTTGCTTTTTAAGACTGTTTATACATGTACTGAAATAAGCCTCAGATGTTCTTAAAAGAGGCTCTTCAAAAAAACAGAAACAATGACCGTGTCATTTTCACATCTAAGAATTAAATAAAGGTCTCAGTTGAATTCATACATGTGCTTATTTATGTGTGTACGCGCACACAAAAGTGTGTGTGTCAGCATAGCTGTCTGTAAGAGCATGTATTCAGGAATAGTTACAAACACAAGGTTTGACTTAATAATAACATGTATGCTGGATTGCATTATATCAGGAATTATGCTTGCAAACATAATGCAATGTTGTTTAATTTGTAAACATAATATATACAATAAACATAGAGTAATTGCATATGCTTCTGGTTAAGATCAGCTGTGTTCATTGATATCTGAATCCCAGTAAGAGAGAGGTAATGAGGATAACCCAGCCTTTTTAAAAACACAAAATTGGTCCTGTTCAGACACAAAGCAAATGAAAGTTTATTTTCTTCATCCACTTGTATGTGTTAAATTCAAAAATATGCATGAAAAAATATTGAAGAAAAAGGGGAAGTAGGCTTCGACTTCTACTTTTATATTTAGTGTGACTTTCTTCGTGGTCACATGAAATCGCACTGCTCTGCCAGTAAGGCCGTTTTATACTAATGGCTTATTAGCAAACCACTGAGTCAGATCAGAACTCTCCTGATAGGGTAAGTGTGTTTTCATATTATTTCATTTAATCAAAATTGTTATTTTGTGGTAGAACACGGATCAAGTCTGAAAATAACATGCATTTAAAAAAATAATTTCTGAAAATTATTGCTATTTATTCCATACATATATCCGCCCTCAAGGAGCAGCCTGTCTGACTCTCTGCTGATTGGAGTTTGTATGAGCTCTTCATTAACGCCTGAGCATTTAGGAGCATTAGCAGCACATTAACTCACTGTGTGCTCTTGTGTAGTATTTATGTGAATAAATATAATACACCTGCCATAAATTTTTGAAGTGTTAACAAGAATAATTATTATCAACATCTGTTTCAGGAATGTTTTCAGACTGATCCAGCCATGCTGTTCAAAACCTTGTTGGTAATCCTCTCTGTGTCAGGTAAACTGTTTAAGTGTTTTTATTTTATTCATCTTTTTTTCAACTGTAGTTCAGATTTTTCAGACTTTGTCTACAAATATATTTCAGTGTTCGTCCTTAATTATTATTCAGGCCATAACAAATATCTCAGTCAGTATAGCAAAAGTGAAAAAAATTCTAATCTCTTAACTGGCAAAGGCATAATTTTTATACCATGATGTACTACAGTACTGGCATTAGCTTTGAGCAGTGAAATCTCTCTTTAACATTATGTACTACAGTACTGGCATTAGCTTTGAGCAGTGAAATCTCTCTTTAACATTATGTACTACAGTACTGGCATTAGCTTTGAGCAGTGCAATCTCTCTTTAACATGATGTACTACAGTACTGGCATTAGCTTTGAGCCATGCAATCTCTCTTTAACATGATGTACTGCAGTACTGGCATTAGCTTTGAGCAGTGCAATCTCTCTTTTTCATCTGAAGAGAGAGAAAAAAAAGAGGAAAAGAGGAAGTACCAGCTTTGAAACCAAGACCGACATGATGCAAATATCACAAAATGATCAGGACCCCGTTTGCCAAAAAGATCTTAGATAAAAATCATCTTAAGCAATTTTGTTTTTATATTACTTACATTTTTTGTTTGTTTTTTGTCCTCTATTTTATTATACTTTTTATGTAAAGTCTTAATCATTTTAATAATACATTTAAAAAAGGCACAAACACTCCAAGTCGATCTTAACTCAAAGATGCCTTTGGGAAACGAGTTGCAGTTAGATTCAGTTGTATTTTTGTGCATTTTTGTGAATTGAATTTATGATCTATAATGGTGGCAGCACACGTGTGTGTAACAGCATTTCTGAGCTGTGTGTGTGTATGTGTGTGTGTGTGTGTGTGTGTGTGTGTGTGTGTGTTTCAGGTGTTCTGGGCCAGGGGAGGTGGAAAGTGACTTACAGCCCTGAGGGAATCTGTGCCTTAAAGGGGTCTTCAGTGGACATGCGCAGCACTTACTCATATCCCACATCTTACACAGTGTGGAATACATTATGGTTCATTAATGACTGGTACAGCACATGGGAGCCTGAAGACCTGTCCAAGAATGCACAGTACTCTCACCGTGTGGAGAACCTTGGAAATAAGAACAGTGACTGCACTTTTAGAATAAAACAATTGAGAGAAAGTGATTCAAAAACATATCGCTTCAGGTTCCTGACTAACAACGATGGTAAATATACTGGCTCACCTGGTGTCACATTGAGAGTTACAGGTAATTATTTAATTATAAGTTCAGAGGATTCTCCTCCCACATGTACGAGTGGATGAATGAGGAAGAGAGAGATACATGTTTACAGTTTTAATTGGCTATTTGCAGATCTACAGGTGAAGGTGAATTCTGACCCAGTGACAGAGGGACAGAGAGTAACACTGACCTGTAGCACCACCTGCACTCTGCCTGGCAGCCCAGCCTTCACCTGGTACAGGAACGGATCTCTACTGTCTTTCACCAATCAGAGACTCCAGTTAACAGCCAGACCTGAATACTCTGGCAGCTACACCTGTGCTGTGAATGGCTATGAGGATCACCCATCCGCTGCAGTGGCTCTTAATGTGAGATGTGAGTACAAGAGGCCTAAGTTGTGTGTTTTAATTTCCTTTTAAACACAAATATCAGGGGTTGCTGCCTAAGAGACCAATTGAGCACTATTTATTGCAGTAGTCATAAAACATTGCTAGGCCAAATTTGGAAAACCCAAATTATCATTTTGATATGCAAATATCTGGATTCCCTGATGTGTGGATTTTGTAAATGTTCATTTTAGAAAAGAAATCAGACAGCAAAAAATGGGATAATTTTATTTTAGAATTAAACTGATTTACTGGGGAGTTTTTCTGGCCACAGTCACCTTTGGCGTGCTTTGTGGGGGTGCATGCAAAGGTTTGCTATGAAGTGTATTCTGACTAATTCTTTGTCAAATGGGCTGTATGAATTACATTTTCCTGATTGTTTGGTTAAAGACTACCAGTTTATAGATAGAAATTTTATTTCTGATTTGGCCTGGCACCCCATCTGATGCACTTTTATGTTGTGCGCTTGATTCGTTTTTTTTATAACTTATTTGTAATATCATCACTGTGGAAAAACTGAAGGTTTTTCAGTTCCCACTAGTTTGAACGTAATGTACAGTTAAATTGTGCAAATTATTCTATACTGCATGTAAATTAACAGATCCAAGTTACACTGCAACACAAGGGTTGACATTAATCATTAGATAAAACATCACTATTTGAAAAAATGCAATGATATTATGAATTGAAAACACAACATTCTTGTCTGAGTGAAGTTTACATTTCACATTCCCTCTTCCAGATCGTCCCAAGAACACCTCAGTATCAGTGAGTCCCTCTGGTGGAATAGAAGAGGGCAGCTCAGTGACTCTGACCTGCAGCAGCGATGCCAACCCACCAGTGCAGAGATACACCTGGTTTAAGAATAATAGAGCTGTAAGCTCATGGAAAGGACCAGGATGGCGTTTCACCATTGAACACATCAAATACTGGGACGATAGAGAGTACTTCTGTCAGGCAGAGAATGAGATTGGGACAGACAGATCTCTTCATATCCATCTTAATGTGCTGTGTAAGTAGGTTTGTACTGTCATTTAAAATGGTCTGAATGGGAAGCGTCTTCAGTGAAAACAGCTAATTCATCTATTTCTGAATGCTGCAGCATGTATGATAAGTTGAAGAACATACAGTGGGATCATAATGCTTTTTCCAGTGACTCATCTCTATTGTATTAGCCTGTATACCTGAATTCCCATTGTACTAATACAGCAAAACTGAACAATATTTTTAAGTATGGTGACTGAATCAAAAAAATTTATAAAATGAAAAAAAGGTTTGATATAATTGTTCCAGAATTTTGTCATTCTCGTGACTACACCTGTGACTATTTATTGTGTTATGTATACTGTATGTATGGGGAAAAATAAATAATATACATTTTCTTACAAAGAATAACAAAACCAGCATTTTGGCACAAGCAACGCATTTATCAGAAGGTGTGTTGAGTTACTTTTTGTTTTCTTCATTTATCCACTCAGGTTTGAAGGTTGAAATGAATTCTGACTCAGTGAGAGAGGGAGAGATGGTGACACTCACCTGTAAAAACACCTGTACTCACTCAGGTTATGGAACAACCTTCATCTGGTACAAGAATGGACTACTTCTGTCCAACGCCATTAAGCAGGACCACAATTTCATAGCGAGGAGTGAAGACACAGGCAGCTACTCCTGTCGTCAAAGCTATTATAGGCGTCTCTCTTCCAGTGCAGTGCATCTCAGTGTGAAATGTGAGTATATGAGTTCAAACTTTTACATTTTACTTTTTTCTTAAATACATACATACCAAAAAAAAAAAAAGTGGTTCAGGTGGAAGTGCAGTTTCTAATCTAATGGATGTTCAAAGGCATGGGAATAGTGTAATGGGTTTATTGATGGTTTGGAGATTCACACACAAAGGTGGGGAGATCAGAACAAGTCAACTCACAACCGTGCAGTGTTGTAGTCGAGACCGCCATGCCCGAGACCAAGACCAAGACCAAGACCGAGACTCATAGTCCGAGACCAAGACCGAGACCAAGACCCATGGTCCGAGACCAAGACCGAGACCTGAATGGTCCGAGACCAAGACGAGACCTCGAGACCGTGTGCACTTACATTTAATATACTAATATGGCACAAATAAACAAAAGTGACCAATATCGAAATGCAATGGTAATAAACATTTATTGGCTTATTGCACACTGCTTCATAATATATTATCCAACCTTAAGTTTCACTCCATAAAATAAATCCAATTTCAAATGAGGAAAAATAAGTTCATGATGAATATTCAACACTATTTCGTATGAACTGATAGCAACATTACTCAAACGGCACACTGCACCAAAGTAAATGTAATGTGTATGCATATGCAACATATCTTTCTTTTGTAGCAACGTGTACTATGCAACTGTAAAACAACCATGCATTCAATTACTTGTGAAGACAGATGAAATATGCTCAACAGAAATTAAGAATTATTCTGGGGGGAAAAAATATTTTAAAAGGTATTATGCCTGCTTTCATAAATATCTTATTACAAATCAAGATGCCCGATGTACTAACTTGTAAATCACAAGTACAACAAAGGGTATCCAGTGTCTTATCCACAAAATTACCACTCCTATGTATGTAATGTAAGAACATTTATAAGTACATTATTTAAGTGAAAATGCAAAGGATCTTATTTTAAGCCTAAAGATAAAGGCACATTGTTCAGTTATTTGAAGAAAAAAAAAAAACAATGTTAACTTGTCATACTCCTAAGACTTTTGCAGATTTCATTTTGTATAGCCCATGTGGACAATGTTTTATTTTAATGAAACAGCCAGTTAAACAGAACAAAAAAAAGTTTCCTTTGGGGTGTTATTAATATTCAGTTTAGGACATGTTTATTACATTTCAAAAACATAAGCATTGACAACATCTCAGCTGAAATCCGGGCACGGTGCGGTCTCGTGATAATCCCACCCCTGCTGAAAACTTATAAATTACATGCACGCTATCTCGGCCAGGTACTGTATTGTATTCACGTGTTTGGGATTGAACGCTTTTCTTGCGAGTGACGTGTGCACCATAGAGTTACGATAATCCCTACGCGATCAACGGAATTTGAACGCCGAAATAATGCTGTGAGCTGCGTGCGACGTGTTTTATGGGAGGCAGTTGCGGGTATATAAGGTATATAAGTTCATTGCTTGCTGCATTGCGCATTTACTTGATAACGCGATATGTCAGCACCCATGAAAAACAGTTTCAACTGCGTACTTTAAATGACAAACGTCAGCACATTTTGTCTCAATTTACACCAAGATATCATATATATTTTTTACCGGTCTCGATGGTCGAGACCAGCATATTCGAGACCGCAAACCTCCGAGACCGAGACAACACCGAGACCGTAGAGAGCCAAGGCCGAGACCAAGACCGAGACCTGGAAAAAGTGGTCTCGAGACCTACAACACTGCAACCGTGAGGACAAATAATAAAGGAAGAAAGAAAAAACAGGAACGTAATTCCTTAAGGCTAAACAGCCAAAACGAAAATAAACCCACAAAAACCGGGCGAACTAGAAAACTAGTAAATAACAACTAAATCTCCCGAACACAAATATTTAACGAACAGGAAACGGGATAGTCAACAAAAGAACACCCTCGGCTACCTTAGCTCAGAGCCGGAGGAGTGAAAACCAAAACTAAAGTACACAGAAAAAACTGTCTCAGAGAGAACAGCAATGTACTAATAAGGGAAATAAATTCTATACCCGATTAAGTGCTAATAGCAAGTCCCTCCTGAACATAAAAAAGTTGATATCAGGAGGTCGCTATGTACCTGGTTATACCTGGCTTGAATGCAATGTCGTAAGACAATCAAGTACCGGAGAAGCGGAAGTGAGAAACTTAAATAACCCACACGTAGAAGCCCAGGTGAAAGCAATAACGAGGCTGGCAAACCACGAAACGGAACGTGGAAAAAATCTGATTGATTCACAATCGTGAAGGCAGGACGAGAGCCGCAAAAGAAAAGCAAACACCCAGCCACGAACCACTACAGAATAGAATATTTAGAAAACAGACATATTCAGAAACAGGCACATCTCTGGCCTTAATGCCGCCCTAGGCGAGATTGTGACCGGGCAGGGTAGAGAAAGTTTGCTGTAGATAGAAAATACTGACAAGATTCCAGCCACCTGGACCTTCAAACCATAATGCTGTGAGTTCCTCACTCCATCACACCAGATAGGGGAAAGATATGGGCAGAAATGAGTTATTGCATATCCTGAATTTGTATTGCAATTTAAACTGAATTATAGAAAAAAATAGCAAATACAAATATTGGAAGTGTTGTTGTGGCTAGCTTCACACGGCTTTATGTCGTCTACCTGTGAGTTCAGTCTGTGGTCATCCATGATTAAAGTTTGTTGGCATCAAACTCCGTTATATGCTCCTAGCCCCACCACAATACCAAAATGGGATAGAGAAAATATTGGTACCATTGGAACCAACTGATGTTTGCAGTTTGACTGAATCTTTGCTCGTTTGGTTTTACTAAGTACCCGGATGTGTCTGATTACCCTTAGATTTAATGCGCATGAGCAGTAAACTGTATTATCCACATGCAGTGAGGCTATTATTGGTTAGCCTGTATCGTGCCTTATAGCAGTACCTTAAATACTAATGGTGAACATGTCGTTGCTTCTTCAGTTCTGTACTTTAAACCTGCACATTAAAATGCTCCATGTTAAATAGACTCTTACGGAGTTCATTTTACTCTAATAGAGTAATTACAGTTACTTATACTGGTCTCATATAAACTCTGATAGAGTTGAATTAAAACAAGAAATTTTACTGTGTGAGACGTTACAAACACTGAGGTTGTGACCCCGCTGAGCTGAGTAAGTGTGACATTTATATAAAACTGCAGGACCTGTTATTTTCTCTTTCAGATCCTCCTAAAAGCACCTCTGTATCAGTGAGTCCTTCTGGTGAAATAGAGGAAGGCAGTTCAGTGACTCTGACCTGCAGCAGCGATGCCAACCCACCAGTGCAGAGATACACCTGGTTTAAGAATAATAGAGCTGTATTCGCAGAGACAGGAGGACCAGAGGAGAGTTACACCATTAAAAACATCACACAGCGGGATGCTGGAGAGTACTACTGTGAGGCAGGGAATGGGATTGGGACAAAGCGCTCTTCTCCTAAACGTCTTGATGTGCAGTGTGAGTATATCCATGTATCTCAGCTACAGACACATGGAGCAGAGAGAAGTCAGTAACTCTTGTGTGTCTGTCAGAAGCAGTATCACACCGAGTAATCCAGTCAAACTGGCCAGTGAAGCAGAAATCATGTGAATTACATTAGCATGCAATGATGAGTAAATGAGAAATTAAGTTATTAATGAAAAGCAAAAAGTTTTTTCAATTTCTGTTTTTAACTTTTATTTCATATACTGAACACCATAGAGACGTCATGGGGAGACTATCTCCCCATGATACAAAAATCCTAATATCTAAATACTGCTGTTGCTATTGAAAACTTTTCTAGTCTATGTCTCAAGAACATTTATGAACTACCATAAAAAAGCTCCAGTATATACCAGTGATCTGGTCCTGGAGGGCCACAGGATCTGCTGGTTTTTATTGTTCTTGGCAACTAATTGATCAGTTAAAGCAATCACAGTTAACTCGTCTAACCTCGCTTCTTGGGTCTGAATTGGTTGCTGATATTAAGGCAAAAACAAAAACCATCAGAACCTGTGGCCCTGCAGGACCAGGAGTGAAGATCACTGGTATGTACAATTAATTTCAGAATGAAAGAAGATACACTGGGAAATTCAGTGTGAGATTTCAGCTCCATTACAAACTTTACATTGAAATAAATGGCTCTGCAGCTGTTTGAGATACAACACAATGAGTGAGAAATTAGGTGGAATTTACTACTGTGAGGCAGGGAATGAGATTGGAACAAAGCGCTCTTCTCCTAAACTTCTTGATGTGCAGTGTGAGTATATCCATGTATCTCAGCTACAGACACATGGAGCAGAGAGAAGTCAGTAACTCGTGTGTCTGTGAGAAACTCCACCAGTGTATAATTACATTTGCATGCTGTTATTAGTAAGCCAGATTTTAATAAAACATGCAAGTTTGCTCAGGGCAATCAAAGGTACCATATGCAACACTTGAAGTTTAACAAAACCAAAAATTGTTTGTTTGTTACTTTTTCAGTTTTTTTACCTTTTTATTTCACATGACACCATAGAGGCCTCAAACATGGTAAAAATGGTAATGTGGTATCTGCCCATGCTAAAAGATCTTTATGTCTAAATACTGCAGTTGCTATTAAAACTTTTCTAGACTATTTCTCAAGAACGTTTATCAACTACCGTAAAAAAATAACAGTACCAGTGATCTTCAGTCCTGGTTCTGGAGGGCCGCGGGGTCTGCTGGTTTTTGTTTTTACTCTTAATTGATCGATTAAAGCTGTCAGTTACACAGTTAACTCGCCTAACCTGGCTTCTTGGGTCTGATTTGGTTGCCGATATTAAAGCAAATAGCCTGCAGCCCTCCAGGACCAGGAATGAAGATCACTGGTATGTACAATTAATTTCAGAATGAAAGAAGATACACTGGGAAATTCATTGTGAGATTTCAGCTCCATTATAAACGTCCCTTTGAAATAAACAACTGTTTGGGATGCAACACAATGAATGAGAATTTAGGTGGAATTTAACAAGGTTTTCTATTTATTTCAGATTCTACCAAGAACACCTCAGTATCAGTGAGTCCCTCTGCTGGAATAGAGGAGGGCAGTTCAGTGACTCTGAACTGCAGCAGCGATGCCAACCCACCAGTGCAGAGATACACCTGGTTTAAGAAAAATGACACTGGAGTCTGGCAGGCAGGATCAGGACAGAGTTTGAACATTTCTAGCTTTAGATCCTGGAACAGTGGACAGTACTACTGTGAGTCACGGAACACACATGGAGCTCAGAATGGTTCTGCTCTGCTAGTCACAATGCAAGGTATGGTCAGAATTCACCTTCCAGTTCTGTTTCAATTAATCCCAAGATTCCATAAAGCAGTTGCCTTGTAAAGTGAGGTTTTCATGACTATGTCTATTGAATGGCAGGAGTGCCCTTGACCAGTTGGCGGATGGCTCAACTGCTATATGTATACATGTTATAGCAAATTTACAATGATAGGAACTATTTCAATTGGAATGGTGTAGCATTATTTTGCAATGGCACAAGGAACTTTGGGAAGTGGTCGTAATGGAGCCATGTACAGTCACAAAAATAACATCCCTCAGTCAGCTCCCAAGTTGCTCAGTTGGTAACTGTGCTCATGTTCAGTACAGTCTGGGTCCTACAGTGCAGGTCCAAGTCTCTGACTATGACTGAGAGTCAGTTTGGAAAATAAGCCCAGGTTCAGAGGCAGGTGCACTAGAACAGCATCAACACTTTCAGTGCAGTCTTCTTTAGGCATGTGCAAGTGCCAAAGTGATCACTGGAGAGAGACATAATTAGACTAAATTATGGAGACAGTAATGGGGAAATATGATTAGAAATAAAACATCATCCCATAAATTATGCAAGCACAGTATTAAGAATTAAATAGACAAAATGAAAGATGACAAGGAATATTATCAGATAGATTTATTGAAAAATATATACATTTATGCACATAAAATAAACATTGTAAGAACACACTTTATGTCTAGGACCTGCAGTACTACAGTACTACTGTTTGGCACCAAACATGCATGGAGCTGAGACCTCTACTGCTGTGTCAGATATAACAGGTGAGTAAGATGTACAGTAATATCTCTATTGCTTTGAACAAGGCTGATTGTGTTTCCTTTAGAATCTGTTCTAGATTACTTTCATATTTAATTTCATTATGGTACTCATACAATCAGTGAATATACTGTATAGCTTGGACCACAGTAGCCATCATTCTAGACAAGACTCTACGGTTCATGAAGAGTCTCAAAGTACTGATCCAGGATCAGTTTTGCCTTTAGGCCGTAATGGAGAAGGCTTGGATATGAAGAGCGGAAACATGATCCTAAAATTATAGGTATCCCCCTAACCCCGCCAAACACAACCAACTAGTAAGAGGCATTTTTAACTCCCTGACCAAGTTAACTCAATCCCTGTATGGGGCATTCAAAAACACTAATAATTTAAGGTCCCTCTAAAATGGACTTCCTAAAGTTTTCACCGATGTACCAGTGACATATTCATACTTATATCAGTGGCTTCTGGTTACTTTTGGTCCCTTCCAATGCAACCACATCTCAGTGACACTGTGCACACTTGTTTGTTTTTGAAATATGTATTTCCATGTATATATTTCAAATATAATGCAGGTTGTTTGCTTCTTTTTGGTTTGCACCTCTGCGTCCCCTTCAAACAACCTACACACTACACCTCCACCATTTTGATTATAGTTTATATATTTTGGGGAATGAGGGTATGCATGTCCACATTTGGCCTACACAGCTAACTCAGATTTATCTGTGATTAAATTGAAATTCTGGGTCTAGCATGGTCCTGCTAGCCTTGTTGTATGCACTTATTTTTAAGTCATACACTGGATTGTAGTCTCTGTTGTATAATTAAACATAAATTAAAATGCTACATGTATGTTTATTTACAGGAGATAGGACAGCACTTATATGGACGGTTGTTGGGATCATAGTGGCTGTTGCAGTCTTTGCTGTTATTTTGTGGATAAGGTAAGTGTTTACAATGCAGAAGCATCTGGAAATTAATCATCACTCATAAGACGTATGATTAGAAATTCATCGTTAAATATCAGAGATGTGTAGTAATTTTACAGATTCACTGTTCAGAGCAGTGGGTAGGAATGTTACAGCAACAGCTCCTGAAAGTCTGTTACTAACCCCCCCCCATCAGGGAGAAGAGAAGAGCAGCACCAGAGAGAGAGAGGAGCAGACCCTCTGGTACTGTAAGTGACACTACATTAATTATCTTAAAAATATAATTTGATTATGTTAATTGTTCCAAGTAATTTCGTGACGTGTATTTAACTCTTGTGTGGTGTTCGGGTCTGTGGGACTCGTGTTCAATGTTTACTAAAACAAAAATAAATAAAAATTTCAACCTGAGATAAACATGATTTATTCATCCCATGTCTTGATTATAATTTACAAAAAATCACATTTTATCACAAAAAACGAATAGCACGTTTATTGATAAATGTAAACTAGCAGAGAAAAATTGTCAATATTAACCATATACGCCGTCTATATTGCTTGTGATTGAGATAAAGTCAATATCTGTGAAGTATTTTTACATAAATTGTTAAGGCTTTATTGTTTTAAAACCCCAGTAATGTTGTGGGTCCATCAGACCCGGGAACACTGGGTGAATAACACGATCAGACCCGTGAACACTGGGTGAATAACACGAACACCACACAAGGGATGGGTGTGTGGCCACTCAGACATAAGGATTAAATATAAATCAGCAGGCAGCAGGGCTTTCTCTTGCTAGGCAGCCTCCCTTTGGAATAGCCTCCGAATCAGAGATGCTGATTCAGTTGAATCTTTGAAAAACAGACTTAAGACATATTTATTCTCATTATAATATAACCCTGCCATGATGGTGACGTATTATCTTATCTGTCTGTATTTACATTTTTATTCCTTTTATCTGATCATTCTATTCTTTTGATCTCTTTTACTAATTGTACTGCTTTTACTGTTTTATTTGTATTTTGTTTTACATTTATAATTTTTTTTAACTTGTTTTTAAATCCTTGTGACGCCCTTTGAGGCATGCTTTGCAATATTGGGCTATAAACAAATGAGACTTGACTTGATTTACTCAACTCCAGGTCCTGGGGGCTGCAGTGTCAGCAGG